>CM046893.1:7178458-7224845 GCA_025688845.1 Cucumis hystrix | reverse complement strand
ATTTTTTCGTTAACATTCTTTTAACAATATTTTCTTCATTTGAACTTTGATTTGGGTGATTCAAGAGGCGTTAGAATCATCTTTTCAAGCTCAACGTTATGGACTATTCAAATTAATAAAATTGTCAATAAAAAAAATCAGATTTGTTATCATCAAAACATAAATAAATAAATTAATTAATTAAAATAAATTAATTTGAGATTAAGAGCCAAAAAACCAACAGAACCACCCGATCAAATATGATCTTCAGCTTCTCATCTTCTTGGACTTTCTTTTCAACTATCTCGAGATCTAGCAAGGAGGGCATAGTAATCACATTCAACTGAGCTTCTATCAAAATACGCGAAAGGGTATCAACCGCCTTGTGCTCTAGTCCCACCCGATCAAAGATCTCAAAATCAAACCCGATTAATTTCATCATCCATTTTTTTAATCATTAGTAAAATCTCCCTCAACTCTAGGATATGCCTCAGGGCCTTTTGATCAGTATATATAACAAAACAGTGTCCCAACAAGTAATGCCGCCATTTCTCAACTGCTAACATTATTGTCATCATCTCTCTCTCATAAATAGACCTCTTCCCAAGTCATATATGATAATTTCTTAATGAAGAATGCAATGGGTCTCTTGTTCTGTGATAAAACTGCACCAAGATCAAAACCATAAGCATCAATTTCTATTTCAAATGGCAATTGAGAATTTGGTAATGCTAGTACCGATATGTGACCATGATTTATTTCTTAAGGGACTCAAAAGTCTAATTTGTTGCTTCCTCTGTCCAACATAAACTGTTCTTCTTTGTTAATCAAGTCAGGGGAGTGGCAATTGAACCATAATTTGCTACAAAACGTCTGTAATAACCGATCAACCTGAAAAAGCCTCGCAATTCTCTCACATTCTTCGAAATTGGCCATTCCAGCATGGATTTAATCTTTTCTTGATCAGCTTCCACCCCTTTTGCAGATACCCAATGCCTCAAATAATCAATCTGATCCTTTGTAAATCGACACTTTTTTTTATTGGAAAAGAGGCTATGTTGCCGTAGTAATTGAAACACTAAGGTAAGGTGCTCCAAATGGGCTTCTACGTCTTTGCTGTACACGAGAATATAATAAAAAAATACCAGCAAGAATTTACGAAAGTAGGATCAAAAAACCTAATTCATTAGGACTTGGAATGTCGTTGGAGCGTTCATAAGGCCAAACGACATGACCAGAAACTCATAATGGCCCTCATGTATTCTAAAGGTTGTTTATCTTATGCCCTATTCACGCACCAAAATTTTATGGTAACTTGATTTCAAGTCTATCTTGGAGAAAATACTTGCCCTATTCAATTCATCCAACAACTCATCAATCATGGGAATAGGAAACTTATCAGGTACAGTACCCCAATTTAAAGCGTGATAGTCAACAAAAAATCTCCATCCCACATTCTTCTTTTTTACTAAAATGATCGGGCTGAAAAATAAGCTAATGTTTGGTCTTGTAATGCTTGAAACCAGCATATCGTTCACTAATTTTTCAATCTCATTTTTCTAGGCATGAGGGTAACCGTATGGTCTTACATTGATGGGATCTGTACCTTCCTTCAACTAAATTATGTGGTCAATCTATCACATCGAAGGTAGCCGGTCTGACATATTAAATATATCTTCGAATTCATGTTGGAGTTGTTCAAATTTCGATTGGAACTCTTTTACTAAGTCTGTCACTACCAACTGTCGATGAGCTTTGGAAATTCTTGTGGCCTTGAAATCAACTAAAAATCCTTAATCATCTGACTGTCATGTGTCTTAACTAGCATTTTCAGTGATACTTCCATTCTGGCTAGCGACAAGTCCCCTTTTGAGATAACCTTAGTGTCCTCAACAACGAACGTCATGGTTAATTCCTTTCAGTAAATAGTCATGGCACCTTGCTTTCGAAGCCACTGCATTCCAAGCACCATATCCAAGTTGCTTAATTCCAACGATAGGAAATCCTCTACTATAGTCAATATTAGCACCCCCACAATGATCTCTTTACACATTCCTTGGCCTTGCACTGCCTTTCCTGAGCCCATAATGACGTTGTAATTGGTCATCTTAGTCATAGGTAGAATAAGACTGTCCACCAAATTCAATGAAATAAAGTTGTGAGTTGCTTCAGTGTCACCATAATCACTATCTCTCTGTCTTCCATTGTCCCTTTAATCTTAAAGGTACTCGATGATGTAAGTCCTACAACCGAATTTAGGGATAATTCCATGACCAAACTTACTTCAACCATTGAATCGCCATGCTCTATGTCTTCCATCTCTATGTTGTAAGACTCGTACCTAAGTTAAGAGGCTAATTTTCTTGTTAAGTGTTAAATAGGCGTTTTGAATGAAAGGAGAAGAAGAAAAGTTTAGGCTTGGCGATGAAGCAAGACTACACGGTAAGTTTGGCTTTTGAGTCAGTCTGCGAGAAGAGTTATTCGACAACCCTAGGATTTGAAAATTAGGAACCCAATTGATGAACCTCTAATATCAAATTCTAAAATCCACAAATCAATTTGACAACAATTTAAAGGGAAGGACTAGAATTGGATTACTTTTTGATCAAAGACCAAGAGATGAGGAGAGAACTAGTTTCTTACTCCAAGTTCGAACACTCCACAAGTAAGGTGATCAAACTTATTTGAATATTTTTGGCTCGCAACCTTGAATCAAGAATTACAAAAAGGTGGTGATGAGACTCTATCATCTACGAGAGATTTTCTATGGAAATTACAAACCCCAAAACTTCAATTATCAAAAACTACTTTAAAACAACCTAAAGGCAAGGTTTAAATAGCCTTCCAATAAAAACCTAATGCATTGTGAAAAGACTAAATTAACCATACTTAAAAGTTCTTAAAAATGATAAAACTGAAAATATTAAAATTACATCACAATTATTAAATAAAATCTAATCAATAATTTGATGTGTGCTCACTTGATATCATTCTCTCTTTCTTTTAAAGGATTTTTCATCAAATCCAAATCAAAGCTATGTAAAGAAGTTTTGAAGTCATGAGATGTAAAAGGTCAATTGGTTTCATCCCTTAGTGTCAACTAACTCCAATTATAAATCTTTCGATAAATTGTTGCTGCTTGAATATCCTCAATTAAGTGCATTTCTTTTTAAATGTGAGAATTCAATGTTAATTGTAATTTCTTGACTCTGGAACGTGTGATTGGTCTCAGAAGCAACACACAAAGGGTGTTTTGGTTCATATCACTCTTGCTTATGTGTCTCACTTCTCATTTTTTGCTTCTTTTTCTTATTCTTCATTCGAAGAAAAAAAAACTGCAGATGAAGAAGAAAGAAAGAAGCGCTAAAGTGTAATTTCCTAGGATAAAAATTTGGAAAGCAAATAAGAAGAAGAACACAAAAGAGAAGAAGAAATAAAGCATGCAAAATGGAAAAAGAAGATTTTTGATTTATGTTATCGAAGACTATTTTGTACTGCTTGTAGGAAATTACACTTTAGCAATACAAAAGCATACAAGCAATACAAAATAGTATATTTATGTTATCTTTGATTTTAAATGGTAAATAATAATTTTGGAGATGGTGATAAAGAACGAGAAAAATACAATAATAAGAAACAATAATTAAAAAGAAAAGTTTTGAGTGACTAAGGTTCCACATTGTATTCTCATTTGTTTACTATAGCAAACACTATGAATGGGATGAAATAAAGTGGATCCCACATTTTCTTTCTTATTCTCATTATCTCCGTTCAATATTAGCCAGTGTAACTTTAACTCTTTTCAATAAGTTTTAATACAATGATCAAATATATACTGAGAAAATATAAGACTATCAACATGAGCTCATCTCAATTAACATCTATATGTTTTCGAGAACAAGAAGTTTCAAGTTCAAATTTCTCCATCCAAGCTATACTTAATAAAACCTTTCAAAAAAATCTAAAACTAAAAAAAGAGAGAATTCTATTTGATAGTCTTTAGATATCAATTTTATGCAAAGCATTTGACAAATTTTGGAAATGAGAGAACAAAGAAGTTACAATTTAGTCCCTCTAGACTCAAATTTGGAAAGGCTCATAAATGCTTGGGAGTTGGAGTTGGTAAAGAATCATATGCTTTGTGAGAGAAACTTTTGTTATCGTTCTTGGGATTTTGGAAAACACATTCTCCAATCTCGACCGTCCATTTATAAACGAATCACCCTAATCTACATCTACTCACCACCTTCTATTCTTCTAGTACCACTTAGTTTTTGTTTTTAAGTGGTTTTTCTTCCATAAAGTATAATTTTTTTTCTATTATTCTTAAAAAAAACCCACCTCTTTTGAACAACGAAATTTTACATTTAAAATTTTCTTCTTACATTTTTTAATTACCTAATTTAAAGATAGTTGTGAAAAGAATTGAGAATACTTCAACTTTACACTTATGCTATCAACATAATATGAGGTTCATTCTTTTCACTCTACATATCCTCAAAACTAAGATTTAAAATATTGATGTCAATTAAAATATCGAGATCTCAATTTTATAAAAAATATCGAGATCTCAATTTTATAAAAAGTATCGATATCGATAGAAATGTCGAGAAACTTGTATACAAATCAATGAAAGTGAACAAAAATTGTTATGGTTAGTTAATGAAACTTTGATTATGATTTCCTTAGACTTTACTTTACCATTTTTAATTATCATTTCAATAAAGTAAAACAATATTTAGATTATTGAAAATGTCTAAGTAAATTGAATAGAAATTTTAAAAAGAAATAGAAAAATAACTACAACATAATATAAAATTAAAAAATATTTTTCAAATAAAGTGATGTGAAAATTATGAAAATTTTAGATGGTAAAAGGAGAAAAAAATCATATTAATTCAATTCAATTTTTAAGGTGAAATGATGGAAAAGTTTTAATGAAAAAGCTTAAGGTCAAAAATAAAATATATGTCTTTTTATGATTTTTTTTAAAGTTGACTTTTTTTAGAAAGGAAAGTTTTGAGTTGAAAATAAAGAAAAGTTGAAAAATAGAAAAATTTGTAAGTCATAAAAGCTTTACTTTGATTGAAAATGACACTTGATTTATGAAACTATAGAATCTTGTATAATGAGAACTAAAAAAATTGGAAATCTTGAAGCCTTGTTTGGTAAACATTTTGTTTTCTTATTCTTAAAATTAAGCATATTAATGTTTTTTTATTCTTAAAATTAAGCATATCTCTTCACCATATCTTGTAATGATTTATATCTTTCTTAATTTTTTTGCCAAATTACAAAAACAAAAACTTTTTGAAAGCTAACTTTTTAGTTTTCGAAATCAAACTTGATTTTTTAAACTATCGATAAAATATAGATAACATAGAAAGAAAATTGAAAGCAGTAACCATGAACTTAATTTTTAAAAACAAAACAAAATGAAAATCAAACGAAGCCTAAACCAAACTTGCATAACTAATTAAAAAATATAAAAAAAATTTATAAATCTCAAAATTTCATCAAAACGAGGGAGGACTAAAAAAAAACACAAAATTACATTGAAATCGAGAAAAATACAAAAATTTCTCTTTTCTAGATATCAAGCCTCTTAAAATTTCGATTGGAATTTTGACAATTCAACTGAAATTTTAAACCATGGCCAAAACATAACTAAAAACAATAATAAAAGAAAAATTGGAAGTAAAAATTAGTAAGAACTCAAGAATTATAGTATAAAATCTTCAATGCCGGTCAATCAATAAAAAATAAATTAAAAGTAATGACATTTTAAAACTTAATAAACATAATAGAAAGTAGAAACGAAACTTAAAATTCACATACTACAAGTAAATGATTGAAGAATGAAGAATATCAAAGTCCTATTTATAATTAGAACCCAACTGAAATATGCACCAATTATTTATTGCCATGATCAAAATGCCTTAAAATGAAGGGTAGTTTTGTCAAAGTCTATATGAATTCCCTACATTTGTGTCAACCTCTTCAATAAAGATAAAAGTTCTATAAAAATCGAAGAATTATTACTTATTAGTACACGCATGATTAATGGGATTTTAACATAACAAATAGGATTTACGAGTCGGTATATTTCAAAATAGAAAGCAATATGTTAAATCAAATAAATATTTAATACCCAATACGGTGGTTGGTGGAAGGTAGAAGGAAGTGCAACAATTTCCTTAAATAACATCGTGACAACTCAGAACAATCACGGGTGTAATTTTCTTTCTTTGAAAAAAAAGTGAAGCTGATGATAAGACACCCGAGAGGATGCAATTTGAAGGGTCAAGCTCAAGATAGAAATAAGATAATAGCCATCAGAAACTTTCCTGTAATCCTTCTTCCTCACCCACTGCAAAGTCTTAAATATGTCCACAGCATTGATATTTTGAAAGTTTTTATACGTGTCAAAAATTCAATTTAATCAACAAAGGTTGTATTGCACCAAGTACAGAATAATCATGCCATGTACCATAGCTCCAATGAAGAACTCAGCTCTTTTTCCCAGTAAGGAACTAAAGAAACACGAATCTGGAGAATGGAAATCCAGAACTTGAGGTAATGGTATTGGGGAGAAGGTGATGGATGCCATATTTTATGGCTCCGGAACCCACTAAAGCGATAACAATTGTGACTTGTGATCAATGCCATTGAATACAAAAGTTCCAGACATGGGTACAAACTGTCGGGTGATTAGCTGAAAAAAAGAGAACAAGTCATTCTAAGAAAAATTTTATATTTGTCTAGTAGATTTATAGGGACTAATTTTCTAAGATGCAAGTTTAGAAACCAAATAAACAAAGGTACTAAATTTGTAATTTGTAAGTTAACCTATCAAATTTCATTTTACTGGAAATGAAGATTAACATTTTTGAAAAATTCAATTCTTCCACTGGCGATGAAAGTATTGAATTTTTACCTTGATCACTTCTTGTGATGCAATTCCTCCAGTGAAGGCAGCGACGACATGGAGCTCTGCTGCACCAAATCGGCACATCTCGTTAATGAGGTCCTCTGATAAGGTCAAGCCATTGCAACCCAAATCACTGAGTAGGCCAACGGCAGTAGTTTTCAATCGAGATATGTTCTCATCCATCCCACTGCAATGCATCTCAATTGATTAAGAGTCCACGTCAATAAAGAAGAATAAATGACGGCAAATGGTGAAATACATGATCAATTTAAAACACCATCAGGCATTACCCGTCAAATTGCCCAGGAAAACTGTTGTAATTGGCAGCAAAACGATCAACAGCTCGAAGCAGAAGATAAAATCCAACTGCAACACTGGAATAAGAGGAATCAACATCAATAAACTGCAGCTATTTGTACTGGATAATAAGATGTGGGTACATATATGCCTTTCAATTGGTTACATTTTGCAGATTAGCGTTTAATTCTTTGTTTAAAAGAAAAATAAATAAAAATATACACAAATATACACTCAGTTGAAGAGAAGTTCCAAGAGCTTTAGTAAACAAATGCGAAGAAAGGAAACCATCATATGCAACAAATAATTCGTTGCAGTAAGTTTGGGTGCTTAAATAAATAATGACACAGAGCAGACAACTCTCACTAGTGCAATTGATTTTATGAAACAACTCTATCAACCGAAAACAAATAAACCAGAATCGGCAAACGCATGTTTAAAGGGCAAACACTTGTTTAAAAAAACACCTGAAATCCTCATCCGTTAGATACTTCTGTAGCTCAGGGACGATTGGAGAATTGAACTCATCCTCAAGTGAACGATATCTGCAAACCTACAAAAATTTCCCTAAATCCATTAGAAAAGAAAACAGCTGAATATGTGCAATGCATGAACCATTCCCATTCATTTGCCTCAGTTGAAGTAGAATAAAAATAGCTCAGTTATTACGCACTACACAATCATACACGCAAAAATTGTCTGAGCCAAGGAATCTGTGTACATGCGGAGGAGAAATAAAAATACATTGGTGGATTCCAGGCAGGTAGTTCTTTAATTTATCAAGAAACAAAAAATAGAAAATTTGGCAAACAAGATAAAAATCAATTCAATTTGAGAAGAAATCTGTCCTGTGATACATCCAACTAGAGTAAACTTAACAATGCTCTGACCACATATGCCATGATGGCAAAATCATAATTAGGCTCTTTAAAGGAAGATTCTTTTATCATCACGGAGAATGACAGCTTTAAATTGGGAGGACCCTGTCTTATCATCTTAGGATACCAATAGATTGTACATAAAGAACACCAATAATAATGATTATGATAACAATAGTGCATACTCTCAGCTTTCTTGCATTTTTACAGAAGCTTTTGACAGTCGCCTTGGAGATGCTATTTGGATCTCTGCCAATTTTTTTCAAAATGTTCCTTGCTCTTTCCTCTATTATCTTAAAGTCAGCCTCTGCCTTAGCTTGATAGATGTTTTGCAAATTAACATAGTGCCTACAAGATGCAGATCCAGCCCTTCAGTCAATAAATACGATGGTTAAATTTCACAGTACTGCCGAGAAAATTGAGTCACTAACTCGGTTGAAGATGTCATATCTGGTATTGATCCTTCCATGGGTGCCTCACCACCTCCTTCATTCACTATGAACTCCTGCAGATTAATTATTATTTTAAAGAAAAAGGGAGAACAATTCAAGCTAAAAGTTCGGAATGCCTAAGATAGAAGTGGAACTGCCAAATCAATAAAAATGGTTAAACGGCCAATTGTTTTAAAAATACTTGAGCTCTTTTTAACTTCCAATCCAAAAAAAATTTCATTCTGCACAAACGAGAAGAATAGCAGTAATAGCAATACAATATATTTTAATACAATGTTTCCTACAATTTTTTATCAATATAAAGAAATAAATATCAATATATTAATTATTATTGATAATATTCCTAAAAATCATTTTAAGCCTTTAGTTAAATATAATAATAATATAAAAATGCAATATTGATTCGTAATTTTAATGACAAAATTACTTCTTTCACAATATATTTTGAAAATTTTGGACGATGGAAATAAATCAGAGGCTGGAGTTAAATTTACTAACGTAATTTAACAGCATGTTAATTCAAGTTAGTCTGCACATGAATTTCCTGGTCCCTCAGAAGGGATAATGAGAACAAACAAATAAAAATCTACATGAAGAAATTCCACGCCCTAAGGATTGTTAGAATCAAGCAATACCCAAACAATTCATCTATAAAATACCTAGCCATCATATTCATTAGAAGAATACGATAGTTAAGCAAGATGGTGGCAACTGGTCATTTTTAAGAACCTCATGTACTTTACAAATCTGATTGCCATCATAAGAACTAATGCCAAAGAAGATCAATTGTTGGAATGTAACAAGTTGAAGAACTTTAGAATTAGAAAACCTGGCTTCGTGAGAGATAGAGCTAAAGTAAAAAATTTTAAAAAAAAAATCAGCAACCTTCAAAGCAGCCACTAATATCCAAAAATCCGACGAATTAGAATCAACCTCAGCACAGCTATCATCAACTATCTGTTTCAGATCTGAACCTGATATCAAGAAAATGAAAAATAATAGGGCTCATATATCTAAACATCTAAATCAACTTTTAGGTACAGAAAAGAACAGATTTAAACATAAACCTTAAATACACCATCAAACATTCCAATTGACAACTGTAATTACATTGAAACTGAACCCAGACCTTTTCTTCCCTAATGAGAAGCAGTTAACATATTTCATTGATAAGAATTAAGATGAAATTAAAAAAAGGCATGTGATGCCATGATGATTACACAAAACAATTCAATTGTGCCGTGAGTTATGTAAGACCATAATCATAAAAGAGTAAGGTGAATTTAGACTATATGATAGATATATAAGTAAGATGTTCAAAGACAAATGAAAAATTTCATCGCTATGTCCTCGAATATACAAGTGTTTCACTCAAGCTAATAGTTCCAACTTCCAAACAAAACATTTGATGAAAATTTGCCATAAAACCACTTTTTTCTTACTGAAAGGATGTCCTAAGAATAGTTTCAGGAGAACGATGAGAGTCCCATTCAGCAAAACCATGTGGTAGTTGAAGGCAAATCTGATTCAGAAAACAAAAGCAAAATCACAAGTGACAAAAAGGTTCAGAATGGACTCGTTGTTCTTGTGCATAATAGATCCTAAGGATAAGAAGTATGGTTAAGAAAGACTTAAGAGAATTGAAAGGTACGAACTATAACAATGAGAAGCACTTTCCTTTTTTTGTGGGATCAATCATAGAACTCCAAAGTTAATCATGTTTAGCTTGGGTCAATCCTATGTTAGGCGACCTCCTGGGAATTTTAGTGCACAATGAGGACAAAGCATGCTAAAAGGACTTGTATCAGTTTGTGGAAAAGAAATAGTAGTCTTTACTCATAGAAGCACTTTAAGACAAGAAAGGATGACGTTGCCAGGTTGTAAGAGATGTAGAGGAATGTTGGGGCCATTAAGTGTTAAATTCAAATTCCAAATCCTAGGCTTGGGGAGTTATAGATGCATCTGTGGCTGAGTTCCCATAGGAAAATTTTAACTTTTTCCATGGGACCTTTCCATTTCTTTAAGTACAGGTCGTCGACGAGTAGGACAGGACATGATGAGAAAAAAGCTTATTTGGTAGACTTTTCCATGTGCTAACCTTAGTGTCTGTGGTGTCCAAGTACCGAGCCCCAAAACGGTACATGTTCAAATTTTCTAAAGTTAAGAGTTCAACATTTAGGTAGAATAAGTGGTGATATTCCACAAGTCTTTCCATGACTTTCTGAAATAGCTGGACCATGTAAAATGAAACTTAACTCTCAGAAGAGCTAGAGAAATTAAACCCAGCTCCAACTTCCAAGAAAGACCTATAATTTGTTTTTACATTTTCCTTTTCAAGTTCCAATTGCCACAAGATTGTACATCTCTAAATACAAAACAGATGGTGGAATTTAAGTAAGAGCAATAACAATAATATCCACAAAAAGATGTTTCAAAATCTTAAATATTCTACTACAAGCCTTAAAAGAGTCTCTCATAATGCACGAGATCTTTCTCTCATTTTTAAAAGAAAAGACTCCATGAATATGGTGTTGATATTAGTTGGAATAGCTGCAACCCAATGAAAGAACAGAAAGGGTCATCCCCTAGATTTCACTAGCAAACAGGCAAAAAGAGAAAAGGTAAGACACTCTTTTGCACCTGTAGACCAATCCAAAAACAAGCACACGAGGACCCGCTGCAAAGGGTAACAAGTTCGAATTATTAATATATATGCGAGTGTTATAGCATATATATAATTGTAGGAGCTTGTTAGTCAAGTTCTTTATTGTAATTTACTAGTCTTTATTTAGGGTTTCCATATATGCCTATATATATATATTAAATTCTACTGTATAGAATGAGGTGAGAAGTTCTTCCATATTTTGTTCTAGCTTCAACATATATGGAAGAAAAATGAGACAGATGAAAACAAAAGGAAAGTTCAAAAGAAAAGAAAAAAAATTGATGGAGGTTTTTACCAACGACACCCATGTGTATGCCTGGAGATGAAGCTTCGAGGAAGACAACAACAGTTCCTAGTATGGTCAAAGAAAGGAATTGCTGGAGACATCGTAAATTTGGTGAAGTGAAAAAATCTGGAAAGGAGGCTGTGTAGTCATGTGATGGAAACCAGAAGCTATAGAGAAATTTTACTTTTATTGATATTAGATTCAACAATGAATCTGTAGTACAAACACTAATTTGTAAACAAATGAAAACTCAAACCCTCCTCTGTTATCCTCTCTCTCAAGGAAGAAAAGAAAACTTTTCTTCAAAAAACTCTAACTCACTCTCCCGCCCAATCCTTGTTCTTTATTTATACTAATCTAACTCACACGCGTCACTCTACACACGTGCCACTACTCTTCTTCCCTTTCCTACTATATTGATATAGTACCGGGGGTCTATCATTACTCTCCCTCTCCAATTTCACCTTGTCCTCAAGGTGAAAATCTGGAAATCATTGTTGCAAATCTTCATGTAATTCCCATGTTGCTTCGTGTCTTGGCAGACCCTTCCAACTCACTAACACATCCCAACTTCCCGCCTTATTTTTCAAGTATCCGTACACTTCTTCTAGCACTGCTCTCCATTCATAATTCTCTGATAAGTATGGAATATCATCACGATTCTCCTCATGTGTTCCAAACACTTTCTTCAGCTGAGACACATGAAAAACTGGATGAATGACTGCTTGCTCAGGTAACTTCAGTTTATATGCTACTGGACCAACTCTTTCAATCACTTTATATGGTCCGAAATATTTAGCAGAAAGCTTCTCATTCCTCTTCCTTCTCAACGATACTTGTCGGTAAGGCCTTATTTTTAATAAGACCAAATCCCCTACTTGAAATTGCACATCCCTCCTCTTCAAATCTCATATTTTTTCATCTTATCCTGAGCCATTTGCAAGTGTTCCCTCAAGGCTCCTAAAGCTACATCTCTCTCTTTCAATTGCTCATCCAATGTTGAATTGGATGTATCCATATACTGCCTGAAATGGTGTGATACCTAACGAACGTTGATATGTGGTATTATACCAATACTCAGCCCATGGTATCCATTTCACCCACTCCCTTGGTTTTTCTCCACAAAAACATCGTAAATAAATCTCCACTCCTCGATTCACTACTTCTGTTTGTCCATCCGTCTTAGGATGGTATGCCGTGCTGTGATTTAGTCTTGAGCCAGCGAGTCTGAACAACTCCCTCCAGAATGAGCTCAGAAATACTTTATCTCTATCTGACACTATGGACTTTGGAAAACCATGTAGTCTCACCACTTCTTTAACAAACAATTCAGCTACAGACTTCGCATTATATGGATGTTTCAATGGTAAGAAGTGACCATATTTACTGAAACGGTCTACCACTACCGAAATAACCTCGAATCCATTTGCTTTTGGTAATCCTTCCACAAAATCCATGGAAATCTCTTCCCACACTCTATTAGGGACTTCCAATGGTGTTAACAACCCTGCTGGAGATAATGCCAATGTTTTATTTCTTTGACAAATCATGCATTCTTCACAATATTTCTTAACATTTTGTTTCATTTCTTCCCAGTATAACTCTCCAGTTAGCCTCTTATACGTTCTTAGAAAACCTGAATGTCCTCCAAAAACCGAATCATGAAATGTATGTAAGATCATAGGAATCAGTTTGGAAGATTTGGAAATTACCATTCGATTCTTATACATCAACATCCAAGCAAGTATTTACTGGACTGCTCCTCACCTTTTTCTTCCAGTTCTTCTCGGATCTTCAAAAGTTTCTCATCTTGATTAACCTCTTTTTTAATTACTGCCACATCAATTATGTTTGGAGCTGTCAGTTGATTCAAATGGACAGTAGGTGGTACTCTAGATAACGCATCAGCAGCCTTATTCTAACCCTGGCTTATATATTACCTCAAATGAATATCCCAATAACTTAGATATCCACTTTTGGTACTGGGGTTGAATCACCCGTTGTTCCAGCAAGAATTTTAGTGACCGTTGATCAGTTTTCACCTTGAATCTCTTCCCCAATAGATAGGGACGCCACCTCTGTACTGCCATTACTACAACCATCAGTTCCCTTTCATAAACCGGTTTAACTCTATCCCTAACTGCTAGAGTATGACTATAAAAAGCAATAGGTCTTTGGTTTTGTATTAACACAGCACCTAAACCGAATCCAGAAGCATCCGTTTCAATTTCAAAGGGAATGCTGAAATCTGGCATTGCTAATACCGGCAGTGTCATCATGGTTCTTTGCAACTTGACAAAAGCTTCCTGAGCCTCTTCAGTCCATCCTAAAACCCCCTTTCTTCAGTAATTGAGTCAAAGGTGCTGCAATCGTCCCATAATGTTTAACAAACTTGCGATAATATCCAGTTAAGCCTAAGAATCCTCGGACTTCTCTCACATTAGCTGGAATAGACCATTCTTTGATGGCTCTAATTTTCTCTGGATCCACCTCTACTCCTCCTCCAGATATGATATGCCCCAGATATTCTACCCTTGCTTTAGCAAAGCTGCATTTTTTTTGTTCACATACAATTCATTCTTTCGCAGTATTTCTAACACTGCTTTGATGTGATCCAAATGAGCCTTCAAATCTTTGCTATAAATCAATATATCATCAAAAAATACTAACACAAACTTCCTGAGGAACGGCTTGAATACAGCATTCATTAGTGATTGAAAAGTTGATGGCGCATTTGTTAGTCCAAATGGCATCACCATGAACTCATAGTGACCTTCATGAGTCCTGAATGCGGTTTTCTTAATGTCATCTGCACTCATTCTAATCTGGTGATATCCTGCCTTCAAATCCAGTTTAGTGAATATCTCAGCTCCATTTAATTCATCAAATAACTCCTTGATTACTGGTATTGGAAATTTATCAGGCACAGTCACATTGTTCAATGCTCTGTAATCTACACAAAACCTCCAACTACCATCTTTTTTTCTTACCAGTAATACAGGACTCGAGTAAGGGCTCGTGCTTGGTCTTATTATCCCTGACGTTAACATTTCTTCAACTAACTTCTCCATCTCATCTTTTTGTTGGTAAGCATATCGATACGGCCGCACATTAATTGGATTCACACCCTCTTTCAAATGGATGTGATGCTCTATTAC
Source organism: Cucumis hystrix (assembly GCA_025688845.1). Classification (NCBI taxonomy): domain Eukaryota; kingdom Viridiplantae; phylum Streptophyta; class Magnoliopsida; order Cucurbitales; family Cucurbitaceae; genus Cucumis; species Cucumis hystrix. Next base: position 7,210,199 of record CM046893.1, on the reverse strand, counting down.
CCGCCGAGGAGGTAAAGTTTCTGGCCACTCAAAAACATCTTCAAATTTCTTCAGTACAACAATTACCAACTCTTCTTCAGTTAATACTTCCTCAATTGAATCTTCCTCATCAATTAATGCACATCTTTCCAAGTCTCTGTATTCAACTAAATAGCCTTGATCCTCTTCTCCCCACGTTTTGACTAAATTTTTCAGGCTAACTCTAGCCTTAGTCAAGCTAGGGTCTCCTCGTATTATAATCTTCTTTCCTTGATACATAAAGGATAATATCAAGTTCTTCCAATCTACCTCCGTTATCCCCAAGGAATAAAGCCACTGCATACCCAAAATGGCATCTACTCCTCCTAACTCCAAGGGTAAGAATTCATCAATTACTTTCCAATCTCCTAACATCAGTTCCACAGCTCCACATATGCTTTTTCCTTTTACAGCAGTACCGGAACCCAAAATTACCCATAATTTGAGGTCTCTTTTGTTTCCAGTTGTAATTCCTTCACAAGTTTTTCAGAAACAAAGTTGTGTGTTGCTCCACAATCAATTAACACCACAACATCTCTTCCTTGTAACCTTCCCTTCACCTTCATCGTCCCTGGACTGGATAGTCCAACCACAGAGTTGATAGATAATTCTACTATCGCTTGGTTTTCTTCCCTAATTTCAATAGTATTCAACTCCTTCAATGTCTCCTCTCCTTCCTCAATAATTTCGTACTCTTCATTATCCCCTTTTACTAGCAGCATTCGTAATTCTCTCAACTCCTTAGCTTTGCATTTATGGTCATGAGAGTATTTCTCATTACACCGAAAACACAATCCTTTCTCCTTTCGAGCTTGGAATTCCGCATCAGATAACCGCTTTGATGGTCCCTCCTTTGGAACTTCCTCCTTTGTTGTTCCACGTAAAGTAATGGTTCTCATTGGCCAATTCGTTCCCCCCTTATTTTCTCCAGCATTCGCATTTGTATTAGCCTTGGTATTATTTTGTGGATTAAATATTCTTCCTCCGGAATAACCGGAAAGATTTGCCTCACGCCGAATATCTTCTCTGTTTTCAATCTTTTGCGCCATATTCATCATGTGGGCTAATCCTTTTGGTTCGCAGAAATCCATCTCTGCTTGGATCCATGGTTTTAATCCCGACACAAAAGTTTCTTCTACTACTTTTTCGGGTTAATCTGTTAGGGGTGCTACCCACTTATCGAATAAATTTCGATATTCATCCACAGTTGTTGTCTGTTGGATCCGCAAAAATCGCCCGTACAAAGATCCCTCCCTCGATGAACGGAATCTCACTAACAACCTTTCCTTCATATTCGCCCAATCAATAAACTTCTCCCGTTCCTCTTGGGAACGATACCAATTCAACGCTGGTCCTTCGAAACTTATAGTAGAGACGGTCATCTTCTCGGATTCAGTAAGTTTATGGATGAGAAAATACCTCTCAGCGCGGAATAACCACGAATCGGGATCATCTCCGTTGAATATAGGCATCTCCACCATCTTGAATTTGTTTCGATCGTTGTTCCCTTCGTCATTCGATTTCTTCTCTTCGTTTTTTGTTTCGTTTTCTCGCTTCGAAGATCCCTCGCTTTCTTCATTCATCTTCGCCGGAAAAGTCCGCATAAATAATTCGGTTATCCTTTCGTTCATCGTTGATCTCTCTTGTGCGGATGATTCCATGATTCTCAGCATTACTTGATTTTGTCTCTCCAAGTTCTTCGAGATTTCGATCAACGTTTTCTCAATCGCTAGCAATTTCCCGATCTCCTTCTTAATGCCATGGATCTCCTGATCTATCGTTTCGATCTTTTCTTCAAATCTCATCTGCACCATCTTTCTTCTTGCCCAAAATCACAAGCTCTGATACCAATTTGATGGAAACCAGAAGCTATAGAGAAATTTTACTTTTATTGATATTAGATTCAACAATGAATCTGTAGTATAAACACTAATTCGTAAACAAATGAAAACTCAAACCCTCCTCTGTTATCCTCTCTCTCAAGGAATAACAGAAAACTTTTCTTCAAAAAACTCTAACTCACTCTCCCGCCCAATCCTTGTCCTTTATTTATACTAACCTAACTCACACGCGTCACTCTACACACGTGCCACTACTCTTCTTCCCTTTCCTACTATATTGATATAGTACCGGGGGTCTATCATCATGGAGCTCATGTGAGGGTGTATCGTCATGAAGAAAATGGAACTAAAAGAAGAAAGCGCCTGATGGAGGTCTTGATCGACGACATTCAAGGAGAGGAACCAAGTAGAAGATTTGGAAAAGGTGCTGCAGATGTGGTGAAGTAGAGAAGAGAGAAACGATGGACAAAAGCCGTTGTTGGCAACAAGGGTTGGTCGGTTGGAGATGAAATTCGGCAACCTATGAACCACGAATACTCCATTTTAGAGAGAGTGTTCATGGCAGAAACAGACATGTTCAAACACACTCTGGACATTTGTCTAACACAAATTCTCGTATCTTGTTTTTAATTGTTTTTTTTAGTTTCAGAAGTGTGAAACATTTGGAACATTTGAGAGGTGTTGATGTAAACAGCAAAAGAAGTGGATGATTGGTCGTGAGGGAAAAAAAACCGAAAACCCATGGGTTGTGAGGAAGAAGAAAGTGGGAAACGATGGACACAAGTAAGTGACTTCGAATTTGTCGGGGATCAAGAAAACCCAAGTAAGACTAGTATGGTCATCAATAAAGGTCACAAACCATCATTTTCCAGAGGAGATAGTGACCTTAGATGATCCTCAAACATCACTATGGACAAGAGTAAAAGGTTGAGTTGGCTTATAGGATTGCGAGAGAAGAGACTTGGTGTTGTTTAGCCCGTATGCACACATCACAAGATAAAGAAGAAAAATCAATTTTAAAAAAGAGGTGAGGAAATAAGTATTTCATATATTTAAAGTTGGAGTGGCCTAAACGGAAATGTCACAACATATAGTCTTTTTCGGGAGTAGTAAAGTAGGAAGATAAAAGCTTGGTCCTAGAAATGCTACTAGAGGAAGTATGACCATCAAGCAAGTAAAGTCCCCTATTGTGCCAGGCAGTGCCAATCATCCTCCCCAAGCTCAAGTCCTGAAAAGAAACAGAATCAGGTAAGAATGTTGCTTTGCAGTTTAATTCACGAGTAATCTTGCTTATTGAAAGAAGATTATATGAAATTCAATGCACATGCAACTGTAATGATAACCCGTCAAAAGGAGAAATCTGCCGTTTTCTGGCAATGGGAGCCAAGGAGCCCTCAAGAATTCTTATCTTCTCATTCCCAACACACAGATGTAGGACACAAAGTGTTCAGAGGAACCGGTTAAATGATCTATGACACCATAGTCCAGGATCCAGGGATTTCTACCATCAATACTAATGAGACTAAAGGACTGAGGTATACCTGAATAGACAATAGCTCAAGTGTGGTCAAACTAGCAGTCTCACTCACATAGGCTCGTCTTGTGTTTTGTTTGTCGGTGCAAGATCGTTTTTTACCTCTTAGGGGACGACCACGCAATTTCCAACACTGCTCCTTGGTATGCCACTGTTTCTTGCAGTGTCCACAAGCAGGGATCGGTTTTCCACTATTCTTTTCACTATCATGAAAGGGGATTTTCACATTGAAGGTAGCATAATCAATAGCGAGGTTTGGTAGAATACTTGTGGCACTTGTACGATCCTCCTCAAGACGGACTTCAAAACAAACTTCCATCAAAGAGGAAACAGGTCTCCGACTTAGTATACGCCCTCATACAACATCGAACTTAAAGTGGAGACCAACAAGAAAGTCATAGATTCGGTCAATTTCCTCAATCCTCAAGTGTTGAATACCATCACTAGGACAATTTCAGACAATTTCCCTGCACAAATCTATTTCCTACTAGATAAGAGTGATTTTGTTAAAATAAGACGTCACATCCATCGTCCCCTGTTTGTATTAGTAGACCTGTTTCCGCAGAGTAAAACTGAAAGGCATTCTAACGCTTGGAGTACAATGTCTAGGCCGTGTCCCAAATATCTTTGGTGGTGGCAGCATATAGAAATGGCTTGCCAATTTAGGGTTCCATACTGTTGATCAGGGTGGACCAAATAAGAGAGTCCTCCCCTTTCCAATGTAGTTCTGTGGGTCTCCCAGCGAGGGACGAGGTATCTCTCATTAAAAACCCGAACTTGTGGCGCCCTTCAAGAATCATTCTAATAGATTATAACCATGAAAAATAGTTTTGACCATTTAGGGGGCATTTGGGACGTGAAGTGGGTTATTATAATTTGTGGTTATTATAGTCTGTGGGTTATTATAGTTTGCGTTTGGGATGCAGATAATTATAGTCTGGGTTATTATAATCTATGCTTGGGGAAGTGAGGAATAGTGAAAGGGGGGAGTGAGGAATAGTGACATAGGAGAGATGTAAGGGTGAGGAATAGAGAAAGTGAGAAGTGAGGAATAGTGAAATGGGAGAGTGAGGAATTGTGATAGATGAGAAAGTGGGAAAAAGTAGAATCTAATCCTAATCATAAGATTATGATAACCTCTAGGGTAAAAATGGAGTGGGCTCACTCCACTCCTTCATAGTCGGAGGGTCAAATGCCCCCTTAGTTTCTCTCCTGAAAAACACCCTAGAGATCGTGCCACTGTATCAAACACATAAGAAGAGGGCAAAGTAGGGAACAAGGTTACCAAATTCTCATAATACATCAGAGTCAAGTGGGTGGTGGAAAGGGCCCCTAGTGTAGCTTCAAGTGTTACAATTTGTTGTCGAAGCATGTCCAATTGACGCTGAGCAACACCAGGAGACAAACCTTGAACATGTGGTCGTGACTGCACGAAGGATTTACCAACCTCAAAAATTGAGTGGGCTTAAGGGTTTCCAACTCGGGACAGACACTAAGATTTGCGGCTAAACCGGAAGTTGGCGGCTAGACAGAACCTGACGATGGAACGTGTGGTAGTGCATAGACTGACTGGGCAATACCAGAAGCAGGTTTGTATAAAGATTGCATTTGTACAGGCGGCAATGCATGAGTTATGTACTGCCGGAACCATTTGTCCATGGCAACGCTAATCCAGGCTTCAATGCCAGCAGTGACGGTGGCACTGATGTTACCGGTTGTCTCTTCTACTAGTGTTCCACCATGTGTAAGATTGTCTAGAGTTTCTTCAATATCGTGCTCTGGTACCATATTGAAAGTAGAGACGAAAAACAAACACAATTTTACGTGGAAATCCTAGTACAAGGAGAAAAACTACAATGCTGATTTAATTTTATTATTTTCTAATACTCATAAAGATACAAAGGGAAGTATTTATAGGCAACACGAGCCTAATTAACAAAATAAAAAATAAAACAAAGTAAATTACGTAACTACCCTTGGGCTTTCTTATTTCTAACAATTGTTTCTTTTTTCTAACTACACCTCGAGGAAAAGGTGCACCTGACGGGTGGGTAATAATAGAAAGGAAACATTATTCAAGATATATTAGTAATTAGTGAAAGAGTTGTAAGGATATTGGTTGTTAATAGAGGGACTGAAGTATGAGAAAAGGGGGATATTTTGGCGAGTGCCTCAGGGCTTGAGAGAATGTTCAAGAGAGGGGAGGTTTAGGTACCTTGAACATTTAATCTTGTTGTTAAGTTATTATCTATTATTTGTCAATACATGTGGGTTCTATAAGAGAACCATCGTACGAGATGCCTTTCCATAGAAATTTTCAATAGTCTCCCAATAACCCATGCAACTTCAACGAGCATAGGAAAAAGACACATGAAAGTAAGAGGGAAGACCTATAAGACCTAGCTTCAGTAAAAGAAAATTGGAGCTTGCTCTCAATTTTCCCCAATACAGAACCCAAGAAGAGTAGGTCCTGGCTTACCATTTACAGAAAAACCAAGATGGGGAAATGCCGGAAAAGTTGTCCAAATTTCTGCCCAAAATACTGGAGCCCATAATAGACCATTCTACTAAGCCAAATTGAGCCCTTTCATTAAGAGATCAACTCAGACAACTTGCGTAAGCAGAAGAGAGAGAATCCACAGTCCAATTCCACCACAGTTTTATCTTCCCTCACTTACCATTAATGATAATCGAACAATTTTTGCAAAGGCTTTTTCAAGGTCTAATTTATCAAGGGAAAAAACCTCTCGTTCTAGTTCTTTGTTATTCATCAATAAGATAAGCTCATTACATTCACTATAGGGAGAAATTTAATGATTTTCAACGAAAGAAAATTGGGGGATAGAGATGGTTGAAGAAGAGCCTTCTTAAGCATTCTAACGGACTTGGAAATGATTTTCTGTCAGCATTAGTGGGAATAGGGGATGAAGTCGAAGACCATTTCCGAACCAACCTTCTATGGAATGGCACAATTGAAAATTCCATGGAGGACTAAAAGAATGACACCACTCTCAAGCAATCTTGAAAAGTCACCATTCTCCATAATATCATGCTAGTAAGTGTTTTTTTTTAAACAGAGGCAAGCTTCTTAATTAATAATAATTTCAAAGTACAAGTCATGCTTGAAAGTGTTTCAACATGTTTTAAATAATTCAGCAAATAACCCATCTTGACCTCGAGCCTTCTAGACACTGCTTTGCCGAAAAGAGATGAAATTTCAACAAAAGAAGCAGGATGTGAAACAACTCCAAAAGGAAAGTGTACACAACAGTAAGAAAGAACTTATAGAACATCTTTCACCGATCAATATCTAAGATCAAGAGCAGGTTTGTCTTACTAGATTAATTAGCCTAAATGCTTAAAAAATGACTGCTTACTGATTCCCCGAGGAGCAAAGACTTTGAAGGAAGCTTCAATAGCTTCTTTGTAGTTATCTTCATCCATAGCAATCATCTTGGCTTTGAGGAGATCCTACAACGTCCGAGCCAACAATTTCAGTAACTATCACCAATCAATGATTGCAAAAAGCCAAAGGAAAGGCAACCTTGAATGCTTTCTTTTCTTCTCTGCTTGATGGTAAACTGCCACCATGGCTTTTGGCCCACTCTTCAGCCATCTTGACAAGAATAACAACATATGGAGTGTGTTTGTGAGCAACCGGATCGGGAGCATTGAGATCAATAGTTTCAGCAAACCTGTCATAGCCATAGGTGAGTTTCTATATCTGAAAGAATAGAACTTCTATTTTCACAGCTCTCCAACCAGTGGCCGTACTTGATAGTAAATTTCACAGCTTGATAGACCAAAAACCAATACAAACAGATATTTTGAAAGCCATCCTATTAAAAAGATGGAAAGGCTGTGACTAAAAACCCTACCTTCTCAGCTCTGGCCATGGGTTATTTAACCGGAGATCATCCAGAAAATGATCAGGCTTTGATTCAATGACAGTATGCTCCTGATATGCATGAATAAAATATCTCAATTTAGCACACTGGACTACATACAATATTTTATCTTTTGAAATCGTGTAGGAAGAACTTATTATAAACATCGAAACTGTTTGTGTAAGTACAACCATATTGAAAATTGTGGCAGACAAGACCCCAATAGATATTAAGTAGCTCACATACAGGCCCAAATAAGTCACAGTTAAGCTGTTTTGGGTCAGCATTTACCATTTTGACCTGGAAAAGCTCCCAATTATGAGCCTCTATTTCTCCAAGTTCAAGTAAGCTTCACAACTAGTTATTTGATATTTAGCCACAAATTAGGTAAACATACATAATAATTGAAAATGATAAGTTCAAGAAGAGCTAGTAAAGGATCCAGATTAGTCAGCTATCATGTGTCAGTTTCTTTTTCTTTTATCCATAGATGTTATTATAAATACTTTGATCACTTCTACACATACCACATGATTGTTTTTGTGTATCTAATATAATTTTCCCATTGATCATAGTTTGTCTAAGATTGGGAAACTGAACTACCATTAGCTAATACTTTACCTTCAAACTGATTCTGACAAGCCCAGTGAGGCCATAGGAGCGTGCAACGACCAATATGACATTTGCATTCCTACAGATTTTATCTAGCTTCACAATCCACTCCTCAACCAACTGAATAAATTCAAAGTGACCATTAAAAAGGGCAATCTAAGATAGTGAAGAGCTATATAAGTTTCTACCTGACATACAAGTAGCAAAGATGGAAACTTGCAACATAGATACAAGTAAATCCTAAAAAACTACCCCATATATGACTTTCTTCCCAATAAAACCTTTGAAAATTTTTGCATACCATAACAGATAAGAGAACATGAATAACCCAAAAACTCACTATTTATTTTATAAAAGAACAAGAAACAACTTCTCATTGATGTAATGAAAAGGATTAAAAAACTAAAAGATACGTGCTCCCAAAAGAAGAGAAAGAAAAAGTGTGAACAACAAATACAACCGCATAGGAGTGTCAGTGAGTATTAGTCAATAAATTATAATAGTTTGTTTCTAGGTGCAGACTATTTTAATCTGGGTAAGAAATAGTAAACATCGTAATAAAAAAAGAAAGAGAGAATGAGTAATAAATAGTAAACACAGTAACAAAGAGGGATTTGAAATCGTAACATTGAAGTCAATTGTTGGTAATAATAGTTGCAAACACCAACTATTATTACAAGAGTCCCAAACATGGAGTGAGCTAGTCCACTCCATCCACTTGAAGTTGAGGGTAAACGCTCCCATAAAGATAAGCTTATAAACAACTACAAACCATATGCCTCCTTCAAATATTGACAAACAAAGGCTACTACAAAAAATACCATCGAAACCCAAAACAAAGACCATCAACCAACAAAGAGCAAACTAAAAACACATTGACAATGCATGAAACAAAAACCCAAAGAGAAGCTTTTGAAGAATCCACATCAAGAATCTTGAAAAGAAACTCCTACTTAACGCTCAGATACCTTCCAACAAGAGAACGAAATAGAGCCCAACAAGAGATAATAAACCGCAACCACTTAGATCTTCCAAAAACAGCAAACAAGAATAGAACTACTCTCCTCCAAGCAACCTTAGATCAACAAGAGGGGATAAATGATGAACTTCTTTACCAATACCAAAAAGAGACAATGAAATTTTGTTGAGTGCCAGCCACACAACAAAAAAGCGTAACCTTATGGAAAAAGAATAAACTCCAAGGCCCTTTAATCAACTTTCAATTTGCTAATAAGAGATTCAACTAAAAACCATCCATCGTACAGGTTTCAATTTGTTAGGTGTTCTTGGGATACTAATTTCAGAGATAAAACTATCTCCCCTCTGGATCACATTGTTAAGTTTATGATTCAAGGAATTTCATATGGAAGAAAGAAAAACATCTCTTACGAAAAAAAAAAACGTAACATTGGGAAGAAAGCTTTGAACCAATCAAGGTTCATGCAGTTTTTCAGTGTCTCTCCCAAAACTATCCAAAAGTATTCCATCCTTGGGAACTTTGTGTTTCTTACAAATAATGATGATAACAATAATTTTACAGTGGCAACTAAAAGAAATACAACACAATCTGAGTGATATCAAAAACCATTCGCACCAAGGGCATTTTATAAAGATGACAGGTCACAGGCATGAGAAAAACCAAAAATTCCAGCAAAATGGAGCAACATCAAGAAAAATAATGAGTATGAGTATAACAGCACCTGTGTGGCAACCACTAATGTAAATTGGGAAAAGAATGATGGCCTTGTTTCAATTAACGCCTCTGGATACTCTTCTATGAACTTTGCTTTTACAGCATCATTTAGCTCTTGAAGAAACGCACAGACACACTTTGCCTTCGACTGCCCGATACTTGATTCATCCACTAAAAACATAATTACACAAAACAAGGGAAGCTTTAGTTGATAATTCATGTTTTCTTTCGGGACAAAAGTAGACATAGCTCAAGAAGTACTAATTAGAATTGAAGTAAACTATTCAAATACATATGGACTGCAGAACTGGAGAGAAGATTCATTTTATTGTTGACAAAATGATTTTTCAAAAAGTTTCTTCGGAAAGGCAATTTCTCAATGCTTGATGGTGCTCCAGGCTCCAGCATGATCGATTTACATACAGATTTATTGAACACATAAAAAAATCATTCCTAGATCCATAGGCAACTAGTAACAAACAGGGCTCTGTTGTCAAAAGCAACGGTGCCATACTACTAACGTACCCATGAAGTTATTGCCAAGGTCGCCCTCTTCTATCTTTGAACCATCAACTATAGTGATGCTTCCAATCCCTCCAAGAACAAGATTTTTCAATGTCTCGGAACCTGTAGGCCCGCAGTTGAGAAGACAAATACTCGCTTTTTCAAGGGCTGCCTGCCCTTGATCACCCCATATCCTACAATATCACGGGATAAAAGCTTTCAGAACTTAAAGGTAATAAAGATGATTAAAGTTAGTCGAACGAGTTATCCAATAGATAACTTTGCCCCAAAAAAGAAAGAAAGAAATGCTCTAGATAACACATTTCTCAAAAGAGACAATACTTCATAAAAACTAAGTTGGCGTAACGAAGTGGGAAAATCCTAAGCTTGGAAGTAAATTCGTTATTCAACAAGTTAGACATCGTTGAACAATATATATCTACAATAAAAGGAAAAAAAATCTGCAATCACGGAAATTCCGGCAATTCCTATCAAGAAATCAAGAAAGACAGAATGTCAGTAGTTAATCAGCTGCTGAGCAACTATGACGCCAAGAAATTACAAAGAGCGCGAACTCAAATGCGGACTTGTTCTTACACATCAGCGGTTCTTCTCTTTCGGTAGACGAAAAAACAGATAAAGCTAAACAGAAATTACCGAGAGGAGAAGTAGAAACGACTTGAAGATGGAGTAATAGTATACTACTGGCACAGAGTTGGGGGAAAAAACGGAGCAACAAGATGGATACAAAGTATCGAAACATGAACAGAAGTTCAACATCAAGGAATGAGACAGGCATGAGAGATAATGAGCAGGACCTGAGTTGGCGATCGTATTTCACTTTGGGTTCCGCCATTTTCTTTGTTTCGCACGCTCTGTATTCACTTTCCCTTTGCTGTTATAATGTTGTTTCTTAATCTTGGCGTCAATGAAGCTATTCTGAATCTGCGTGGGAACGACGCAGTGAAGACAGGTGAAGAAGTTAGTTCAATTTAGACGAAATAGAACAAGTGAACAGTACCGCGCATGACCTTCACCATCATCGCCGCAGGAAAAATGGAATCAAAAGAGATGGGGAGAGAGAGAGATTGGCAGAAAAAACATTCAAAGAGGAGAAGTGTCACGGAACGACGGTCAGCAGAGGGGAGTGGGTGAATACTGGAAGGCGGCGCTCAGTTGTTGCGGTTGTTGGTTATCGAGAAAGAAGAGAGAAGAGAGAAGGGAGAGGAGGAGCTTACCGGCAGCGAACAACGACTGGACTCAGGCTGGTTCGCAACCGGTCGGTGCTACCTGTGGCGCTGCCTTCTGGTGCTTCTTTTCACTAAAATTTTTACTTTTAATTTAGGGGAAAGGGTAAAAAATTGCAAGAGAGACCATATTTACTCAGAAAAAAAGTTAAGCCCACTTTAAAACTCTCAATTTGGGAGAGTATTTATCCTAGTATTTACTCTTTGTTATAGTTTTACTATTTGACATTATCATTTTTTTTCTACAATGTTTACTATTTTTTTATTAAATTAAAATAATGTACTCACTAAACACATAATATATCCTACAAACACAGGCTATTCTAATCAAACTATAACAATTTAAGGCTATATAATAATCCACTTTTTACCTCCAAACACCCCTTTATGATACTATGAAAAATATTTAGGTGCATTGTGTCACAATATCACTTGAAAGTAGTAGTTTGTGAGTTATGACCCATTTATACATTGAGACAACAAGCAAGTGCCAACATGCTAGGCAAATCAAATCGTCAAAGAGAAATGAGATGATGCAACTGAAGTGGATGGTACACCATCTAACTCACCTAAAATAATTGAACAAACATCTCAATATGAGTTATACAAGCATAAGAGTTGTCATCAGTGGTGTTAGTGACAAAGTTAGTGGAGCCAAATACGACCTCAAACCATGATCTTGGAAGTCAGGGTTTTGTCAAGAGTTTTGATGAGCTACTTTGAAGTTAGATGCATATTGATGAGATAAGCATGCACGATAAATTTCATATCAATTGAAGTTCAAATAGGTTCATTATGTTGGGCCTCATGGTCTAAATGAGCTCTCACATGACACATGAGTGCGTCAAAGTGTTACAAACTTTACTAAGCAAGTATATTAGCTAGGTGTCTTCCATTAAGAATAGGATATTATGGATAGTGTCAGATGTTACAAGCACGAATATTATGTCCCCTCCCCCCACCCCCCGGATAGAGGTTTGGGTATAGTAAAAAAATACTATTTGATATGCAATTTTGACTAGTCATGGACATGAGAGGGTTCATGCCTCAATATGTCTTGTTGGATGGATGTCTGGTAAGTCTCAAGTTGGCGAAAGTTGTCCATGGGTCAATACTCGATATGTGTATCCAACTAGGAGATAGAAAGTTGATGGCATCGTGGCAATCAATATGACATCCAGAACCATCAATGCATGGACTCATATCTTAAGAAGTTTAATATATATATATATGCGTATGTATATATAAATAATGAGAAAATAAGAAAGTGTGGGACTCAGTGTAATATATATAAAAATAAAGTAAAAAATAGAAGATGTGGGGTCCACGGCATGGAAGTGGTGGAGGACTTCACTTATTTTTGTCCATAGTTTTGCATGCACCCTATTTTTGACGTATGTTTCAAAATTTATATTATTTGTAAAAAAATTTCCATATTGTTTATAATCTAAGCTAACCAAGTTGAAGTATATGTTGGCTCTAAAGTTTATGATTTATGAGGAGAAAATCTTCTATTCCCTTAGGAGTTGATATCATGGGATAAGAGATAGTTTTGCCTCGTATTAAATGTTTCTTAACCTAATCCTCAATTTTGATTGATCACAAACCTTATGAGCATTATGGAGTTTAAAGATCAGTGAGATATAATCTCTAATTCTGTTGGAAAGTTCATATCATTGAGGAGATTTTCCCATATGTTAAGTATTTCTAATCTTTGCTCTCAAGTTTGATCTCAAATTTAATAAGTAATTTAAAGGGTTGAAAGATCAGTAGAAGACAATCTTCAATTCTTTTGGGATGTCATATTATTGGAAGAAAAAGATTTTTTTATTAGAAGCATTATAAGATAATCAATATGTTTAAGTTTAATATTCACTTAATTATTAATTTAGATTAATTAGTGTTCAATTGGAATTATTTGGGTTGCTGAGTCGATATACAATTATTTTTTCAAGTTCATATGTCTACGAATTTTATATGGTTGAGAAGTGTATAATTTCTACGTTTAGGGTGCATATTTGAATACATATGTCAATGGTATTTTGTATAGTTTTTTTAAACTCTTCATAATCAATTTTTATGATTACCATTTTTTAAAATCTTTTTTATTCAATAATTCAACCGATCTTTGTTTGAATAAAATATGGATGGCAATTTTTCTTTCTTTCAATTTTTTTTTAGGAATATAGTTGAATAAAATACTCCCAAAGAAAAATTTAAACTTTTGATCCCAAAATTTTCTCCATGAATTATTCCTTTTATATTTTTCCTCTATCGTCAAAATTTTTAATTGGATCTCCCTCTCATCTTAACAACCCATTGGAATATCACACTTTTTAGCAATTCCACCATCAATTCCTCCAAATTTGGAGGATCATTAGCGAACAAATCTCTATTTTCTGCTTGTTTATTTGTTGTCTTTGTTTAAGTTTGCGTTTTTCGGTTTGTTTTTCTTAACTTTTTGTTCCACCATTCTACTATTTATATACTTTTCCAAATCCTCAGCCTTCATTTGATATGTGAATTCATTTTACATGTAATTATTGCACTAGTAGACAAAATATAATTATTTATTTAATTGACAACCCTACAATACACTTTAAACAGTCATAAAACTTATGAGTTGAACATGCACAAAAAATAGGATTGTTACTAGGGTTTATTTACATGTTTATAAATAATAGGGACCAAAATTGGTCGTCAAAGTTAGTTGCATGAAAGTGGTTGTTGGAATTGGTCACTAGAGTTGTCATCGGAGGTGGTTGTCGAAGCTTGATATTGGTTTGAAGTTGATCACATAAAGGTGCTCATCAGGGTTTTTGTCAGAAATAGATGTGGACGCCCATAATTGATGATCGGGTTGGTCATGCAAAGGTGGTTGTCAAGGACTCAAGGGGTTCAAAATTGGTTGCTCAAAGGTGGTCATTAGAGTTGTCATTGGAGTGATTGTCTGTGATACCCCCTCCCAGATTTGATTCAAGTAAGATAGCAACTACTAACTCAGTTAGAGTTTTATTCTTTCTTTCAGCTTTTCCATTCATTTCAGGAGAATAAGGTGCAGTTGTTTCGTGTATTATTTCTTTTGAGTTATAAAACTCATTGAAAGCAACTGAATCATATCCAGTTCCTCTATCACTACGAAGTCTCTTAATTCTTTTGTTAAATTGATTTAATTCTATTTCAATTACAAACATCTTGAACATGTCAAAGGCATAACTTTTATTTTTAAGCAGGTAAATAAAAGTGTAGTTGGAACAGTCATCTATCGAGGTTATATTATACATTTTAATTTTACTGTTCCTAGTTAGCATGCCATCAAATTCACATAGAACAGAGTATAGTAATTCTAAAGGCTCTGTTACCCTAGTTACTGATTTATGCGATGTCTTTGTTATCTTAACTTGACTACAACATGCACATTTCTCAAATTCATGCAAAGATAACTTAGGAATGAGATTCAACCTACTCATGTTGCTAATTAGTCTTTTATTAACATGACAAAGTCTAGCATGCCAAACATTAAAAGTAGACAACATGTAATCAAAAGATAATTTCTTATTCATTTCCAAATTCAATTTAAACATGCCATCAGTAGTGTAACCCTTTTGCACAAATACATTATTTTTTGTTAAAGTAAACAAGTCTGATTATATGGTTTGGTGAAGCTAGCCTTATTGAGGAGATATCCGGAGATCAAATTCTTTCGATTTTTTGGAGTATGCAGAACTTCCTTCAGCACAAGAGTCTTACTGATGTGAATTTCAATTCTACTTTTCCAACACCGGGCACCTTAGTTGTGTGATGATCTCCCAGAAGGAAATTCTTATCTTTGATCTCATTATATTTTCTAAACAGACTAAGGTCATGACAGACATGGCGAGATGCACTAGTGTCTAGCCACCAACCTTCAGACCCCCAATCACATTTACTTATGTGATCATAGCTACTAAATCCTCTTTTATCAAGTTCACCCGCGCAGTAGAATGATTCACGTTTCTACAATTTCTAGCCATATGCCTAGTTTTATTATAGTTATAACAAACAACTTGTACCGTACTTCTGGACTAGGGTTTCTGTGAGTTGTTCTATTTGTTAGATTTGTGTTTCATCTTATTTTCTTTTGGCTTTAGATCCGATTTCAGAACTGCCTTAGACTTATTTCTGAGAATTTCGTTTACTTCCTCCTTGTGATCATGTTTTCTCCTCTATCCTTAAATGTGTGATGGGGCTTTCCAGCGAGAACTCATTGGTTTTGTGACTTAGAGTGTTCTTGAAATCCTTCTACAGAGGAGGTAATTTGTCAATAATAATCGTAACTTGAAATTTATCGTCTAGCATCATACCTTCGCTGATAATTTCATATGTTATCTTCTGAATTTCATGCGATTGAGCCTCATGGATCTATCATCAGTTATTTGATATCGTAGGTACTGGCTTACCGCGTACTTCTTGGATCCTGCTTCCTCAATATCATACTTCTTTTGTAATGCATCAGATACTTCTTTCGCGGTAGACATGGTACTGTAATAGTCCTACAACTCATCAGTAAGACCATTAAGAATTAAATTCTTACCGATGAAATCGGTTTCTATCCATACAGTAAGATCCTTGATTTGCTCCTCAATTGAATTTGTCTATGGGACTTTTGGTTTTTTAGTTGTGCAGACGACAACAACTTTCTTCAAGGTATGGAAGAAGACCATCTTTTGCTTCCATCTCTTGAAGTGCACTCCTTCAAAGTGGAAAGAAGGGTTGAGGTCGGAGGACATCAAATCACCATGGAATGGTCCGGTGATCGCAGTAGAAATGATCATCTTAAAATTGTTGTAGCACTGATAACGTGCATAAATGACCGTTATTATAGCCCCGTTTATGAAAATAATGAGGTCAAAACGCATAAGAAGATGATAACAATGTGTGACTTATGTTGTAAATGCATAAGTATTTAGAAATACAGCTTACATAAATGTTATTTCTGTTTTACGCGGTTATCATATTTAAATGCAGGACAAGTGGGAAAAGAAGAAAAGAGCAGATCATACAGAACATCTTGCACAAAGGTTATGCGATGGGATCTAGCTTGACGATTAACAACCTCAAGCAAGAAACCAAGACATCACCCGAGAAAAGCTCACAAGAAGACAAGGATGGTAATTGAAATGATGTGACCTCAAAGGACCAGATGACAACACTGACACACTCAGAGGAATAGAAGTTTCTCGTCGAAAAGCAATCTATACAAGCACTTTGACTCCACCAAGAAAAAGCGAGGGCCCGAATAGGCAGAGAGAGTCTGTATAGAGGGAGAGTGAGCTACCTCGAGAGTATGACGTCATGATGGAGAAAAAGATTATTTTTTATGATTTCCTGACTTGTAGTAGCAATTCACTTTCTATTCTTCCTATTTTTTATTGTTTTCATTTATATTTTATACCTCAAATTGTACATATTTTTATAAACCTATACTCACATTCTTTGATAATTTTATATGAGCAAGGCCGTTTAATCCATTATCTCTCCTCTTCTGCAAGTCAACATGTTATCAATAGTTTGAGTAGGTAATAGTATGATAAGAAGAGTCGATTATAAATCTTAACATGCTAATTGTGCTTTTGTGATTGCTTGGCCAGCATAAGTTGCTAACTACCCGAGAGGAACAGTAGCTAGAACTTAATTAGCATGCATGAGGAGGAACTTTACCTCTCCGCAAAAGTGTTTCTAACATTTTGATCCCGAAAGGAGGACAAGTGTGGACGATAGTTACTGAGAAGTAACAGTCCTTAATCGCGAAATACTATAAGATGCATAAAGGGTTTCTTCTAGATATAACTCACTTAGCCACATTTGGTCACATAGATCTCTAAAAAGCAATCATGTGTGGCATATATGTATTCGAGAGAAGCATGCCTTAATCACAAGTGTATCTTAGCAAGTTAGATCGCGTCAAGAATATCTCTCTACTTATTCATATGATACCACGCAACCATTCCTACCTGCTTTTCCCTAATTCAAGTTAGACGCATTATTATATCTTTCTCTTCACCTCGCTTTACAAACTCCCATTGTATAATTAGCCAATTCTTACATTTGTTATTCTTTAATTCTTCCAACTTGCCTAAATGAAGAGTAGACCCTAGAACTAACATCTAAAAACAATTTCTGTGTTCGACCCTGGATTACCCAAGTAACCTACTGTTTCGCTTGCACTTGGGTAAGCAGTAGAAAAACTTATACTTAACAAGGACTTAAGAATTACACAATGAAGAGGGACATTGTGAGCCTTTCACATGATTATGATCATGGCCTATGAAGCGTCGCTTAGCATGAAAACATGTGGTACAGAGAGTTACAGTAAGCGCGTTACACGCAAGAACCTGACTCGAAGACGTATTGCAATTGTATTAAACATAATTGAAATTATTAATTCCAACTCACAAACCAACCAAGCACCTCGCCTAGAAGGAATTGTAAATCACCTAGATATGTTAAGAGGTCTTGATGTCTAGACAAAATGCGAGCTACTTTGTCTTGTATCTCGTGGAATGTATAGGCATCTCGCATGGTCAAGTCGCCAAATGATCTCGCCTTACCTCGTTAACTGATCAAACCGCCAAGAAGACAAAACGCCTAGCTATATTGCTTGGTCAAAACGCAAATTGCAAAATAGAAACAAGTTAGGAAATGGCCGAGTAGCGGATCTCGCTCTCTTTAAGACGTTTGAGGCTCTGCTCTCTTTGTGTAAACAGTTTGATCATCCCGTCATCCTCAGAATAAAACAACTCGTTTTTCAATTAGTTTTGCACCGAAACTAATTGAAATTCACAACACTCAAACAACAGACACTCAATTGCTTGGAATACTGGAAGAGAGTTTTTTGGGGAGAGAAATTAGTCTGCGTCCTTTTTTTGAAGAATGAGACTTGACATTTATATAGGTGAGGGTGAAGAGACGTCAACGGTCATATTATCAATGAGAAAGGAAAGTCAAGGAAAACCGTTTATAATAAAGAAAACGTTTGAAGATAGTTTTAGCAAAAATATATACATTATTATTTTATTCCTCCTCTCCTCACCACTCCCGACCAACAATGCGCGGGTGTAGATATGAGTATATCTACATTTTCCTATCTTCTCACCCTTTCCAAAACTTAGGTGCCCTTAGGACCCAAACCCATGAATGGATCTATGAGTTTATAAAGGAAACCTCCACGTTGCTATCTAAGCAACGTGGGAATACAAGTTTTGAATAAAATAATAATAAATATTTTCGTTCTCAATTTTTTATTTAACACTATGTTTGTTGGGTGGTGTTGCAACGCTTGGGGTAGCATTGCAACGTTGTCTTATTTCTATTCGTAATTTCCCTATTTTAGCTCCATTTTTGGTCCTGACTCATCTTGTTATTCACTTTTAGCTTCAAAACGATCCATTTAAGCTCCATTTTTTAATTATCGTTGAATTTTTTCTCTTGTGGTTTTTGAACCTATTGATATGAACCAAAACGCCCTTGTGTTACCTATGGGACCAATCACATGTTCAAGAGCAAAAAAAAGAAAGAAAAAAAAAAAGAAAAGACTACAGTTAGCATTGAATTCTCACATTCAAGAGGAGGTGAACTCAATTGGGGAGATTCGAGTAGCAACAATTGATTAAAATATTTATAATTGGATGTAGTTTACACTACATTATGGAACCAATTGAGCTTTGTACTTTATTTTACTTGGCAAAAACATATCTTATTTTTTAGTTTTTTATTGGACCCATATATGTTATTTGAGTTTTAGTTTCTCTGCGTTAGGGGTAAAATTTTTATTTCCTTTTTATTGCATTAGCCTAAGTTTAAAGCAGGGAAACAAAATACAGCACATTAATTGTTGATATTTTCAAGATTTAGGCTTTTCTATCAATGAAAATTCTTTCGTAGACGATAAAATTTCATCGTCAACTTTTTACAATTCTTTTTTCAGGATTGCATGCCAAAAACATTTAGATAAGTTTGATCATCTTATTTACTTATGCAACAAATGATACTAAGGAAGGAAGTTTAATATACAAGAAGAGCCAAATTAGAAAAGGAAAGAATAATCAAGGTACATAAATTACAAAACTACCATTGGGCTTTGAACAAACAATGAATCCATTAATTCTACACTTATTAATGTGGTTAAGCATAAGGCTCTTGTTTTGTTGGAGTTGGCAAGATTTGTTGATGAGATTGCGAAGTTAGTTGTAATGGTCAATGATGTCTCTTTTGATTGGTGTGCACGTAATACAAATGGGATGGCACATCCCCTGATTTGTCTAGGTCTCCTTGTATTATTCTGAAATCATGTCCTCCGCTCTTATTTAGAGTATTTGTGGTGGACGTGGTTAGTTTCTTTGAATCAATTGGCTTTTCACAATTTTTTTTTTTTTAAATAACAATAATATAATAAATCAACCTGCTTTATTTCAACCTTCGAACATAAAGTACGATAGAGAAAAAAGTGCATAAAAGCATATTCTAAAGTTTACGTATCAAAAGAGCTGTAGCTTAAAGAAAATACCGAATACGACACAACAATTAAAAGATGCCTTTTCCTTTCATTGCACAAGCATAGACCTCAGAATTTCTTCACTCATTTTCCTTGTGAATGCAAACAAATGGCCTGCACCAGGCAACTCATGGTAATGAATCCAAGGAAGTTTTTGAGCGATATAACGTTGTAGCTTAACAGACACGAGTTGGTCGTTGTTGCCGTGCCATAGATGAACAGATCCTTCATTCTTAGGAAATATGTTTTCAAGAAGCATCGGGTCGAATTCCCATTTCCCAAATCCGATCATCAGGTCAAGGTGGAAGGATTCATATTCTCCTTGTTGCTTCACATATTTCTGCACCCATCAAGACAGAAAAAAAAAAGTGATGCAGTTTGTTTAGGAAGAATTTCTAAATCTAAGATCTAACCATAAATTATAACTATACGCAATGAAATCAAAGTCTTAGAAGATATTTCTATTTCAATGATTGTCTGTCTCAGTTGATTGAGCGGAAATCAAGTCATGAAATGAAGGAGTAATTTCAAGGGAAGAGTCAAAATTGGCTAATTGAAAGGGTGTAAAATGTTGAGTTCAAAAGGGCTGTTCTTATCCTGGAAACAAATTACAAGTCACGACGGCAACAGCACAAAGAAAGAGATTTAAAGCTCTAAGAAAGTCAATCCTAACATGCTCCTAACTACATCGTTTGCCCTAAAAAACACTTGTATAAAGATTCAGAAAGTTGCTAGTACAAAAAATTTCTTGTAATAAAGAAGCAAAAATCGGGTTTAGAAAAATTAACGACAAAATTCTAACATTTCACCTATCACCTTTTTTTAGTTCAATGTTTGGGGTTGGAGAATTCGAACCTTTGATCTCTTTGGAGATGTATGGACAGCTAGGTTGTTCAATCTTATATTCTTGTCTCTCATTTTCTTTCAATGTTTCTAACTCTCTTGAGTAAGATTCTTAAAAACTGTTAAATAAACTTCAGACATCCGGGAACATGAAGAGTAGTATGTGCCAACTAAAAGACTTTCTTAATAAACTTAGGCTTTCTTGAGGACTCCTTGCCCTCTCTTTTGCATCCTTTTTCTTTACATTATAAAAGGTGGTGCCTCCTAATCCTTAAAGAAGTGTGAAAGAGGGATTGGGAAATCAACAAGAAGAAGAGAATCATTACCCGATCCACTGGCCTTTGAGAAGAGCGAATGATTTCAAGATCTTGACTGGAAAGGATCTCATGCCTACCGGATAAAATGCTCAAGGCAGGAAAGAGTTTCTGAGTGTTCCACCAATAAGTTAGCCATGGAAGATGATGAGCAACACGTTGTGTCCACTGATCCTGTGGTAGTTGGCTGGAAAAACCTTCCCTGGATAAGTTTGCAGGAAAACTAGGCCACCAATAGTTGATAACTGGACAAAGTAGAGACGCTCCTGCCAATCTGCAACCATCCAAAAATTGAATCTTTTATAGCAGAGATCAGGAAAAATAATTATCCCACCCCATAATTATAGTGATGACTACAGCATTTTAAATAATTAGTAATAGCTATATATGGTGATGCTCTTGAATGAGTTCCTGATTTGCAAGCGCCACACACATTTGTTATATGTATAAATGTATGAATGTTTGTACAGAAATCAACTTCTCGCAGCAAGAAGACAATAAAGTGAATTGAGTTCAAATAATACACTCAGACCAACTGTTTGGAACTGAAGGACACGATTGTACAACCTATAGAACAGATCTTGTTCAACTAAGGTCGTTACACTTAACCAACTATAAAATGCTTCTTACAATCATGAATAGGTTGTACTTGCCGAGGAGGAAAATATGGAAGAATTCTAGATTAACAAATCAATAAGCAAAAATGTGTAGTTCAGTGATGGATACCTATGTGGGATATACTTAAGACAACCCCAGACAGCTTGGCCACCCATTGACAAGCCAACCACATAAAACTTAGGACCCAGTCCCAGTTGATCACCAAGTTCTTCAACATCCAATGCTAAACTCTTTACCGTTCGCTTTCGATGCGGGTCACTTTCTCCATATCCAGGTCTATCAAAAGAGACAACATAAACTCCGAGTTCCTCAAGAAAGCCCTGAAAGCAAATCACCAAAGAAGAAGGAAATTAACCATCTTATTTGAGTTGCGACAACATTGACGGAAAAAAAATATTAAAAATCCACGTTGAGTAGAAGCTGAATACTGGAGAAGGAAAAATTCCAACTGCTGCATCATGTCTGCTATTAGAAAAGCCATGGATATATATGATCTTATACTTGGCAACTGTTATTGGGACACCATGCTCCTTATAAGCCAAATGCCTTCCATCTCTAAGTTTTATTCTCGGTGCAGTTATCGGCGGACCCCCAACAGAACCACAGACTTTAGGAGCTGGAGGACGAAAAGCTGAAAATGCCCATGCCGATAATCCAATCAAAATGACGCCTACAATTCTTAGGTACATCCCTGAGAATAAGAACAAGAATCTTCAAACTTAAACTTTAGAGGTTTAGAACCTATTAAAAACTTGTTAAAATACACAAACGATTTCAATCCGTGAGGTTTAGAATGTAATGAACATACTATTCATCAAAGGATTATCATATTAATGTTGAAAATTACAAAACTAGAAATAAGAGGTAACATTTTCCATATTCCTGCAGAATTAGTATACAGAAAAATACCCAAAACGGAAATTTCCCCAAATGCGAAAATGAGAAAAAGAGAAGAAAATGGTATAAAAAGCAAGAATAGAGAGAAAAACCTTGGAAGTGTCGAGAGGTTCAGATTTGAAAGAAATGGGAGATTGTGGCTACTTTCTTGTGTGATGAGTAAACCAAAAATGTTTGGCAACTAGTTTTTTGAAAGTAGGAAAGTGAAAATGATGTTGATAGTAGTTAGGAAAAATGAAATATAGTGTGAGAAGGCAAAACGTAGGTAGCCAGCAAAGTGTGCCATGATCTAGGGCAAGGACGGAAAAGAAGGCCATGAGGAAATTCAAAAGGTAACAAACAAACAAGAGGCGAAGAATTAGAGAAATTGAACCTTACAAATTTGTTCATTGTTTTCATTTTGCTCTCTTACAACTAAAAACCAATCGTAAACATAGCCAACGACTCTAACCGTACAACGTCCACGTAAGAGCGAAAATGTGTGTAGCCATAAAATCACTCCATAATAATAATTATTTTCATTTAGGTCAATTATTTTAAATAATAACATTTCTAAAAAAATATATTTTATAAATATTTTCATTCAAAATATTCTCTTTATTTCTTTATTTCATCTCTTCCTGTGATTTATATAAAACAATTTATTGTAGTATTTGAGAATGTTTATCTTTATTTTATATCATTTCCTACTTTTACTTAAATCACTAGTTGGCTAATTGGTGGAGAGATATTGCATGAAACCATTTTTGTACTATATAAGTCCTCAGTTTAATTTTCAATCTTATGATTTCGTATTCTTTTTTTTTCTCCTTATTAGTTTTTTATATCTATTTTCCATATTTATATGTTTAATATTTCTTACTTTATTTTATTTTTTCCTTCCATTAATAATTTTTTTATATATGTTCAATATTTTTAATTTAATTTATCTTTTTTACTTTCGTTACAATTTTCTCATATTTATATGTTTAATTTAATTTTAAATTTTGAAAATTTTAATATTTAGATATATGTATTATTTGATTTTCAAATTTCATATTTAATTTTAAAAAAATTCTTATTTAGTTATATTATTTTTGTGTTATTTTTTGTATTTACATGTTTGATTTAATTTTGAAATTAATCCATTCAATATTTAAATTTGATAAATTTGTATAGATATAACAAAATTTTTAAATATTTACAACCTTATAACAAACTTTGATTTTGATTATTGTAGAATGATTTTTCAATTATTTCTCATTTTCTTCATTGCGATTTATTCACTTTTTTTTGTGATTTATTCATTTGCTCGTTTATATTTTTTTCCCTCTTTAATATCGGGTTGATATGGACGGTATTTTTGTAATTATGCGTGATTGGATTTGGCTTCTATTGTGCTTCTCAAAATGATCGTTTATTCTTAAATAAACGATCGTTCATAAATATCAAGCAATCGTTCAAGACATTTTAAACGATCACTTTATCGCATTCGATTAGAGATTATTATTCAATCGTTTAATTTGAAGCCTTTTTAGCTATATGAACTTCACTACACCATCATGTATAATTAAATATACAATTTTGTATAATGTGAACGATCGTTTATATCTGAAGCTTTTTCGCTATTATTTAAAGTTTATTATCTAATTGAGTTGAATTTGAATCAAAATCATTCAAGAGAAATGAACTGAATGAGAAATAATATTGTCAATAAAATTTTAACAACATATAATTAAAACTATTGTATTATAGTTATTAATGATAATGTTTTTATAACTATTTTATTTTATATTTTAGTGATGAGACATTTTAAAAAATAGCAAAATAAATTAAAATATTTAAAAAATATTCCACAAAAGTCATTAGAAATCAAATGATTATAAAAATCATTGCAAATGAAAATGATAAAAAAAGTTATGTAAAACTAATTTTAAGTCAAATAATTACATATGAAGATGTAAAAAAAAAAGTTTAACGTATCGTGAACTCAATACATTCAAAACAATAAAATATATAGATTAATTACATAAATTTAAAAAAATCATTAAAAAAACCATTGGATTTGAACATCGTTGTTAAATAGATTGATTATCGTTATTAAATAGATTAAAGAAAAAAATATCCTAATAAAGAAAAAAGAATAGTTAAAATTATTTTTTAAAAATACACAAATTTATAATAAAAATTAAGAAAAACAAATTATTAAAAAATCATTTTAGTAAAAAAAAGTTGACAAAAAAATGATTAAAAAAAGATTTTCTTGAAAAGTTAAATATAAAAAAAGAAAAAATGTCTCTTTAGAAAGACGCACTCAAGTCAGCCGCTTCTTTTCAGTTTTTTTTTTTTTTTTTTTTTTTTTTTTTAAGAAACGCTTTCAAATAAAAAAAAAAAAAAAAAAATTTTTTTTCAAAATATATTTAAAACATTTTTTTTATTTTTTTTTTTTTAATCCAAATAGAGGATTCAAGGTTTTTTTTTTAAGTTACAGCAACTTGTTGGATAATAAGAGGAATTTTAAAAAAGGCAAGATTTTCACCACTTATCTAATTGGTGTTTGAGATGGGATTAATTACCAAAATAATACTGTTTTGAAAACTTATTACCAAAATATGGTAGTTTTGAAACTTTTTACATAAATATTGTTGATTTTGACATTTTTTGTAAAAATAAAAAATGAAAAAAATGAACGAATTTTGAAGATTCATTCTATTTTAAAAAATAAATAAAAAGAAAGTGAATTGAGAAGGGGTGTGTATTCAAGACTTACCCTATTAGAAAAAAAGATAAAAAACAGTGAAGAAGAAGTAAATTTTTACTTAAAATATGCTATCTATCATTAATTTTATTTTTTAATTATTATATATATGTTTTTAAATAATTTTTTTTAAAAACTTGATTTTAAATAGTTTCATTATTATTAATATTAATATTGTTTATTGAACAAATAAGGCAAAAAAGTGACGAAAGTATCAAATTTGATCGTAACCTACTACATATTAGAAAATTTATATCCTAATTTTGGTAGGATCAAAATAAAATTTTCTTAAATCACCTATAATGGTTTCATATGAATTATTTAATAATTTCTTACTTTTTCTATAATATTCAATTTTCTTACGGACCTAGACACTATTGATGTAATGTGAAGGTACCAAATTTAAATGATCTTGTTAAACGATTGTTTAGACTTATAATAAAATTAAACAATACTTAATAATGAAAAAAAAATAAGGAGATGACATCAAAATTAAGAAATGACAAAGGAAAAAAATGATGGAAGATAGATGAAAAAACAATTTATGTTTACATTAATTTTCCAAAATAAAATTTACATTTTTTAAAAGAATATAATTAAGAAAAGGATAGATAACATATTTAAAGTAATAATTTAAAAGTAAAAATTTACTTCTTTTTCACCGTTTTTCTTTTTTTTTTTCTTTTTTTTTTTAATAGGACAAGTCTTGAATACTCACCCCTTCTCAGCTCACTTTCTTTTTATTTATTTTTTTAAATAGGACGAGTCTTGAAGACTCGCTTATTTTTTTATAAAAAAATGTCAAAATCAACAATATTTATGTAAGTTTCAAAACTACCATATTTTGGTAATAAGTTTTCAAAACAGTATTATTTTGGTAATTAATCCTTTGAGATGTAGATTTATTGAGTTCCTATCGAGTAAATTAAGAGAAGAAAATTAAGTTTGAGTTTATTGATAAATATGAAAATAGAGATAGACAATAAGATTGAGTTTATTAGTAAAAATGAAAATACAAGAAAACGAAAAGACTGAATTACAAAATAAATGTGTCACACCTATTAGTGAAGTTGATTTGTAAACGTTTTATTTCTACCACTTCACTCACTTGTAGAACCAATGTGAACCAATGTAAAAACCAGATCTTGAAGACAAATGACAAGTCATGAAAGCAACAAGGAATAATTTAAATAGAGGCATGGAAACTCTACCTTTGGATATAGTTAGACAATCTTTTTGTTGGACAAGATTTTGTTGTATCAACCATCCTGATGAAGAGAGTGAATAACACGAGTTTCATTACATTTCAAAATCATTGCATCTCAAAATCAAATAACAAAATATAAAATATAAAGACAGACTAAAACTTACTCTCGCAGTATGTTGTATAATTTAACTCATTCAATAGATAAGAGGGAAATAGCTATCACTGCATGATGGTTTAGTGCAAAGGCAGCCCATCGTATAGAAGTTAAAAAGAGAATATAGTCAATATCTCTACTTCTAAAAGATAGCTTTCATCGAATTCTAAAGCAAATTTATGTAAATTTAAGAAAAAGAAACTAAGCTTCACCATGGTTAAATCTATATATGCAGATTTCTTATTTTTGCTCCAAACTTATGAAGAAAAGGAACAAAGTGGTAAAAAGGATTGTGAAAGATAAAAATCTCAATGCTGACTCATCATTTGATATTAATAAATAATATTATTTTTCTACCAACTAAATGACCATAGCGTCATGATTTTCCACTTCACGTTATTTTTATTTTTATTCTTATTATTTTTTATTGAATAGATAGTAAGTATACCATTCAACTGGTTGAGACAATATAGTAAAAGGTGGAGATTTATTGAAAGTTTTGAGGTTCAAATCTTCATGTATGATGGCGTATATGTATAAAGAAAGTAGTAGCAAATGTGTACAATAACAACTTACATGTACAGCGTCATTAATCGACTGCGTATTCCATCAAGGATAATGGTAGGAGTTGTGAAGTTAACAATATTGACAAACGTCCTTCATCAATCAGGTTACCTTCAAATTATTTGATGAACCATCCGAAGTAAACCAGAAATTGACAAGAAAGGAGTCGATAATAATCTACAAATAAGAATACTTCCCATGTCAATTGAACTGAAAAGGAAATAATTAGACACTCAAAGGGAAATATCTAAGAAACCTGGACTATATGTGCCGCAATACATGGAAGAACCAGCAAACCAGATTCACCAAGCGCGCCACGGAGCTGTTCCACAACTGCCACCATCACAGGCAGTGTTTTCTGCAAAGAATGTGTTTATGAGATTCCACATTACGTTCTTGAGAGTGTCGAATATGTTTCTTTTACTGTGCTTAACAAGTGATTCAAAAAGTGCCCGTCTTGCATTTTGTTCATGACAGTATAACAAGTCTATCGTACTTATCACATTAGTGTCCATAACATGTTGAACACATGACCTATACTAAAGTGTCCATGCTCCAGCTGACGAGATCTGCCACAACCATACACAAAAGAAAAGGGAACTCTTCTTTCTTTTTCATTTCACCCCACGTAGATATGCGATAACAATCTTACAAGTACTATAACAATCTTATGAGTTTGCAGAAGCACTATAAATGTGCTTGTGAGTTAAGTTTATGTACCTGACTTGCCACGAGCAAAACAGCACTAACATTTCTTCTCTTTGAGAAAACAGACTTGTTACCACCAGAAAATGCTGCTAGAGTTCGTATACCAAGAGCATTAAAGGCCAATAAGGCGATATGCAAGAATCTGAAAATACAACAGTGTATCAGACTTTAAGCGGCATCAATCTGAAAGAAAATTGTGACTGACCAGTAAACTCAATGCTTTATTGGGCAAAGATTAGAAAACTAGGAAGGCTTATTTAGTTGCTTACGTTCCCATTCCTATGGCTGCGAGAAATATTTTAGGCTTGACCATAAGAAGTAGTGACCTTGATCTGCTCACTTGCATCCATGGCACCTGATCTTAGAATATTATAGTCTAATTGAAGAACAAAAATTAACAATTCCATTAAATTAAATATTGGAGCATGTTGAACCTAATAAATATTAGAGCATGTGGTTTGATTTAACTTTTCAAGTGTTCCATTTTGAAAATAAGTCATTTGAAAAAAATTGAAGCATTTGACAACCACTCAGAATAGCTTTTGAAACACTTTCGAAGGTTATTTTAGTGTGACGATGATAATGACAATGATAATGATTCGTGTCTCACAAGACTGAGAAGAATTGCACTAATCCTTGGAAAAAGCATTCGATTTCCATCAACAAAGTCAGCCACTCCTGAAATGAAGATTGCAAAGGTAAACAATATCTGCACACTCAAAAACAATTAATAACAATAATAACAATAAGGGACATTTTCAAATATAGCAAAATAAACAAAAATATTTACAAAATACAATGAATTTTAAGATTCTGTTGGTGACCATCATTGCCAGAATTTGAAACTTCATTGTATTGTAAATATTTTCAGCAGTTTGCCATTTACAATAATTTACCTAATAATAATAATAAATAAGGGAGATTCTATGGTTAAGTTCTTTGAGATTTCTTCTCAAAAAACGTTCTGAGGTTAAACATTAAAGATGATGGGCAACCATTCTAAGGTTAAGCGCAGGGGCATGAAGGGAATTGCTCACCAGATAGCAATTGGAGAGAAGTGAAAAGATACCGAGGGGTCCCACTAATGATGGGGGTGGGGATATAAAAGGAATGTTTTGGGATTGGTGTAGGTAGGTTTTATTTTGTAAAAAGTTGCGGAAGCTATTAGAGGGAGAAGTTTCCAGCCTTATCGAAGGTGCTGGGTTTTAGTGTCTTGTTGCTTATTTTGCTTGTTTGGTTATTACTCTTGGTCTGTTGTGAACATTATCTTTGAATGACAATATATCGTCACATAGTGCTGCCTCTGCTTCTATCTTTGTTGGATTTTACTGAGTTTCAGGTGGAAAATCCTAACAGAAGTTTGAACACTTCATGCAATAACAAAGAAGCAAACTTGAATTCAAGAAAGCAAATGAAACTGACGAGAAATCACCTTTGAATGACTCTCTCAGGATCTGTCAAAGGTAAAGAAAAGGATGGGATAAATAGATAATAAAAGTATATAATAACAAAATGAAAAAACAAGTGACATAATCATATTTCAAAAGCTAGTTACTCGTATGATCTATCTCATGGTATACCAAAGAACTTTCTGCAATATCACAGTCTAAAATAAAGCTTTTAGCAAAAAAATAAAAGATAAAAAGGCAAAGGGTAAGGAGAAAATAGGAACACCATGTTTAAAACTGAGTTGGCTTTATTCCTTTATTTATTTAAGTTATAAGCCCCTTTCAGGTTACAAAACAGATAAATTGTGGATGAATCGTCTACAGTGGCCAAGTTGAGAAAGCTATAGATCGTTTGTATGCGTAATTGGAGTTTGAAGCCTCGTGCTTTTATATTGGCCTAAGATGAAAAGTTCCTTGTCACAAGAAACAAGTCATAGTAACTATATATTCGTTTCTAAACAACTTCATCACTAACTGCTACTACATGTGTCCCAACCATCCGTTCTTAACAATTAGAATGGAAATAGAGCAAGCTTTGGGATAAATTTCTTAGAATGGTCTCTTCAAAGAAAAATCAGTTTACCTTCCCAAAAATGAGAGGAATCAGCAGGATAAGTACAAGACTTCTGAGTAACTCCTTTGTTGGAACCGCAATACCAACTCCAGCCGCTATAAATTTTGATATAGAAAATGGAATCTACAGAAAAATTTAGGAAATGAAAGTCAACTTTATCTAGACGATAGTAACGTAACAATGAAACAGAACAAATTGTCTCAAGGAATAAAAGATAAAGGACACTAGAAAATACATGTCAACTCTGGCTGCTTCTATGCCCTTTTCAAGCGTGAGGAAGAATTTCGTGAAAGTAGCTTTATGAAAAAGAAAAAAGATAAAGTGGCCGGAAAGAAAAGATAGAAGTTTTTGGATGTCTGAGAGATTGTATTATCATTTCTTATAATCAAATATGTTCCTTGTAAAATGATAATAATAATAATAAAAGACTGGCTCTTCTGTTGGCTAGTGCCCTTAAACTGAGCTGACACTGATAATCAAATATATGGTTAATGATCTCTTTGCATAAGGTGATTTGTCTGAATTCTGCAAATATATACCACATGTTCTATCTAACCTTGACTCACCTTATAACCTAACGGTGTACAGAAGCATGTATGGAGCAATCCTCAATATTTAAGAAAGTAGTGAAAGATCTCGAATTAGAGAGACAGTATGATGTTAAACACCATTAAGTATCTGACACGGGAAGCAAAATTATCATACACTGAGATACACAGTAGTAGGTATCCAGCGGTTGGTTATGGTACTAGAGTAGTACATGTATATCCACTTCAAATGCAGATAATACTTGATCATATAAAGAAACCACGGTAGTTTATTAAATACCACAAAAGACCATGCTTTAGAATCAATTTACAATCTTTTGGAACTGATTGATGAAAAATAGCTCTGAAAGAGGATTTAGTAAATTAGTACATTGATTCTTCTAAGTTTATACGATTCTTTTCATTCTTAGATATTTGAACAAAAGAAAGGTAAGGATATTTCAAAACTCACAGCCAATATTCCCAACATATTTGATATCACTGTCATTGCCAGAGCAAGAGCAGAATTCCCACCAGCAAGCTGAGTTTGAAAAACATAAATGCAATAAGAACAAAGATATTTAACTTCATTTTTTATTCTGTGGGAGGGGTAAGCAACTCTGTACCTGAGTTAGTGCCACACCACTTGATAATGTAGTAGGCATGCAGGAAAATATTGCTAATCCTAAAAACAGTGGAGAAACAATGGGTTAGACTGAAGGGAAAGTTGGTTTCTTATTCAAAAAAGACAGTAAACCATAAAAGAAATCCCGGAGTTGCGTATTGATCCATATTAATGAAACTGAATTTCATGTCTATAAAAATATTTTCAAACTGCTTTGTAAGGTATTTGCAACTTTTTGGGAAATCAGCGTATCTTCTTAGAGTTCCACACCAAATTGGAAATATTGAACTTCTAGCAGTCCTCAAGTTATTTGACTTTCTGCCTTCTTCCCTCAATGACCATTTCCTATGACAATAGCATCAATTTGAACCAATAGTAGAGATCATTTTGCTGCCAGATACAGGATTAAAGCGAACACACTCTAGCCTAAGAAGACACTATACACCAAACACTGATTACAATTCATTGAATACATTCTTCCCATCTGGAAAACGTAGAACACTGATGTAAATGAGTATATTTTAATTAAGTAAAGGTCTCTTTGGTAGAGAATCAAGATTTTGTTTAATGTTATCAAATTCATTGAGTTCAGCAGATATGTGTTCCACAGACGACCCAAATTCTGTTTCAAAAAACTGTTTATGGAAGATATGATT
>CM046893.1:7140938-7178448 GCA_025688845.1 Cucumis hystrix | reverse complement strand
TGATTACAATTCATTGAATACATTCTTCCCATCTGGAAAACGTAGAACACTGATGTAAATGAGTATATTTTAATTAAGTAAAGGTCTCTTTGGTAGAGAATCAAGATTTTGTTTAATGTTATCAAATTCATTGAGTTCAGCAGATATGTGTTCCACAGACGACCCAAATTCTGTTTCAAAAAACTGTTTATGGAAGATATGATTCAAGCCGTGCAAATTCTGAAAACAACATGTCCCTATTTTCATTGTATCCATAATTTGAATTTTACATTTTAAAATGCAGGGTTATATTAAAAACATTTAGAAATACAATGGCATGTATTATAAATCATATAATATTACAAAATAACAATTATATAAATATTTTAGGTTAAATTACAAATTTGGCCTCTATGGTTTTAAAAAGATAGAATTTAGTCCACGTGGTTTATAAGTAGAATTTAGCTTCGGTTTGATCAAATTATAGGTAATAGTCTCATTCGTAAGGACTATACATGAGATTTTGTTAAACTATAAAGACTAACCTCTAACTTTCTCCAAAACATGAGGACTAAATTTGCAATTTAACCAATTTTTTAAATATAAATTGTGTTAATAAGTAAATTAATAATAGTTTATTGTCAACTAAAGCTTAGTTGATAAGTAAGACTAATTTTATGATTTATAAATATATAGTGTCGAACACATTTAAACATTTTTAAAAATTAGAATCTAATTTCTGAATCTGTCACCAAATACATATCTAAAAATACAAAATGCAACTTTGTTTTCATCAAATGCATTGTTTTCAAATTGTGTACCAAACATACCCTAACTGATTTTTCATTTATCCACACAAATGGTCCATTGAATTTGGTTGAGGGCCTTAAGGCTAACTGGATCACCGAGTAGTAAATACCAGGATGCATATAGGCCACTGCACAAACCTTTATTAGATCAAACTCTTGATAAAACGACGACTATCCATTCCAAATTAATATTATACCAAGATAATGTTCATCTTCTAAAAGAAAACCATTTAGAATTTTCAGCTACTGCAAGTATTATCAAAATATACCTCATTTTAAAATTGCATGTAATAGTTCTAATTTTATTTCTCTAAACACAACAAATGATAGTTTAAAAGTAGTACACATTCATCATGAAGCTAGAAACTTCAATTTTCAAGCAGAAGATGGACCAAGAATATCTAAATAGCTAAACGGTCCTTTTTTTTGGGATAAGGGATGTATGATGGAATTTCTAACCTGTCATTCAACGGCTAAAAATAATTTCATAAACAAACCTGTTACAAATTCTTGAGGTTGAAGATGAATTTGCATTATCAGCCTGGAAAAGTATGGAGTAAGCAAAAGAATCGAAACCTGACAAAAAACAATAGAAAGAGAGAGTGAATAAAAGCTCAACAAATATACCGGAATACAGCAGTGCAAATGATACCCATGCATTGGATATGCCATAAAATCTCATGAACAAGGGTAGTCAATTTATTTGGAAAAGAAATGAGAGACAAGAAAACATCCTTGTTACTTTAGAAAGGAACAGTCAGAAAGATCAAGATCCAATTTCGAGTTATTTCTTGTAATAATCTCTTAGATCCCTTCATTTATGTCAACCATGAGGATTGTAATTTCTAAAAAGAGCAACCATCACACCCCCAAAGGTATCTGCAACTCAAGCATCCAAATTCAGTGTACAAAACTTAAACATCCAACTGCATTGTAGAAAACCTGTTCAAACTAGTTAACTAAGTACTTAAATCAGGATGAACAGTTAAAAGTCTAGACTAATAATAAGTCACGTACACGAATCACATTATCATTCCAAATACATGCGCATCGGGAAATGATGAAACAGATAAAAAAAAATGATTTTTAGTGCGTGGAAAGTCACTCTGCCAACATTAGAAAAGTGTATAAGCATGGGCTGTAACATACAAAAAAAGAAAAGTATGAAGGGGGAAAAACTTAATTATCAACAATATGAAAATGCGAATATACTCGAAGAATGAACTTACGAGCAAAAAATATAATGGAAGATTATAAGTGAGAATCATACAAGCCCATAAACTGCAACAGGCCACGCTTCCACTGAGGCACTAATTTCTGATGTACGCAATGTCAACCCTGAGTAGTCACATCACGTATAAAATAAAGATTACATAAAAAATATACATTTCATGTTAATAGTTAATAAAAGTTCCTAACCTGAAATGACAAATATCCCAAATGTGCTAAACTTTGAGAGATAATACCTATCAGCAAGACATCCAAGACTTGGATTTGCAACTCCAACTGCTACACCAGTGACAAGAGCTACATATTGAATTGAGGAACAAAAATACGGTAAGCTGACAGAATAAATATAATTTCAATTGAATGGAAACAAGAAACAATAAGTATTTAACTTACCTAGAGGAAGAAAATTATTATTTGCAAAAGTTGATAAGGTCTCGAACCAACTAACTCTATTTTCCGAACCCGAAACACTGGTAGGTTCGTTTATTCTTCCACCATCGTCTTTCTGAATCACGGTGATAAAATCTCGTATTAAAGGCATTACATGCAGAGAAAATAAGTGGATGTATGAGTTTCAACATCGACAAAGAATCGAAGGGAGAGAACACAACCTTATCGGGCAATCCGCAGGCACTGATGGGACTATAACTTTGGCGTTTGCGATTCAAAGCGAGAGAAGTGGAACGCAAGAGTGCGACATTAGAGGAGAAATGAGAAAGTTGGAAAGAAAAGGCCGGTGGATTGCTCCGATGAGACGAAACGAGAAGACTATAGAGGGATTTGGTTCCCACGAACGCCATAGCCATAGGAGTGGTAAGGAAGAGAAAGGAGTGAAGAGTGAAATAGTGAGCGCTGTAGGCGTTGGATTGCCAGTCGACTATCAAACGAAGCGTGTTTCGCGTGGACGTCAACAAATGGGGAAATTTTGAGAGAGCACGATTTTTGTTTTATATTTTAAAACTACAATTTTGGAAAACTTCTAATTGTTTTTTTTTTTTTTTTTCGAGCTCGGTCTTTCAACGTAATTTCTCGGTTCCTCCCAGCTAAGTTCGACACCGAGATTGTTTTTTTTTTAATTTGAAAATAAAGAGATTTATCAAATGACCAAAATACATTTAGAAGCTCGAACGTTACAAACTCCTAATTTCTCAATTCCTCTTCGGGCGATTTTGCCACCGAGATTTTTTTAAAAAATTTGAAAATAAAGAGATTTATCAAATGATCAAAATACCCTTGAAAGCTCAAATATTACATATTCTCACAAAACACTAAACACCAAACAATGTGCTCATTTAGATCGAGAAGTGAATGATTTTGCTCCCAAATTCGAACGAATTTCACTAATTTTTCCTCCGCGAAACTTTCAGAACTCATCTATCCTCCAAAATCTCTCAAGGTGAAGTACTTTTAGTTTTAGGTTTAGTTTTTAGTTTATGTTTTTAATTTTTAGTTTGAAATCTAAGGTTGGTGGTCTAATGTAGTTAGATGTAGAATATTATTTTAAGTCAGTGCATGTAATCTCCTTTGATGAATCTCGACGATTTCATCAATGTAGGTCCGTCAGATGAAGAATCTTAACCTCGATATAGATTTGTTGAAGGCTCCCAAGATCTGAAGTCAGTGCATGTAGTCTCTTTTATGTATTTTTCATACGTTTCGCTCTCTCTTCTTAAGAAGCGGGAAGTTGAGAGAATAATGGAATGTGGAAAAACCATCTACGTTCCTCATTAATTTAATAAATAAATATTAAAATAAAAAAATAAAAATTAAATTAAATAATTAACATTTCATTTAAATCATATTAAATGAATATCTTTCTCACATAACTTATAGTTTTAATTTAATTAAATATCGTATATTTAAATGCTTCCATCAACGAAACAAACTCATCTCATATCCTCGATTGGAGGAAAAAGGAAGAGATTTGTCAAGGACGGGGGTGAGGGGTTGGAAGACGCAGGAAGAAATGGGGAAAACCAACCTTGGACACATGGGAGTTGACAACTGAGTGAGATGGTGAACGGGGAGAAGGAAACCGAACTTTAAAATGAGGAAATAAATCAACAAACCTTTAAAAGGAGGAACGACGAAAACCTAAGTTCAAAAGGAGAAATCGTGCAATAACCAACCTCCAAAACGGTGAAGACGAAAACGAGCATCCAAACGACCAAATATAGGGAAGCAAAATAAAGTGAAAATGATGGATTAACGCTCAGACTAAGGAAGGGTTGGGGAGGGATTACGGAAAACTCAAGAGAGGGTTATGAGGGAGTTAAAGAGGGATTGAGAGGGAAGACGGCTTGAAGGGTGTATGACCAGGGTTATGAAACCCTAAAACAAATGGTTATAAAACTTTAAAACAAGGGTTATGATAACCCTTCCTCCAAACGGGTGTTGGTTTACATAACCCAAGCCCACAATGATAACTCGAAGCCCAAACAACCTCTAACAATCTCAACCCCAAACCAAACACAATTTCAATATATTTAAACATAAATTTCAACAATTTAAACCCTAAACCTATAACAAATTTCAATATACATTTTATACATACAATTTAATTCAACTTCAAACACTTTCAATAAATGATTTCAATACGTTTAAACATACATTTTAACAATTTTAACTCTATCCATGCAAACAAATTTAATATACATTTACAACATATATTTATTTAACTTAAGAACAAAAATAGTTTACTGGAATGTAGAGCAGCTGTAAAAACCCAACTTTACTAGAAGGTTGAGGTCCTTACTATTTAAATAAGTATAGTTTTTTTTTTTTAAAGGAAAATTAATTTATAAGTTGAGAAAAATTTAAATAATAAGAAAATAAATAAGTAATTAAAGTGGTAAACAAAATACTAGTTTGGACCCATAAAATAAAAGAAATACATTAAAATAATTTTACCAAAGTTCTGAAATCCAAAAAAAAAAATATAATTACTGAAACATAAATCCGGAAAAGCTGAACTATTCCCTATGGCGAACCACGGTCACTTCTTATCATTCGCCAGCTTGCCCTTGCCTTTACCCTTACCTGAAAATTAAACATTTAAAAGAATGAATATAAAATTATACTCAGTAAGAGACCTATACTTAATCACCCTATGTGTTGTTAGTCTCCTTGTTAGAGTCCTGAAATAAAGTACCACGCTCTATGGTGCTCCCCAACGCACACTATCCAGTAGTCCCACCGGGACTGAACTGGGCTCTCGGTGAACCCGAAGGAATCACCCTAAAGGAGAGTCGGGCTGTAAGTGATCCCGTCGAATCACGTCTCAATAACAACTCAAACATATATAGGGGAGGACCTTGATGGACCCCTCGTGGGACGACTCTAACCAGCAGACCAACAGAACACTATAGGCTATATATGCTCATCATAAAATCAACATCTCAGCTCAACATCTCAGAAATACATATAATCACTTCATGCACCAATGGTACTGCATCTCAATCAAAAGGGGGAAAATCTCTTACCAGGAGATCTGCTAAATAATTCACAGGTTGGCAGTCAATTCCTCACAATACTCAGTCCTAAACATAAACAAAATTAACATTAATAATCTTGTCAACCATCACCCTACTGTTTAATTAAGCAACCAAACTTATCCAAGCTTACCCCAAGATTAGGGTTGAATCCAACACCACCTTAACTCCTATTTCCACCAATTTCACTTGAACCTTCAAGCAACCATAGATCAACTTATTCCAAATACCATCTCATTTAAGATAAAAAAAAATATTTAATTGGGTGTATCAAACCCATACAAACTCACCCCAAATGGCTCAAAAGGTTGCAAGAGGCTAAACTTGAAGATGGCTCGACTAGAAGAGGCTTTGGCTCGGACGCGGCTTGGTGGAGACAGACGTGTGCGGCTGGACGAACGACTTGCGGACGTGTGCGGCTGGACGCGTGGAGGAGTTTCGTCGGTTGTAGGATTCGCGGCGGTTGTCGTCGTGCGGAGGAGTTGCGTCGGTTGTAGGATTCGCGGCGGTAGGAGACGCAGAGTGAAGAGGGGCAGCGGCTAGGGTTTTAACATGGAGGAAGGTTGAAGATGAAGTGCACACAATCCAAGGAGTCCTATTTAATAATAAATATATTATTATTTCCCTTCCCTATTCCTATTTAATTTCTCTTTCTTCATTAACCACCCCTTCCATCACCATAAATTTGCTCTTTTTCCAAAAATGCCAAAGTACTCATCTCTTAATAATTATATTAACCCACATTATAATTATTCTTATTCCTCCATGATTTTATATATACACATAACCATATTTACTCATAATACCTCCAACTTTACAATTTAAATCCACCAACCAATAAATCCAAAACCAATTTTAACAATAGAACTCCAATTTTCATAAATTAACCACTTATCCTTCCAAAATACTTAATCTCCACAATTTAAACAATTTCACAAATAACACCCAAAACTAAGCAAAATAAAATGATAATAAAAATAACCTAATAGTTTTGGGATGTTACAGCAGCAATGGTGAAATAAGACGACGGGCGAAGGATGGTGAGCGACGGAGCAACCCAGCGGCAATGGCGAATGGACGACAGACAACAGACGGTGACGACAAAAGAGAACAGATTTCTCTCTCTCGGTCTCTAACCCTTTCTTACTTTTTTAGTTCTGTAAACAAAAAACTCATATTTATAGGAGATCTCCCGACGCACCTTGAAAACGTCACTAGATCCCCACTTCTCTCGACACCATAAGTGAAACGTCGGGATTAGTGGGGATCAATCACGACATTTCACTTACGTCGTTGGGAATGATCCCCACTAATCCGAACGTTGTATTCATGACATCAGAGAAAATTGAAATTATTATTTAAATGTTACTTCTTTTTCGATGTGGTCAACGTCAACGTCGGAAATCGTGACCAAATTCCTAACGTATGCATGCAAGACGTTAAGGAAAATGAAACATTTAAATAATAATTTTCCTTTTTCTAGATGCCACAGACATCCATGTCGGGCATCACCACCTCATTCCCAACGTAGGTATGCATGGCATCGGGGAAAAGGGAAATTATTATTTAAATGTTACCTTTCTCCGACGTTTACGTGCATGGCGGCGAAAAAGGTGTACGCAGTCTTGATGTTGTATTCAAGACGTCAAAAAAGATGAAGACTACCAACACAGACGTCATTGTGTCGGCACAGGTTTTGTTTTCTGACGTTATCTATCTCAATGCACAAAAACGCATTGAAATAACTTCATTTTCTTGTAGTGCCTCCTCAATATGAAAAGAGAAAATGTAATGTGTCCATACTATCACACAAATTCAAATTTGAATATGGAGACTTAGACCAAACACTAGTAAAAGTTAATTACACATATATCTAAGAGATTTGATTCTCACACATTAAAAGAACTCTTTTTTGATTTACGGGTCAATTTTAACTTGAGTTCAAATCATTTGAGTATGCTTACGGAAGAAAATGAAAAGAAAAAAAAAGGCCAAAAATGAAAAACGAAAATAGTATATAATGTAATTAATATGATGGTAAAATTTAGACACACAAACAAAATAAAATCTAAACACAAAATCCTAATACCTTTTCTTTGGAGAAAAATGAAAAATTAAAAGAGAGATCAAGAAAAGAAAATGTAGTAAAGAAAAAATAATTGATTTGCTTTAATGTATCTTACGAAATAAGTTAACTTTACGGTTTTTGCCAAAAAAAAAGAAGAAAGAAAAGCTACCTAAAGTTAGCCTTTACAGTTAACATTTCATTGTTCCGGTTCACATCTCTTTCCTCTCCGGCCCCGTTAATTCAATCCTCTCGCTTCATCCATTTGTAATTTACTTACTCCAACTTTTTTTTGTCGAGCTAAATTTGTGTTTATTTATCTTGTTTTGAGTTTTTAAAAAACTTTTTTAAGTTGAAGTTTTCGAAAAATAATATTTGTCTAAATTGATTTTTAAGTGCTCGAAAATACTTTAAATTGATTTTTAGCACTTGATTCTTTAGCTTCAAGCGTTTGAAAGTGATTTGTGAGTTTTTTTAATTCTAAAATATTTGAAGTTCTTTAACTTCGTTTATGGATTTGACTTTTGATTAAGTTCATTTTTTCCATGGAATTAGAGCTTAAATAGTGGCAGATGATAGTCTTTTTTTTGGAGATAGAGTACTCTAACAAACTTTGTTATATTTACAAACTTTTTAAAATATATTGTTATATATATTATTATATATATATATATATGACAATACTTTGAATCTAAGGGTTATATTACAACTTAAATTAAAACAATACTATTAAAATATGGAGGAGAAAAGAGAATATAATAGAAGTGGGAGATCCAAAAATTTGGTTGCATAAAGAGTTAGGTCCAATGAGTGTTGGAAGACAATTTTACCAAAGCTATTTTCTGATATTAGTATTATTTCAATAGCACAAGGTTGAGAAGGTAGAGGAGACTGAGCCCGTAGGGCTATACTAAAAAATCTGGGGGTGGTACCAATTTCAAGATTGGGAGTATGAGTAGTAGTCAAATATTTTGATGGACGAAGGTGGAAAAAACCATAAACATATTTCAAGTTGTTATTCCAATCTCAAAATTGTAACTACGATTGTTACAAAAATTACTTAGTATACATTATCACCTATATATATTGTTCTTCAAAAAACACACAGCTCCACCTTTTGTAAGAATCACATGCACACAGATATTCACTAACAGTTTTGGTGATTAAATAACACACCAAGACAATAATTACACTAATATTTCACAGATTTGTTAACAAAAACAACTAAAGAGATCATCAGATCAAGACAACTTTCAATTCATTAATGTAGATCACCTTTAGGAATACATTCCAAAGCAGGCTTCCAGCTTCCAGTTTCATCTGCAGAAACCGTCGTCGCTCTGCCTTTCACCTTCAACTCCTCAATCAATTCCTCCAATGAACACGAATTGTTCTCTCTATTCTTCAATATCTCTTTTAACTCTTTCTGAGATATCACCACTTTAATCCTCAACACTCCAGCTCCAGAGTCCCCGGAATTTCTCTCCTCTTCATCTTTTTCTTCCTCTTGTAAATTAAACCTCACTACCTTCTTACCGGCCGCACCCCCGGTTACGTTCTTTGGCTTGGCCATCGCCGATCCAGGAAGCGGTTGTTGCTCGACTTTTCTAGCTTCAATCAACTGATGAGGAGGAAAATCATCATAAGAGTCGTCTTGAGCCATAACTTTATTGCTTTTAAAGCAGATATTACCCATTGGATTGTTGTTATTATTGAAGAAATTGAAATCAATAAATGTTCTCTACTGAATATGTGAATTTATAGGGAGAGATGAGAGAGAAGAATAAAGGCACACGAGAAAGCGTTTGTTGTGCCGCGTTAACTGACAGATAAACAAAAGCTTAAAACGCAACGTTCCTTATTTCTTGCACTCTACACTCTTTCCAAATAACAGAATTTGGACTATTTAGCTTTGGATTTAGTTTAAGTTTTTTCTTTAATTACTCCCCATGTGTTTCACCACCCTTTTATTAATTTCCTTCCTTTTTTTATTTCTTTATCACTATCACAATTTGAAACGACCTCTCTAACAAATACACACACACACATTTACTTCTTGCTTTTTTGTTTATTTAATTTTAAAAAGAAATTAGTAGCATAATATGACTTGGCTGTGCAGTTTAATCAAATGTTTTTTTTATCTTGATATACATGATTGGGAAAATCACTCAAATTCTAAATATTTGTTTTTCCTATACCAAGCTTCAACTTCATTACAAATATATGATTTATATAAAATTTATTATATATTTAAATTGAATGATTAGTTTCATACCTTTGCAAAACTGTTGTAATCAATCTCGTGTTTAAAACATCAAACCCTTCAATCAGAGAATTATTATAATGATTATTTTCATTCATTTTAGGATAAATATTATAGTTGCCAATTGTTACAATATTTTTACAAATTTAATATGAGTTCAAAATCTTTACAATATTTAGGCAAAGGTTTTTTTTTTTTTTTTTTTTTTTGAATAAAGGTACTTATGATTAACTTTAATTTTTAAATGTTTGACCTGAATAATTAGAATCAAACCCAAATTATCATAGATCAATCATTATTATGCATTTTGCTATATTTAGGCAAATTTAGTAAAATCTGTTTATGAATATATATATATATATGTTGTTTTAGAAAAAGGAAAATTGAATATATATTATGAATGTGCAGTATGGCGGCCCAATAAAGACGAATAAATACACCTCAGCTGTATGTTTGTTTTGTTTTAGAAAATGAAGAAATGTGTGGTTGGGTTACATTATTAAGGGTAATGCTTTTGAAAAATACAAATAATATATATCACAAACTCTCACAATAATGGTGTGAATATCTAGCTTTCGATGAAATTATATATTCATTATTCTTCCAAATTCTTCCCAGAATGTACTTCCAAAAGAATCTTGCCAAAAAAAACTTTTCTTTAAAATAATATTCAAACCTAGGTATTCATTTTGAGAGGGGTTAAGGGTTAGATTATCTGCCTCATTTTTTTAAAAAAATAAAAACCTTGCTGAAAAACAAAATTAGTACAAAAAAAAAAAAAAGTGAGAAGACTTGAATCATATATCATTTAATCTTTGCGTATGTAATATCGAGTTCGACTTAATTTTTAATTATCTACATGGAACCTTTTGTTTGGATATTATTCACCCACTAATTATCACTAATTTTTAAGAAAATAGTAAGAAAAAACCTTGAAAATATGGTTAAAAAGAATGCTAAAATTGGTAAAATATTTACCTTTCATGGAAAAATCACGGGATGGATTTTTGTGTTTTAGTGATTTTTTATAAGGTGTAAATAAATTTTTATTTTTGAAAAAATCTCTTAAAAGGAAATAATAAACTATGACCAAATTGAAAATTTAGGACAAATCTTGTTGACAGTTTCTTCCATTTTACCTCTGGTGTACTAAAAAAATGAACCAAATTTTATTTTCAAAATGTCAAAAGAGATCAAAGTTCTACGGTAAAGTGAAAGGATTTTCTTAGTTATACAAACAATATTTAATCATATCAAAATAGAGTTCTGAAATATAAGTTTGTGGATTATCTCTAAATTTAAAACTATTTAACATGCACTTAATTTATTTTTATTCGCAAGATATTTTTAAATATGTATACCAAAATATTTATCAAAATTTGGGATTACCGTTTAGAGATTGGGAAAATATTTTTCCTTTTCTGTTTTTTTAATTATTTTTATTTAAAATAAATTTACAATAACAATAACAATAAATTTTTTAACAATTGTTCATTTAAAAATTAAATTAAATTAAATTTAAGAGAAAATTTTTAAAAACGGTAGATTTTACAAAATATTTAAGCAAATTCTATCACTATCATTCAAAATTTTGCTATACCTTAGAAATATTTTAATTTATTTTGCTATTTTAAAGAATGTCCCTTAATTTAATTATTAAATAAAAATAAAACAAAAAACAAAATTTTAAATTTAAGTGGAAAAATATGCTAAAATAAATAAAAAATATATATAATAAAATAAAATAAAAAATTATTCGCATAGGATTGTCAACCGTCGAGCAAAATGATGGTCAGGTATATGTCATTTTTGAAGTTCTAATAAATATCTAATTTTATTAATTTTTTTTTTTTCTTACAATCACCATAAAAGAATCATTTACTAGTGCTACATGAAAGATAATTTAATGTGACTTTTGATTTTTCTAAAAATCAATTTTAGTTTATTGTCCCATGGTTATTTCAAATCAAAACAAAAATAATTTTAGCCATATCAATAGACTTCCAAACACATTGTTAAAATTTATATCTCAAAACTTTCTAGCCTATATTTATAAACTAACTTAAAACAAAAAAAAATACATAGTTTGGGATATTATTTTTTTTAATTGTTTTAGTTAAAAAGAAACATTTACTTGTAAAAAAAAAAGTTTTATTCTTTGATTTTTCAACCTAACTTTTTTCTTATAATTATGACGAATGTAGGCAAATACTTTTATTTTAATGTTTTATTATTATAAATACAAAGTTTTAAAACTCATAAAAAGGAAATCAATATATATTTCTTTTAGAAAATATCATTTCATCAATGTTTTCAAATTAAGTATTGAACTTACTTCATAACATTTTATAAATTTTTATATTTATGTGAGAGTTTAGAAGTTCTTAAAAGTATTTTAAATTAGACAAAAAAAATTAGGTTTAGATAACATATGACTTTTAGAAGTTATTTTTCTCATTTAAAATTTCATATAATTAAAATTGCATAAAGTTATTTGAGTGACTTTTTATTTTTTCTTAATTCAAATAGATGTATTTTTATAAATATGAAAATTAGAAATGTACGTCTTTTTTTAAAAAAAATTATCAAAAACAACAAAATATTTATCTTTTATAAAAAATAAAGTGTTAATGAATTTTTTTTTTCACAAAGGATAAATAGTTAATTTTTTGAAAAAGGTCATTTTTTAAATTCAGAGATCAAAAGACATACAGTTGATTTACTTCTATGGATTGATAAGCACTAATTAAAGACTGATAGATCTAAAATTTTACTATATTTGAAAATGTCATTTTAATATATATTATGAAAAAAATTTCAAACTTAATATTTTTTCAAAAAACTACTATTTTGTTTTTATATTTTTAATTTTGGTTCATTTTATTTTCTATATTTTAAATGTTCATTTTGGTCCTTATATTTTTAAAAAGTGGTCATTTAGATTAATTGATTTTCATTTTTAAGGGATAGAATTAAATTGTCACTTTAAAAAAGTTCAAGAATTAAAATGAATCAAAGTTGAAAATATAGAATCGAAATGAACATTTTAAAAGTGAAAAGCCCTAAAATGAACCATAATTGAAAATGTAGAAACCAAAAGGAATATTTTAAAAGAATAGACCAAAACGAATCAAAGAACTAACACTAAACGTAGAAGGAACCATAAAGTATATTTAAAAAGTCATTTGATAATGTTTTCATTTTTAGTTTTCATTTCTTGTTTCTTTGTTTTGTTTCTTATTTTTTAAAAAGTAAACATAAATACTTTTTATAACTATATCCATTTTTGGAAATAGAAACGTGTTTCATAACTTCTTGCTTATTGTTTCTCATATTTTTCTCAACTTTTTTTTGTTTCTTTTTCTTTTCTATTCTTTTTCTTTTGTCACCTCTAGTCGCCAT
Source organism: Cucumis hystrix (assembly GCA_025688845.1). Lineage (NCBI taxonomy): Eukaryota > Viridiplantae > Streptophyta > Magnoliopsida > Cucurbitales > Cucurbitaceae > Cucumis > Cucumis hystrix. The sequence continues at coordinate 7,165,209 of CM046893.1, read as the reverse complement.
TCGCCAACCTCCGCAATGTAACCAACATCGTCGTCGTCCATCATCACCTGTCACCTTCAACCACCGTTGTCAAAAAACTCTAACAACCATCATCATCTTTGACCATTATAATCGATAACGAACTCCAACAGTAGAACTGTTAGCTTTGAGAGAATCAAAATATCCCTATTTCATTCACTGTATCTATCTCTATATATAGAAAAATAATTTTAGAATACACAAAAAAAAAAAAAAATAACGTCCTAATTAGAGCTAGAGAGTTGATGTGGTACACCTATCTAAATCTTAACATCAAAATCGTAAATAATATAAATATGTCGCACACATATATAGTTTATATTGTAGATCTCTAAACGATATGATCAACAAAACTCATACTTAATCGATAAAAGTATGAGATTACATATTCAAAACATTCAACCATCTTAAAATGAGTATAAGGTATAAGATATGAGATTATTAAGTGTACACGTTTAAACTTTAAAGGCAATAGTGGTGGCGGCGTTCCTCACACAGCTGCTTTGCCGGTCGCCGGCGGGAACTCGTTTTGGTTTTCTAATTAAGTGAGAGAATGACATATTTTTGTCAATTAATAATTCCAACTCCTTTATCCTAATAATGAAGCTGTCACGTGAATGTGAACACACATCAATTGTCTACACTTAAAAGTCTTCTTATTACTAATACATTGCCTTTATCTCATTAATTTTTTTTTCCAACTAAAATACAAATATTTTTTTTTCTCATTTTTTATCATTTAAAAGACAGGGAGCTAATATCGATTATGTAATTACAAAATATATATCAGATGGAAAATATATATGGGAGAAGACTTTTTGAATTTTTTATTTTTTTTTAAGAGCTTTTAAATAACTAAAATTTGGTGTTCATTTTGTTGGAAATTAATAAATTTTCGTCTTGGAAATTAAAAATGGTTGGCGTTTGATCAATTTAGTCATGAATTATTTTACTTAATGATATATAATGTTGTTTGAAACCCAACGTTAATGCTAGCGGTCACTTTCTTCAATAATTTTAAACTATATTATATACCATAGTTTACTTATTTTTATAGAGTAACACGATCATCAATATATATAAAGTAATTATATATTTGTTTTTTTCTAAAAACAAGTCAAACAAACCATTTTCATATTTACAGTAGAACGGTTAGCTTTGATAGAATTAAAATATTTATAAAACATAACATAATATTACAATCTATCTGTGTTGATCTGCGATAGACCAAAATAGATTACTATTTATATCTATCTATTTTAGTGTATTGTATCAATCTAATAGATTATGATATTTTATTATATTTGCATATATTTTTAAAAGTTTTGTCATTTTAAAATATATAATATGTTTGGAATATTGCAGCAGATGACAAAAAAATTTAGAAAAAAAACAACTCATAGCACATCTTTTTTGTATATTGGGAATATGACAAGTAATTAATATATAAGATGATTATCAGACAACTATCAGATGACTATTAAAGAGTTATCCGCTTTTAAATTTGCTATTTTTACAATTTAGAAAATGTAGTGACATGGATCCTATTATCATAAATTTTTTTGTTATTTTCGCAAACGTCCCTATATATTTTCTATAAATTTGGATTATATTTATATGATATATTTTTTTAACAACAATTATGAGATGAATGATTAAACTTCCAATTTCTAAAGTCATATCAATGCTTGGTGATCCAAATTTATTTTGACATTTGTTTTTTAATTTATACGATTTAGAAATATAATAACATTATGTGTATAAAATAGCTATATGATTGAAACTTTTTATTTATTATTTTTTTTTAGTGTTATATAACTCAAATGTGAGAAACAAGCTATATTTTTTAGATAAATTAAATGTATTTCTTTTGACCTATATGGAAGGATTAAAAAATAAATATTGATAAGATATTAAATTTACGAATATATACGTCAATATATTTGTAAAATATCGATATCAATATCAACATGTCTTTCTGTATGTAGATTAAGAATTAGGTTGTCTTTACCTCAAAACTAAGTTATGGATATTATCATTTAGCATTCCTATTAATATTTGATTAAAAATACAACATTTTTATATGTGTTTGAAGTGCATTTAAAAAGACGTTGAAAATATCTATAGACATTCAATATCGATATTGTACTCTTCGATGTACAAATGAATCAATAGATATAACTGATAGCCATATTCCACATTTTTTTTTTGTTAGTGAAAGAAAAAAAGATAGTGAGTTTACTATTTAATTCATTATGTTGATTTTTATTAAAATAAAAAAGGAATGAAACATTATTGGGTGTGTGTGAGTTATTTGGTGTGAGAACCACCCAAGAGGAAAATAGAGAAGGCAAAGAAGAAGATAAACAAAGAAAGAAACTTTTTCCTTTTGATATGCTTACTTTAGTTGGTTGAGGGGTGATATACATTGTAAGACCCTGATTGCGTATTGCCAATGCAATAAAGACCTATTGTCTAGGGAGCTGAATGAAGAGATTTCTAACTGTAGAATATATTTCGCGAAAGGAGTATGCGAGAGACCCTGACCTAAAGAAAGGTCGTCTGATTGGAAAGGATTCTTGCTGAGGTCATTTCAGATAAAAGTATAGGACATTCCGCGAGGAAACACGCAAAAAAGGGAAAAGACAACACAAAAAGGAATACCTGTCTAAGTTATGCCGTGCAAATGTAAGTGAAGGGATAAAAATAAGTAGTGATGAAGGAGTCTGTGCTGGATGCCAAGAGTTAGGCGTTTAATACAGTAATGCGAAAAGAAGTACTTATGTTTAAGGGAGTTGAGCGTAAAGTAGGTGTTCTATTGACAAGACTAGACGACTCTATGAAGAAAAATAAATGTCTGTTGTTTTCCAAGAAGATAAAGAAGGTCAGACGTTTTAAACAGTTTGGCTTTCCAAGAAAATAAGGTTGACGTCTCAAGGGAACGTCCAATCGCTGCTGGCATTTTAGCCTATGAGTCAAACTCTGGTTGGTTGTATGGCGTGGCGAATCGGCAAGGGGACACGTGTAATGTATTGAAGCGACCCTTGAATGTGGAAAATCACTATAAAAAGGGGCAAAGGCAGAAAGGAAAAAGGAAGTTCCTTCTTTTGTTAAAAAAAAGCTAGATTTTTGGATGAAAATGAAAAAGAGAGATTTGGAATGCTAAATGGGTGGTTGAAGGAACCGCTAGGCGATGAGAGGAATCCAAAAGCAGAGAAGGAAGGAGTTGAGGCTAAGTATATGTGTGAGTGACATAACAAGATTCAACGTGATTTCTGAGTTGTTATTTACTGTTAGTTCTTTTTTGTGTTTGTTTACGAATTATGAATGAATGTTGCGAGTGATTCGCCCTAAACCCAAACGAGTATCTTTGTAACGAATGTTTATTTCTAAGTATTCCTTATAGGTTGAATGTTCGTGAATCTTTCATCTATGGAGGAAAGATTTTATGGTTGACTTACATAAATGGTTAGTGTGGTGTTTGTAAACTTGATGCATGAAAAATATATTATGTCAATGATTATCTGAGAATTTATCTTCGTCAATGCTTAGTATATGTGATATTTTTATTATTGCGATATTATGTAAGGAAAATAAGCTGGAAAGACTAACCTTTCTGTTTACCGTGTGTAATTGTGGCATATCAAGAGAAGATAAGACATACCACGTGATGCTAGTTGAGCATGAGTCTCAAGTCAGCGAGGGGAGATTTTTAGGTCACAAAATGGACTTGTCGTGAAATGATTCTAGGGTTTGACGTTGTAGCACTCGCTGTGAGAAATATGTTGATGAGATGCTGGTGGAGTGTAACTCCCCAGTTTAAGAATTTGAATGTGGCAATACGTTGTTGGATACCTTAGGTAACTCGTGTGATCCTGACGAGAGCGAATCCCAGGTCAGCCGGGGGGGGGGGGGGAGGTTCTAAGTCTTAGTATGAGCTTGCGATTATGATTTATGTACTAGTTGGTAACTTACTGTGTGGTTATTGAATGGTGGTGGCCTTGCGATGTGCACTAATTGTTCGTTGTGACGAACTTTATGTATTGTGACTTATTGTTTATTATTTTGTGAATTCCTTGTGATTTTCCAAAAGATTTTTCTTAAAACCCGTCGCTTACTAAGGCCATTTGACTTACGTTTTAAGTGTTTTCCCTCCCTAGGTTGTCAGGCGTGCTAAGGCCGTATAGCTAAATTAAGGAGGGAAGACAGAGTATTTCTGTAGTCTTACATGACATGCTAGCCATGGAGTTTCATCATGCGTTGAAGGAGTCAGTTCGTAAGGTTGCCGCTCCTTAACGCCAAAACCTCAACTATGTAGGGACGAGAGGTGTAAGCATTTTGAGAAGTTGTGGTAGAGAAAAAAAGCCGTGAAGATTGTCTTCCTGCCCGAGGCTGTGGGATGAATAGAGTAAGGAAGAGAAAGAGAAGCCTCACATCTCTAAGCACCTGCCTCAGAGAAGCACTTGATCAAAAGACAAGAAGGAAAACAGGCAGTAATCAAAGCGGGGACCAAGTATTAGTGCCAAGAGAGTTCCGCCTAGTCCTATCCATTGCAGCGTGTGGAGTTGCACCTTAGTGGCAAAGAGAGAATAAGGTGCATTGCTATACGTTGAGGCGAGCAAACCAAAATGGAAAAGATGTGTTGAACGAAGGAAGGTCTAAAGATTTTGCTCAAGTCTTGTTGTAAAAAAAAGTCTAAATTTCTGTTGTAATTATTGTAAAATGTTAAGTTAATAAAGAAAGAGAAGTTTGTACTCATTATGTTGTATTGCCTCGTGTTTGCCGCATAGTGATTAAGAGGTAAAAGTGAACTAAGCGATAAGGCTAAAAGTTAAAGTTGTATTCTGCTGCATTGTATTAAGAAAACTTGAGTTTAAGTCCTACATTTAAGATGGATAGAGATGCTATTCCGCTTCTAGTCATTCAACGTTTAGCATGCGGTGTGGTTTGCATTAAAGGTCTAGGCAACATGCCTCCACTTAGTCACATGAAGCGACTTTGGGGTGGGGCGTGACATGCATGGTCCAAGCAAAGTTGGTTTTACGATATTGTGTTACTGACACTAGTATCTACAATCTGAAAGGTGGAGATTTGATTTAGAGCCAAGATAGAGTGGATAATTGGTTTGAGATTGTTTCTAAATTTCTTCTTCATTGTTGCCAGATTGTTAATCTTGATATATATATTTGTAAGTTGTGACTAGAAAGAATTTATTATACCCATTGTTGATGATAATAGAGATTTTGACTTACATCTATATATATATATTTTTACTCCCTACAACGAGAAGTGTATCCATAGCTGATTGAGTAAATTCCTATTAGATTCACACAAAAGGGAATAATTGATCCAAGAAGTATGGTGTTTATTCTAAGAATATCGAAATATCCGCAAATATTTTTGTGATTACTCAACCTTTGGTAAATAAATAAAACTTCAAATTTATTTTTCTTTATGAGAGATTGGGTGTAAATTTGTTGTGATAATTTTTGTTTTATATAAAAAAAGATTTGTTTGGCTTCACCGACATTCTGAATATAGGAATGAAATTTGGATGTTTGTTTTACATATAGTCGGCAGAAGAGCCCTGAGGTGTTTCCGTGTAGTTTGATTCAACATAATAGGATTTTCTTTGTCATCTACTCTAACTCTATATATCTCAATATCACATGTATAACTAAACAATTCTATATTATTCTAATACTTTTATGACATATAATTACTATAATCTATAATTAATAAATGTTGTATTTGGTCCAATTATTGATTATACTTTGATAATTCCAGCTCATATGCTTACAATGTAGCCACGTCTTCTACTTGGATTTGACCAATCTCATGACCCCATTTGAATATAAATATTCTTTAGTATCATAGTTTCTTAAACGTTTATAAAAAAAAAACAAAACAAAACTGATAAGGTATTAAATAAGGATCTATGACAGCATGAGCTACGAGTGAAACAAACATTCAATGGTTGCTTTCTAATTATAGATTTTCTCAAACTTACTTGTTTGACGTCTTTTAATCTATCTAATAAATCTCCAAATTTTGTTTGACGTCTTTGAATCTACATAATAAATCTCCAATTTGAGACACCTCCCGTCGACGAGACCTTCCTAGCTCTGGAATAAGATTGGTGTGAACTAATTGAAATAAGAAAATGTTTAGAGATTTTTTTAGAGAACTTTTTTACCAAAAAACAAAATTATTAGTCGAAGAAAAACTATTTTCTTGTGCGTATTTATAATTCTCTTTCCTTTGTGGAGTAGGAAATGGGTAGGAGAGAATAATAGGATTCTACTGATTTAAAAAATATTAAATTAATAAAAATTTCAAATTTATTAATTAATTAACTATTAATCAATTAATTAATAATTAATTAAATCATATCTAATTAATATTTCATTTAAATATTATTTAATGAATATCTCTCCAATATCTTATAGTTTTATATGAATTTAATTAAACCAAATAAAATAAAATAAAACTATTAATTAATTCTCAAATTAATTAATAGTTAAATTAAATATCTTATATTTAACTTAAATTAAATTTGAATCATATTCAAATATAAGCTTATCTCATAACAACAATTTTAATATGAATCCAATTCATGTTAAATTAATATGTGAACTCATTCAAATATTTTATCTCTCATAAATTAATTTTGAATCATATCCAAAATTAAATATATATAATAAAGTTTGATAAACTTTATATTATACTGTATCACTATACATTATACTAATTTTCAAAGTAAATTTGAACATTTCAAATTACAACCAATATAAATAAATCTCATTACCCTTTACGAGCTAGGAATGAAACTTAATGAACCTACAGATCATAAACTACAATGAATTGAGATTAATTGACCAAACTCATTAACAACATTAATCGATGTTTGTTAATTGTGTGTAGACTCCACTAAAGACTTACAGCTGAACTTCTCTAATGAACAACCTGTTTGTGGTCCAACCAATAAACAAAAACTCCTTTCCTGCCATAGAGGGGGTAGGACTCTTTGTTCAAGTCTTGGAGACACCATTTAAGGAAACACTCATCTACTTACCCTAAAGTCGGGAATGGGTGAATTTCATATTGTGTAATTATGTTCCTAGCTTCCTACTCAGTCTTGTCCCCAAAATGATAAGATTATTGAGTCGGTGATCTGGCCACTCTCACCTGTACAAATCAAAGGACAATTTCTCGCGAACAAGAGTTCATAATATATTCAGGATTAAGACTAAGTTACCTAGGTCATCCTAATGAAATAGAAACTTAACTAGTTAACGGAGTTACGTCTAGTGGTTACTATCTTGCAGTCCGATCTTATGCATACTCATTGCATAGGATACCCTCACTCGCATGTCACCTACACGAACGTGTTGGATCATTGCGTTTATATCAAATAAAAAGTGACTCATATCCATAGTGTTACCAGGATAAGATACCTAGTCTTATCCCTATACTATAGACTCTTCAAGCTGATCTTGAACATTGATCCATGTATGTCTCTACATATTGTTCAAGACTCATTAAACAATTTAGGATGTTAGTTTATTGAATTTGGGTTATTAAGACAAAATCAATAATATAATCAATAACAATTATTACAATAATAACACTTTATTAGCAACGATCAATGAATTATATTTACAATCTACGAGTTTTAGGACATAAATCCCAACATATTTCTTATTTTATGGTTGTCTAGTTTTGTCAATAGGATAACTAAAGCTTCATAGGCATAAGTGTTTCTTCTTGCATCACTGCGTTGAACGCCTAACTCTCGACATCTCATATAGGTCTCTTCTCACCACTTGTCCTTATCGCATTGCTTACACCTGCTTGATATAACTTATACTCACTACAACAAGTCGGGGTTTTCTCAATGCAGGACGGCGTCGACGAAGGTAAAGAATGGTGTTGGAAAAAGTTCTCCCAATGTAATCATGCATGTCAAGATATAAACTAAATCTAAACTAGCATAAAACTAAAACTAAACTACTTACCGAAATTAGTTGGACCAGTGGCAGACGACGATGGAACGATAGTGAGCGACGACTATAGAACAAACCATAAACTATCTTCTTCTCAATCTCTCTCTCTCGTTTTCCTTCTTCTCTTTCAGTATTGTGATTTACATAACTGAAAGATGGTTATTTAAAGGGGAACACCTGATGCATAACGAAAGTGTTGGGAGAACCTCCCTATTCTCGACGCCATTCGTCCTACGTCGGTGGTAAATCCTCAATATACCAACGCATTACTAATGGTGTCAAAAATTCGAATCCAGTTTTCCGATGCCATGCAGGACACGCTAGAGGAAAGTAAATATATATTTAATTCTTTCACCTGTTTTGATGCCGTAGTAGTCAACGTTGGCAATGGTGAAGGCACTCCTGACGTTTATGTTGGCCACGTCGGGGATGAGCCACTTTTGCCCGACGTCAAAAGGATAACATTGGGATAAAGATAATCTACCAACATAAAAATTTCTACGTCAAAAGAAGCCCCATTATTTGACTTTCCTTTTCTCGACACCTTTGTGTACGTTGGAAGAACTCTGATTTCTTATAGTGACAGGTATTTCTCTTCGCATCACGTTTTCTCTTCTTTTGTGCTCTTCCTCCTGCACTACACTCTTATCCAAGTGATTTCTCCCCAATGATTTTCTTCAATCGGACCTTCTTCTTTGGGGTCAGGTAGTGTATGCATACTCCCTCGTCTCAGGGTCTTTGTCGCGTTGGTGGTACACGATCAAGGCCTTATAGGAGGCTCTCATATGTACTCAAAATTGGCTAAATTCTAATCCATTAGATCTTCAAGTTTAACATGAATTGGAAGAGGCTTCAAAATTTGAAGACGGTATTATTCAAATTTTTTAATGATGTGTGCCTTTTGTAATTGTAATGTGTAATTGTAGTGAAATCTTAAATGATTTACTATATAAAAGATGAGATGTTGTCTTTCTCTTCTTATTCTTGATCTTGATTATATAAGATTCCGGGTAGTTATGGATAATGAAAGGAGCTAGAAGACCTTCTAGATTTTGATAAATTGTTAATTGTCGACTAGGCGATTACTGACTAATTATGAACCAAGACTTATAATGTTTCTATCAACTATCATAGTGTTTAATACTTTGGTTGTATTTGCGACTCTTAATAGTAATGTGGTGAAGTGAATTGAACTTGGTTGTATTTGTGACTCTTAATTGTATTTGTGATATCATTTTGGTAGTATAATTCCAATCTAATTTTTATGTTTTTATTTTATTAATTTTTGTAACAACTAAACTTAAAACTTAAAAGTATTGAAATTAATAGAACTAGATTTTATATATTTTAATCACAAATATATGGTTTTTAAACAATATAGATATTGTAGACTTTTCTACTGGAACTAAAAGAGAAATAAAACAAAATACAACAAAATTATGCAATTCTAATCAGAAAAAACTAACAAAAAATGGAAAGAGAATTTTTTAAAAATCATTCATCAAAGAAAATTTTGCTCCACATTTATATTAATTTTAAAGTGGTTTTAAATATGAAAATATGTCATTAAGATATAATATAGAACCAATGGAAGATTGAAGTTGTTAAAGTGGAGTTAACAAAGTGTAGTGATGTAAAAAAACTAAAGTTACAATGATATCCAAATAATTCAAAGGCTTCAAAGGTCGTTTTCACTTTTCATTTTAGAAGGAAACTAAAAATAAAATAAATTGCAAAAACCGACCAAAACCAAGCGATCCATTGGAAGACAGTCGGTTTGTTGGGAATGGCAGTTGGAATCATTTCAGCCATTTCCATACCGACTTATGGTCGGTTAGAATCGATTTGACCAAAAAACCGACTCTGATCGACCGTTGATCACCCTTAATCCTTTGGTCGAAAATGCTCTCAACTAGCTTATCGTCAAGTCCCTCCTATTTTCATTCTAGCAAACGGGTGTTTTTAGCACAAATATTAAAATGATTTCTTTTCCTGAGTTTGTGTTTTCTAGGTTGAAGAGTTTTATCAAATAAAACTTCGAACCATGGAAAAAATGATAAAATTACAATATAACAAAATTTTAGATTATATCAATAATAAATATTGAAAAAAATTCATCAATGTCTATTGGTGTCTATCATCGATAGAATCTAAAATTTTGCTATATTTTATAAATATTTTCGTTCATTTTGCTATAAATATTTGAAAATGTCTCTAAAATTTCTAAGAAACAACATTGGTCATGTTTGTGGTAAATAAGAAAGAATAATATCTTAGATTATAAATAAGAGTATCTAGATCTCGTTTATTCAAAAAGAGTGCGTTAGTAAGAGTGAAAAGTTATTAAGACAACTTATATTTTCCTTGATCGTTTGTTGAGTAAATTTGCATTTTCGTATAGTGTTCTTAAGTAATTACCACATGAAATAAAAAAAAATTAGAAAAATTATTAAAATCACACATAAAATTTTTCAAACCTTAATTTTGGAACAACAAGATAAATAGCAAATTATAAACTTTAGTTTGGAAAAATAGCAAATTATAAACTTTATTTTGAAAAAATAGCAAAATAAAACTAAAATTATACAAATGGAAAAATAAAAAAATATATTAAAAACAAAAAATATAGAATGCCAAAAATAACCCTACTCAATCTAAAACTCCAATACTCCCTTGAATAACCACACAAAAATTAGAAAACCCCTCAAATACCCTATAGTCAAATTAAATACCAACTACACAGAAGCCTTCAAACCCTATAATGGAAAAAGGCTACAAAACCCCTTAAACCCCTCCAATATTTGTTCTTACAAAATATTTTCCTTTAACAAAATAAAAAACCACATAAGTCTCACAAACTCTATGTTGATTTTTATTAAGGATAACAAGGAAGGTTCAAGAATTCTTGGGAGATTCTACAAAGGTTAGTTTTATTTCTTCTCTACCTCCATAAAAACATGTTTAAATGTTTTCTCTGAATTTTATATGTTTCAAGTTGAATTTCTTTTGCATGACATTCACACGCTTCCGCTATGGGAATTCCATTCCTTCATGTTTAACTTTGGAACAATATATATGCTTGCACAAATTAGCTTCATAGACATGTTGATGTTATAAAATTGTGAATGATACTATATTTTGATGACCAAAATTTTTACCTTTTTGTGTGTGTCCCAAGTCTATCATTTATAACATCATTCATACGTTTGGGAAATCCTAATTCTACTGGTTATTATAAAATTTGCTTAGTTAAACAACTTTGCTTACGATTCAATGACGTTGTTTAGGATATCGTTCTTATCGTTGGTTCTGTAACAAATACATGTAAATTTTAAACCTTTTGGATTGAAAAAATATACTCAAAACCCAAGCACATGAATTACAAATTTCTGTATATGGTTTACACATAAAGATATATGAATATATGACCAAATACATATTAATATTTGAATATATGATCAGGATATAGAATGAATAATTTCTCATATTGTTTAAAAGCATAAAATACACTGTAATTTCGGTAGCAACATATTCTATAAATTCTGTCAAATACTGTAGAACTAATATGGAAATAATAGTACTTGTCCTCTAGTATGTACAAATACACTATATAACTCTATAAAATAAATCGACTTGTCATCTAGTATTTAACCAACAATTTGAATTTATTAAATTACGAAAAAACAAATAACATATTCTGATTGATAGCAATATAAAGAAGGTAAGATCGGCCCTGAGATTCTTCTCAAATTTTAAAAACTCTTTGAAAGATTCCGATCTCTCTTGGCTGAGTACATCACCGAGAGAGTGTGTTTTCACTACAAATTTGAAATTGAGGTTAACTCTTCTCGGGCCAAATTTGCCATGAGAGTTTTTGTTGGGGTTTATGTGTTCTAAAGTCTTCTTTGATCCGAGATCATACAATAACCTTGAATTTTTTCAATTAATGCACAAATTAATATTGCATAATCAATGATCTTGAGCCAAAGTTGCCCCTAGATGACCCCAAGATCATACTAAATAAGCATTATGTCAATGATATTGTCAATTTTTCCAATTATGTCAATGATCTCGGGCCAATGTTAACCCAAGATGACCCTAAGATCATACTACATAAGTATTATGTCAATGATATTGTCAATTTTTTCAATTATGTCAATGATTTCGGGCTAATATTGCTCCGAGATGGCCACGAGATCATACTACATAAGCATTATGTCAATGATATTGTCAATTTCCCCAATTATGTCAATGATTCCAGGTCAATGTTGCTTCGAAATGACCCCGAGATCCAACTACATAAACATTATGATGTTAATGATATTGTCAACTTCCCTAATTATGTCAATGATCCCGAACCAATGTTGCCTCGAGATGGCTCCGAGATCCAACTACATAAGCATTATTATGATGTCAATGATATTGTCAACTTCCCCAATTATGTCAATGATCTTGGACCAATGTTGCTCTAAGATTCAACTACATAAACATTATGTCAATGATATTGTCAACTTCTCTAATTATGTGAATGATCTCGGATCAATATTGCCTCAAGATGGTCTCAAGATGGTCTTACTTTATAAGTATTATGTCAATAATATTGTCAATTTTTCAAAGTGAGTGTTCACCCTAGGTTTCAGGCAAAACCTAAAGAAAAATGGAATGACTATTAGACGAGGGAGATTAATTTGGGCAAAAAGGGAAGAAGATACTTTTATTTTCAAAATTGCCATTGGACACATTAAACTCAAAGACCCATTTAATTAGAAGATCTTCTTAAAGTAAATTTTTTTAGTTTGAATATTAAATTTTAAGTTAAATATTAATTTTTGGATTGCAAACTTGATATCCATCCACAATTCTTTAAATGACCGATGTTCAATATCTTAATTATTTGTCAATTTGAATCGAATATGAAAAATATTCCATTCATTTTTAACTAGAGTTGTATAGTTAGTAATTTTAGAGTTAACTTAATGATTGGGATGAAATGTCACTATTTAATGATTCTGATTAAGTATCACTATTTAACGATGATGTAATGAAAGTGTCATAGCATGAGGAAAGTGTGAAATGTGTTTTAATGACTTATTTTTCATTCATTCATTTTTGTTGTAGTATCCTAACAACCTAACAAATAAACAAATATAATAACAAATTACATTAACATTAACAATTTTCATTATTAGTGAGCAGTTGGGAAACTAAAACTAGGTTAATTGGAAGGAAATAAGATAATGAGAAAATTGATGAAGAAGAAGATGAGGGTGATCCGTTCTTATACCACAATAACGAAGGCGGGAGCCTCTTCTTATACCACAAGAAAACTCACATTCATAAAATGGGAAAATGAAATTAACATCTTCATTTCACTTCCTCTTTGATATATATCTAAGGAAGTTACGGAGGGACTTGTAACAAATTGACAGGTTCACAGGGTAGACTAATAACAAAATAATAATAATAAAGGCCAAAAGTGTTTTTCTAAGTCCGAAATATGGACTTACCAATATCCAATTCACTTACTCTTACCTTCTCCTCCATAACCAACACACCATATTACCATGGATTATGGAATGAATTCGTGTTCATTTCCCGCCAAAATTCAGTAATTTTGGTTGCATCCCAATTTCATCTTCATTTGAATTTAACATTTCCGATTCAACTTCCCATTGCTACTCATCACGCATTATATAAATTAAATCCCTTCTCTCCTTTCCCCCTTCATTCCATCACTCTCCCTTTTCCTTCTCTGCGTCTCTCCTAATTCTACAGATCCACCATGAGAGCTCTCAGAAACCCCGTCGTCTCTCACAAGAAACGCAACCCACAGTAATCTTCTCCTTCTTCACGATGATTTTCAGCTTCTTCTTTTTGCTTTTCATCTTCAATAAGTTCTTACATTCTTTTGTTTCCATTTTTTTATGTAAGTTTTTGCATCCTGTATAATTCGTTTCTTTTCTTCAACTTCGATTCTATGCAATCTTCATCTCTCTATTTTTTCTCTTCTTATGCTTTCATTTTTCTTTCTAATTATTTTTTATTTATTTTCTTTTGTAGTGTTTCGCCTCTTTGTTCGTTCCTAATTGAGTTGAATTTTACAGCCTGCCTTGTGTAATTCTTGTATGTTTTCAGTAGTTTTGCTTTCCTATTACGCAAGGTTTCTTCATTTTTCTGCATACCTGAACTACTCTACTGATATTTTTCATTTATTCTGTATTTTAACTCTTTTAGTTTTCCTTCGTTTTTGGCTATAATACTAAATTGAATATACTCCTAAAGCTTTTATCCAATTTGCTATTATGTTTTCTAGTGATATATATACACACACACACGATTTTTATCATTGATCCGCTTTTTGAAGGAAGCTGAAGCAAAGAAAAGCTGAAATGAAATCCACGAAAAGCAAGAACAAAGATCAAAATGCTCCAAAACGTCCAGCTACGGCATTCTTCGTTTTCATGTAAGTATAATTTATAATTGAGGCTGCTTCCGTTTTGAAAGTCGTTCTTACATTCTAGTTTTCATTAGATTTTTCCATTCTGATTTTGATTTCTTGTTTTGGAAATGATAGGGAGGAATTTAGAAAGACGTTTAAGGAGCAATTTCCTGATGCAAAAGCTGGTCCAGTGGTAAGATCTTATACTGTTGTTTTGATCAGCATTACTTTCTTATTATTCCTCCATATTTATGTTTTAGATATGGCTGAGTGGAGGATCGGAGGACTTCTTAAGTTAGCTTGATTTTGTAATTTGCGTTTAACTGTGTTTTGTTAATTTGCAGGTCGGCAAAGCTGGTGGTGAGAAATGGAAGTCCATGTCTGATGCTGTAAGACTGCGATCTCTTATTTTCATACTATTTTCATAGAACACTAATTGGAGACTATCAACAATAAATGATTAAGGAATAAGATCGGAGGTTATCAGTTCTTCCATTTTAATTGAAGATCGTTTCACGTTTTGTTCTCAGTATTCAATTCGAGATTAATTGATGATGCAAATCTGTGGTATTCGTGTCTCTTCCTCAGGAAAAAGCTCCGTATGCTGAAAGAGCTTTAAAAAGAAAGGCAGAGTATGAAATAGCTCTTGAAGCATACAAGAACAACCTCGTAATTAAATTGTTCCCACTCTATCTCTTCTTTCACTCTTTCTCCTTCACTTCGTCAGAAGATGATCACCATGGTTTTATTTATCATCGAATCTCTCTTCTCTCTAACATCTCATGGTTCACAGAATTGCCCTCAGAATCACAAAATGCCAACAGAATCACAGAAATCAACCACTGAGGTCAATGATGACACAGAGCAGGAAGCTAGCTCTAGCTCTTAGGTGTTGTTTTCCAATCCAAAACATGCAGCACAAATTCGTATGCATTATCTTCTCCCATTGTTTCGTTTAGTTAAACTATAGATGTTTGATTTTATCCCTACGGCTAGAAGCTGATATTTGTTTTTGTATATGGTCTGCCAAGATTTTTGCAGGACTTGAGTGTCCATTACAGGTAACAGATGGATCTCCATATCTTTTTAAATAAAAGTTTCATGGTTATGAGGACGAAAGCTAGCAAGTAAAGGGAGTGGAATGGAAGGCTTAGAATTTGAACAACTCTAAACAATTTTAGGACAAAATATTTCTTTCGATCATATGTATATATATTCTATGTACAGCTCTGGTGGTTGGTGAACTCAATTCTCTTGGGATTGTTAGGGTTGCATATTTTGAATTTCCGTGGGGAAAAGGATCTTAGTTTCAAAATTCTGTTAGTGAGTTGTGGTGTTGTCTTCTAATGCAAGTCTCTTGTCTTATAGAGCAAATTTCCTTTTCAACTGATGAGTGAACCCAATTTGACCCAAAGTTTTAATTATATTCAAAAATGGAGGCCCAGTCCATATACAAAGCCCATTTAGCAGACTTTACACGATGGGGAAGGGGAAGGGGAATCTGATGAAATGTCAAAATTGGGAAAGTCAGTTGAAATTATAGCAAAAGAACGGAATTAACAAGTTTTTTAACAAACAAATTCCCGCCTTTCTTTATTCCTGCTTTGTGCCTCATTCTTGTATTCTAATAAATGTTTATATATTTGTTTAATAAAATTATATCCTAATGGAACCTTTGATATTTAATAAATGTTTATATATTTATTTTATAAAATTTTGAATATATATTTAACCAAGCCATTATATCCATTTTTTCTAAGATTTCGAAAAAATATACATTTAATAAAGTTTATAAAATATCTTATTCCTAAGATTAATGAAACCTTTTTACTTTTAGTTAGTCGATAGGATCAACACAAAAGCAGCTATACTTAAATTGAATAATGTTTAAAAATAGTATTTTTTTGCTAAATTCATTAAATGTATATTTGAATAGAATTTAATAGTTTTACTATAACAAAAATACATGTGATTAAAGATGCTGTATTTTTTTTCTCAACTAGTTCAATGTCTGAATGAGAATGTGGCAGATAAAAAAATCTAAACAAATATAAATAAATAGCAAAAGCCAAACGTAAGTAAAAATACACAATTGCTATTTTGAAATATTGCTTGTATCGTGATAGCAATTTATTCGATTGTTTTTTTTAGAAATATCAAAATATTTCATTAATAAACTTTATAAAACACAAAATATTTTGTTATCATTTATCTATGGAAAGAATATTTTTAATCCATCTAAATATTTTGTCTAGTTTAGAAATCCTCATATTTCTTAAATAAAATTCAAATTGGTAGAAAAGTTTTTATTTTCCCCATTTTTAGAATGGAAGAATTTGTCTTCTTTTTCAATTTTTCTTTTGTTTGTTATGGCTCTACAACATATAAAGTTGTTTTTTTTTTTTTTATGGCAAATGGAATGAAGATTCACAATATCTCGATTATCGAATTGTGGAGGTTTACATCTTATCTGATTCTTCATCCCAACAATTTGTTGATTGTATTCAAGGTAAGTTTTTTCCCTCTTCAAATCTTGTTGTATCTCGTTTGACGGTTTACTAGCGTGGCTGCAATAGTTGTAATCTGAGTTGAATTGTTGAAGATAAGGAAGTCTCATGGCTTATGTTGGTTTTATCAAATTTCCTAAAAATGACTTATGTGTTGTTGTTGACTTTGCGATGCCTAGCACTTCAGAAAATATAATGTATTTCAATTCTCGTATAACAGGAAAAGAACATTATGTCCAACTGTAAGAGTTGGATTAAAAAATAATTGATTTTGAAGTTATTGAATCCTCACAATTTGGTATCCTCATTAAAGAAGGTGCACTGTTTAGGGATAAATATGTTCTAAAGATAGCTATTTATTTGGTTGCTCTCAATAATAGTTTTGAATTTACTACGATTCGGTCTAATTGTACTTCTTTTGATATCCGTTGTAAGGATTTATCTTATGGTTGGTATTTACATGCATCGGTCTACTGGGTGGTTTGTAAATTTATAGATACCCACCATTGTGTTGTTGACACTGTCAAGGATGATCATATGCAAGCAACATCTTGGATGGCTGCTGAGTGTACGAAGTCCTTTTTTAAACTGAATGACAAGGTTCCTTTTCGTCCACACAATGTTATTAGTTATATGAAAAGGCATCATGGTGTGAATGTAAGTTACAACAAGATGTGAAGAAGTCGTGAGATTGCTTTAAATTCTATTAGTATTGGTCCTAGATATTTACACTACTGTGCTTGACAGTGTAAGGTGAACATGGGAATATGACATAATGATATATGAACTCAGTGTAGGCATGGCGAGGAAGGAAAATTGAATTAACTAACGACAATGATTAATGCTTTGATACTTTGAGACGACATAAAACATGTATTAACTAAGAATTAAGGTGAGCAACCTCTCAGCGCTTCTGCCATACTTGCTCGCCTCTCGGGATGCAAATACTCTTAGTTAAGCTATGATTTATATCTAATCATCTCAAATACAATAACAATAGCTAATCCTTACTTAGGACATACACCTTTCAGTGCTTTCGACACACACACCAACCTTTCAGTGATGTATGCAAAGGATGAACTTGGCGACAAGAATGCACGACTGCATTCTTTCCTCCATCTGCTCAGCTAAAAGTGGTTTCCACTTGTTTAGTGATTACGATCTCTACTCAAGCCCTTCTTTCGAATGAACAAGGTTGAGATACTCACACTTAGCTGAGCAGAACTCTCACTACATTCATTATGATTCTCCGAGTATCACAAACATCAATTAGTACTATTTAGTTAACCAATTGTGTAGATATGGGTAGACAAGAAATATGGAAGAATGGAAGAAGAAATGCATTGCTTTCATAGACAATATGTTAAGATTTTCAACCATGAGGTTTAGCTTACAAAACAATACAATATAAAATTACAAGATGGAAAAACAAAAGATGAGTTATGCCACAGAGTTTGATCTCTCATACTCTTAGGCTCTGATTTTTGCCTTTATCTGAGGTGAGCAATGGAAGGTATGGGTTTCTCTCTCCCACCTAAAACTCAAGGGAAGGGCGATGAATGGATGGAGGAGGGAGGAGCTTGCTTTTTCGGCCAAAAATTGCACACCGATTGAGGAGTGAGACGCTCTATTTATATATGAGGACTGATGTTAACAGGCCGCCACGCACCATTAAAACCTCTGAAAAGCTGCAATCGGTGCTGCGCATACGTCATTTTGTCCTTCATCTGAATTTCCCGCCAACCGATTTTGTCTGTTATTGCCTTAATCGCATAGCTTGTACTTCTATCTCCGCAAAGATTGGTTTGGAATTCTCGCATAGACATATTCTCGTTGAGCTTCACTCCTTTTTTCGCCTAAAACCTAAGACAAGAGCACTAAATACTGGTGAATTAGGGATAAGGTTTTTTTGTATTATGCGACTCGCAAGATAACCAAATTGCTAACTTTTTCCTCTATTTTCTTATTTCTCCATGCTATAAGACCTCATTATTTTACTTAAAAGACTACAATAACTTGTATTTCTACAAGCTATCACATCACATAAGGTACTATCATTGTATCTTTCAATCGAAAAAGTAACAAGACATTGTCTATTCACTCACACTTTCTGACTATTGTTCAGCCATTGGAGTCTGTAAGGTCTAGGATGTGGTGTTGTTGAAAAACCCAATCTTTTGACAAGTAATGTACTAACAACATTAGTACAACTCCCACCATCAATGATTACACGTCTTTCCATTCACATGGCATCAAGTATGAAAGAATATTTACCTTTGCTCATCAACTAGATCTTCTTTAGTTTGAGAACTTAAAGATCTTCTAATTACCAACATATCTCTAACTACTTGTTCTTCGAAACTTTCATTACTAGTCTCTCCTACTTCAACCATTTCTTCCTTACCCTCTTCATTTTCACTTTCCTCAGCCTTAGTTACTACCACACCATCGAATGGTCATTGTCTTTTTATTTGGACAATCTTTAGCAACGTGACCTAACTCTTGAAATTTCGAGCACTTAATATTTTTATTTCACTCCTTAGACTCTTCAAATTTGGACTTTCCTTTCATAGAAGACTCATTTTTTTTCTTCTAGAATTTCCATTCACAAACTTATCTCTACTTCTAAATTCACTTTTGTAATTCTTTTTCCATGATGAGTTGAAGGAAGAAGAAGGTTCAAAAGAATTGTACCTTGTTTTTTGGTACTCAATTGTTTTTCCACTTTAATGGCAAGATGTAACATCTACTCTATGTCAAAATATGGATGCGTCAGCAATCTTCTTGTTGAAGCCATTCAAAAACTGTGCCATGAGAGTCTCCATTTCCTCATCAAGACCAAGTCGATCTATCAAAGTGTCCATCTTTTTGTAGTAGTCTTCCACCGACTTTTTGCCTTGCCATAATGCTTGAAGCTTTTGTGCCATGTCTCTTTGGAAATGATTTGGAACAAACCGCTTCCTTTTAGGCTCTTTGAATTCATACCCATGAATTAATTGGTGCTTCAAGATTTCTTCTTCTGGACATTAATTTGTCCCACCAAGTTTGAGCGTAATCTTTAAATTTGGCAACACAAAATCTAACCTTCTACTTGTCACTAAAATTATGGCAATCAAACACATTCTCCACCTCTTTTTTCCATTGAATGTACTCTTCTGTATCAATTTTTTCGAAGAACTTTGGAATTTTAAATTTGATGGCTCCCATGTTACAATCAACCTAAGGTACTTCTTGCGGAGCTCTCCTTTGGATGTTTTGATAAGCTCTCCCACGACCTCTTTCTCTAACTACTCCATGTCCCACACATCTTGGCTCTCTCAGTAATGGAACTTGGTCATCGTCTAAACCATCACCCTCATATTAGTTGTCATTATGGTTAATTACCATATTCTATGCTAGAGGAGGTGGCATTCTTTTTCTTGCCCGATTTTCAATCTCCAACCTATCCAAACGATCTGTCAATGCTTCCACACTACTAATCATCTATGCAAAACCTCCTTGTTATGCCTCTCTGAATCATACTTCATTATTTTGATTGTCCATCCTGCAAAAGAAAAATAAAGTAAAAAAAAAAAGAGGACCTCACCATCACTCCCTTACGTGATTACTCTTTAGAAGAACAATGTCAATTTAGCTAGGTGGAAAGTCTTTAACTTCAGTAAGCCTTTTAGTATTCTTATGAGAATCATACAAGAACAATGTCAATTTAGCTAGGTGGAAAGTCACAAAAATTTCAAATGTAGAAAACAAGTGTAGCTTGGTAATGCAGCAAAATTTTAAGAACAAACAAGTAATAGAGAGTTAAGAGAAATATATATATATATGAGGTGTGAATGAAAGATTGAAATGTAGAAAAGATGAAAATAAGAATTTTTAGAATACAAATCATCATGCTTCAATACTTGCTTGACAAACTCCACTTTTTTTTAACACCTTAAACAAGTGACATACAATATGAAAAGTCACAAATAACTTATGAAGCAAGAAAATTGATAATATTAAGAGTCACAAGAAATGTGGAAAAATATGAAATCATTTAAAGAAGAGAGATGACATGGAAAAGAAAATAAGTAAAAATATAATTTGTTTAGAGCCAAAGCTATGATACCAAATGATAAATTGAACTACCTTAATTACGTTTTAGAAACTTTCCTTATTCTAGGTGAATCCCCGCAATAGTAATAAGAATAATCTTGATTAAACAAGGTAGTTAAACAACCTCAAGAAAGCTAAACATATTTTGGCTTGGAAAGATTGATCAAAGATTAGGAAGAAAGAAGAACTTGTTCCAAACTTCACGATTTCGAACTCTCCACAATCTAATTGGTCAAACGATATTGAAATTCCTAAACATGCATTCTTACACAAGAATACAAAGAAAAACATAAATCTTGA
Source organism: Cucumis hystrix (assembly GCA_025688845.1). Lineage (NCBI taxonomy): Eukaryota > Viridiplantae > Streptophyta > Magnoliopsida > Cucurbitales > Cucurbitaceae > Cucumis > Cucumis hystrix. Next base: position 7,143,844 of record CM046893.1, on the reverse strand, counting down.
GAGATAACACTCTATGAGCTAGAAATTTAATTCAAATTCAAGTTGTCTCCAAAATGTGAAAACTACAACCCTATTTAAACTAATTTAAAATGTTATATGAAATGACACAACATTTGATTTTATCCTTTTCAACTACTCTAATAAGTAAACATACATAACATTAAATAAGTACATAATGCATTAAAAATATGAATGAATTTGAATTATTTCTTGATTCATTAAGACCTTTGGGTGTCCAAGTGACTCTTGAAGTTCCAACTCGTGATTAAAGGTTGAAAATTTAGCTTATAAACAAGCATTTAATTCTTCTTGAAGTCTTTTAACTCTAGCTTTCGTCATGAAGCCTTGAGTCATAATGATTGCCTCTTGATTGGTTTGACTTGGAAATTAAAGTTCTTCAATGAATTTTCAGCATGTGCTTTATTTGAGCTAGATATAGCTATGTAAGCTTCATTTTCCTCGAGTTGGTGTGAGCTTGTTAAGCTTCATTTTTACCTCATGTTTTGCTTTGTTGTTCAACATCTTATCACCTTTGCTATCGTGAATTAGACAAGACACATGAATGAAAAATAAAATAAAATAAGTTTATCATTATGAATGTATTATTAGTTGTCATGAATTACCCAAGAAATGTGAATGAAAAATAAAATAAAATAAATTAAATCATTCCATCGTGGATGCCTATACTAACTCTCCTATTTTTTTTTAAATAAAATAAAATATAAATAAAAGAGGTAGGAAACGTAATAGTACATAATCACCATTTCATATTCTCACTTCTATTCCACCTCCTTCTCCTTCTCCTTCTCCTTCTCCTTCTCCTTCTCCTTTCTAGAAAAATTTGTTCAACCTTTGGTCAACAATGATGTGTATGGTTTTCTAATTTTCGATCAAGCAGGCAAATTCAGTAGATTGTTAGTGTGATGGCTAATGAACATATGTTTTGCGATTGGATTGAACTAGAAATAACTTAAACATTTGTGTGGATCTTCGTTTTTTGGTAAGTAAATGAGGTGAGAGCTTGAAATTGGGATATAGATTGAGAGTTAAGACTTGGATGATACCATGATGGACAAAATAAACCTTGTCCTACATATATATAATAGAAAAAACATTTTAGAACAACAAATTTGACAAAATATTTACAACTTATAACAAATTCTATCATTGATAGTCATTGATATGCTATAGTAATAGAACACTATCAGTGATAGAATTCAAAATTTTGTTATAACTTGTAAATATTTTAATTTATTTTATTATTTTAAAAAAATGTCTCTTTATATTTATACCCTTGAAATATAATTATTTTAATTTAATTAAAATTCTATTTTTTTTATTATCAATCAATTTATTAAATTAAATTTTATTAATTAAACCTATCATAATTGTAATTGTTTTTCTTAGATTGTAATCAATTTATCAATTTATTTTAATAAGACAATGCCTATTCACAACTAGACAACAAAATGACAAAAAAGAAAAGGTTTATTCACAAAATTCCTTAAAAGAAATTAAAAAAAAAAAAATTGCTGTTATTGATATTAAAGTGTTGTACATATTAATTTGATATTAAAAATACTATTGTGTGTGTATTATATGACATAAAAAATGTCACCAACAATTTTTTTCCTTCCAAAAATTAAATATTTATAACTGATAAATTAATTTTCAATGAACAATAATTATGATGAAGGTTACAATTCACTTTTAATGTTGTTGTTGGTATAATTCTAAAACTGAAAACTATTATAATTCTACAAAAAGTAATATAAATATATAATGCAAGAATCAATCTGTTGCAGATTTATTTGAGGGAAGCTTAAGAAAGTGGAATGAAAGAAATTGAGAATTAAAATCAAAGGAGAAGAAGAAGGGGAAATTACTAAAAATAGGATAATTTTGAAGGGTATAAAGAGTTTTGGGATGAATTTTAAAAAAGATGACTTTTAGGACAAATTAACTAGGAAAAGACTATATTGCCCTTAAGTTAAAAAAACCTACAAATCAATTTATGGAATTCTTTCTCCTTCTCCTTCTCCCCCCATTTTCCCACTTTCCAAAAAAATATTTCATTTTTCTCTCATCTCACCTCCGTATTCCATTTTCTCCTATTTTCAAAAAACCTCTTATTTCCTTTTTCTTCCTTTTCCATTTTTCATTCACAAAATTATGAAGAACAATGTGTGTGAGATAGGTGCAAGATGTGTACGAGATAAGTGCGAGATAAAACACAAGGGCCTAATAAACTTACTAGACATACATAAAACCACTCTAAATGGATTAGGAACGGTAACAATTTGATTGTGAAACTCATAGTGAAAGTTTGAGATGTGCGAGATGGTTGCAAGATAGGTGCGAGATAGGTGCAAGATGTGTGCGAGATAAAACACAAGGACCTAATAAACTTACTACACATGCATAAAATCACTTTAAATGGCTTAGGAACGGTAGCAATTTGATTGTGAAACACATAGTGAAAGTTTGAAATGTGCGAGATAGGTGCAAAATGTGTGCGAGATAAGTGCAAGATGTGTGCGAGATAGATGCAAGATGTGTGCGAGATAAAACACAAGGACCTAATAAATTTACTAAACATGCATAAAATCACTCTAAATGGCTTAGGAACGGTAACAATTTGATTGTGAAACTCATAGTGAAAGTTTGAAATGTGCAAAATGCTGTGAAATAGGTTCGAGATGCGTGCGAGATAGATTCACTTAAAGGGATATATATGTTTGCAAAATTAGAAGAATAACTAAAACATAAAACAAAAATTCACTTAATTTTTTTCCATACTCCACTATGTCATTGTTATACATCGAAAGACTCACATGTATCATGATCCAACGTTATCCTTGAAAAACAACTATACACATCACATGAGTTTTTTTTTTTTTTTTTTT
>CM046893.1:7101726-7139026 GCA_025688845.1 Cucumis hystrix | reverse complement strand
TCGGGAGCACTAGACTGATATGTGCATCCTTCGGGAGCACTAGACTGTGACTGTGCAGGGTACACCATAGGATACTAATAATTTATTTTTCCCCGAACGGGACCAGTAGTGGGTCCCTTACTGAGTATATTAATACTCACCCTTTTTATGTTTAACTTTTCAGGCAAAGGTAACACGAGGGGCAGACCGACGAGGGACAAGAAGGACTCGTGAATGGCCATAGAAGATTGTCCTTTAAACTGCTTTCGCTGACGATTTTTATAAACGTTTTGTTGAACTGAATTTACAAATAGTTAAAGTTTTGTAAACAGTACTTTAAAAGTTCATATTTTGAAATAGGGCCCGATTAAATGTTTTCTTCGATTTCATATGGTTTCAATTAAAGTTAGTATGTCTTTAGTCAACAAACGGTTTTGTGTCAAATTGACGACTTAGACGGTGTCAGAAAAGTCCGGGTCGTCACATATGATTTATGCATGCATATTACATTCAACGTCTTCTCTTTTATTTTCTTACGTTTTTTTTTATTTCATTTGATTTTTTTTAGTTATTAGATATAAAATTGCGTCGATGCTTAGTTTTTTTCTTATAATATATCATTCTCACCTCTCAATCAAAGAAATAAAATTAGATGATAATATTTTCTTTCATTTTTTATTTATTTTATTTTATAAGATTGCTATATAACTCAATAATTTCCGTCATATATAGTCAATTTTTTCATCAAAATAAAAAGATAGCATAATTTAATTTTTTTTAGTCCAAAATTGTACGTATTGACCCATAAAGAAAACTAAACCGATCCACTAATTTCACCTATATATAAGATGGTGTAGGTGAATAGAGATACTAATGATCTACCTGATTTTAAATGATATATACCATACATAATTCTCAAATTAATATTAGAATTGAAGGTGAAAAGATTTTGAGAAGAAAAGTATGTGAATGAACATGATTTTGCAAACATATACACAACCTACAATTTTTTTTAAAAAAATAATTGGATATTTTAGTTTTGGTGTTGGTTCTTTATTATATATATATTTCTTTAACAAACCATTATTTTTCATAAAAATTACCAAAACTGTTGGTGTAATTAATTAATTAAAATCAATAAAAATATCATTATCTCTTAAAAAGTGTTCATTTTGTTATATCAAAATCTCTAAAAATATTTATTAGTCTAATTTTTCACACTTAGACATTCATATTAGTTTTTGGTATTATGTAAATATATCCTATTACAAATATATTATTGATGAATTATTGAGGGTCATAAATATTTTTATCTTTTAACAAGTTAATAAATTTTTTAAATTAAAAGTAATATCAAGAAAAAAATTTCAAAAGTTTAAAAATTAAAAAAATTGAAGTTAAGTATATGGCTAAACATAAGTATAAGTATGTATTACCATACAAATGGAGGTTTCTGATTGTGGTTTTTTTTCTCTTTCAAAGTTAATTAACAATTAACAAAAGACAAAATTATATCAAAGTAATATTGAAAAAGCTTATAACAAAAGGATATAATTGACATAAAAAAATTTTCAATTATGAAAAATCATACGTTAATTTGATTTTACAGAGAAATAAAATAAAATTCAAATATATATATATATATATATATATATTTCAATTGTGAAATTTATATTTTAATTCATTCCCAACTGAATCTTTAAATAAGAAAATTTTAAATGGTGAATATAAAATTTGTCCACATATGAGCTTTTATATACAATATATACTATATAGTATAGATAGATAATTCATATCATATTATCATATCATGTATTTTAAAAAACATCTAACTTATATTTATAGGATTATTGGTTGACTATTTTACTCATTCCTAAAATTTAAATTTTACAAAGTATGTCTCTAATAATAGTAATAAATAATAAATATTTTAAAATAGAAATATTTTCAAATATAGTCTAATGAGTTAAAATATTTCCAAATATAATAAATTTTCAGATTTTATCAATAGTTCTATCAATGATAGAATGTGCTATTTTGTTATATTTTGTAAATATTTTCAACAGTTTTATCATTTTCAATAATTTCTCTTTAAAATGTTTGAAGATCGAAAAACTTTTACAAAACTATGATATTTAAATCCAAATAACTACATATAATACAACACAACATTTCAACTTAAAAAAGAACGCAACATTTAGATTGATTAAGCTTTTTAAAATTGTATTGAAAGGTATGAAATTTAATTTGAAATTTCATGATGAAACATTTCTCATTAAAAATGGGTCTTTTTCCATTCCATTTTTTTTAGATGGTGAAGATAATTAAAATTAATTTGATAATTAATTGGACCTTATAATTAAAGTAAATAAACTATAGTTGATAAAAAATTTAGATTGAATGAATGGAAGTTAAAATGTTGAACTAAAAATAAAAGTTTAAAATTTAAATGTATGAATAATTGTTGGTAAAGGAAAAGGATAGAATAGAACAGAATGCTTGGAGAATTTTTATAAATAGTAAATTTTATAAGATATCGGCAACCTATAACAAATTCACAAATTCTATGATGGATAGTCTTTCATATATGTCATGACTGATAAATATTTTAATTTATTTGTTTTTTTTTTAAAAATATCCCTAACTAAATATCACTTAAAAAGTTTGAACATAATTCTACTTAAATATACCAAATCATATCTTACTAAAGTTACATTTTAAACTTTTGCAAATGGATAAACTCTAAATTTTATATCATCACATTTTAGACGTAGGGTGTGAATTTGATTACAAGTTTTACATTGTAATTCGTAATGATCCCACTTGAATTTGAAGAAGCCATTATTAAAATTAAAGCTCGAGAGAATCCATAGCAAGGATTTGATTTTTGAAGGCGAGTTACCATTCTGTGGTGTCGGACTGTCTATCCCCTTGTTTTCTAATCACCGTTTTCTTCCCTTTCTTATCAAACTATGATAATTATTGTACGTTATTGCTTGATCTAAGGCGTGTTATATAGAAATTTATGAACCCACCTTCCTAATCCAACCACAAATTGATTGGTGGAATAGTCAAATTCATGCTTACCCACTTGGAAACAATGCAAATGATCCTCCCACTGTCGCTATGTGATTCTGTAAGTGTTCTTGAGATCGATTTTCTTTGAATCCCCGCTGTTAAATTTTGTTTTAGAAGTGGGGATTGATTGATGTCGAGTTTGTAATTCTATGTAATGTCCTGTTTCAGTTTAATTCAGTGACTGGAGTGTGGTTCGATGGAGAAGAATTCTGGGGTTCAGCGATTCTTAGCTTTGACAAGCAAATTAGTAAGGGGAGATAACTTTTGTGTTGGTTTGCTGTGAACTTTCAGTTGTTAAGTCTGTTCTGTAACAGTAGTGGTTTGGTGGACATTGTCGGAGAACTGCTCGGAGTTGTAAGCATCGATCAACAATGATTGATGGGATCATCGGCGCAACCATCACCACGTTGTTAAACAGCTTTAGGGCGTCAAATCGGATGCATGCATTAATTAGGAACAGCGTCCTGTTTTGGCTTAAAATCCTCTCCGAGTAAATTTTCTTGTTCATTCTTGAGCTTTGCTTATGGAAGTCAATCTTTATTCTCATTTTACGTTATTGGTTTAGTGTTTTTTTTTTACAATGACAGGTTCCACCGAAAGTAATCCCATGGGTTTGTTTTCTTTCACCGCCAATGGGATTCGAATGATTCCCTCTGATAAGACGTGCCAATCCCCCATGGCTTCGTTTTTCTTGCCTTCCTTTGTACTTATTCTTGACTCACATCTTTTTCCTATTCACGGTTTACTATTGATGATTCTGTGTTGCTAAAGGAGCTATGGTTAACTTGAGTTTATTCTTTACGAGCTCTATACAAGAATTAGTAGTAAATAGTTCTGTAATGAATCTTTTAGGTGGAATGCTTGTTCTGCTGTGGTTTAAGTTCTTGAGCTCCTTCTCTTCATTTAAAGTTTTCCTGGTTATCACCAATAGCTTTTTGCTTGTTCAGCAGTCTCCAGCTCTGTGAAATCTTGAATCAGTTAGTGGTATTCTTGGTTCAAGGGTGGTTTGGAAGACTAAGTTTGTTGTTCACTCATGGAGAGCTTATTCGTTCTTACATTGCTTAGTTCGATATGGGCATTTCTTACTGGTTCTGCATGCTGCCAAAGGCCTGCAGTTGTGAACATTGGTGCAGTTTTCACTTTTGATTCAATTATAGGAAGAGCGGCAAAGGTGGCAATGGAAGCTGCAGTCTCGGATGTGAATGCAGATCCTTCTATTCTCAATGGAACAAAGCTGAATTTGGTCATGGCAGATACACATTGTAATGTTCTCTTGGGTTCTATTGGAGGTACATCATTGTACACATATTTTGTTCATAATCTGTTAGAAATTTTGGCAACATTTTGAAAATGGCTATGGTCGTGTTATCCCAATTTTGTCTTTCATTGTTATTAGGATGGAATTGGATAATTATAATATTCCTGATGCTGTCTGCTATTTCTTCACGATCTTTTCTACCGATATCCTTCATTGCCCCCATTTTGAATATTTGGCTTTGAATTCTTATACTGGACTTCTCTTTTTACATTGAATTGTCCTGATGTCTACTTGTTTTATGTCACACTTTCTGACTTCTCCCCCTTGGCAACAGCTTTCCAGGTTCTTGAGAAAGATGTTGTAGCCATAGTTGGGCCTCAATCTTCAGTTGTAGCTCATATGGTTCTACAGATTGCTAATAATCTTCAAGTCCCTCTTATATCATACGCTGCCACTGACCCAACTTTATCTGCTCTCCAATTCCCCTTTTTCCTACGGACTACTCAGAGTGATGCCTATCAAATGACTGCTATGGCAGACTTAATTGACTTTTATGAGTGGAAAGAGGTGATCATGATCTTTGTGGATGATGATTATGGTAGAAATGGAATATCCACTTTAACTGATGAGCTTGACAAGAGGATGTTTAAAATTTCTTACAAAATACCCTTACCTTCTCATTGTAATCTCAGTGAAATCACAGCCATACTCAATAAATCCAAGTTGCTTGGTCCTCGTGTTTATGTTGTTCACGTCAATCCTGATCCTAGATTAAGTATCTTCAAAATAGCCCATCAACTTGATATGATGACAAGTGATTATGTGTGGCTGGCAACCGATTGGCTTTCTACTACCTTGGATTCTGTTCTGCTCGTGCAACAAACCTCTATAAACATCCTTCAAGGCGTGGTTGTACTTCGTCAACATATTCCTGAATCCAGCCAAAAAATAACATTGTGGTCTCGGTTAAGGAAGATGCTGCCAGAAGACTCCAGAAACTCTTCATTGAATGTATATGCTCTTAGTGCCTATGATACCATTCAAGTAGTTGCACGTGCAATTGATAAGTTTCTGAATGAAGGTAGGAGCATTACCTTCTCATTGAAGAACAAGTTTCATGATTTAAATACATCTAGAATGCCCTGGGGAAAGCTCAAAATATTTGATGATGGTGCTCTTCTTTTGAGCATATTGTTGCAGGCAAACTTTACTGGTTTAAGTGGTCAGATTGAGTTTAACTCAGATCGGAACATTGTCACTAGAGGCTATGATGTGATCAATATTGATCAGACGGGACTGCGTAGAGTTGGTTATTGGTCCAATGTCACAGGCTTTACAATCCAATCCCCAGAAACTCTGAAACGGAAACAAATTAGTTATTCACACCTGAACCAGACTCTTGGCAATGTTACCTGGCCTGGTGGAAAGACAGAAAAACCGCGTGGATGGGTGCTTGCAGACAATGAAAGACCATTAATAATTGGAGTGCCACATAGAGTAAGTTTTGTTGAATTTGTTACTGCAGTCAATGGAAGCCACAAAAACATTGAAGGATACTGTATCGATCTGTTCAATGAAGCAAGAAAGCTGGTTCCTTATGATGTTCCTTACAGATTAATACCTTTTGGAAATGGCTACTCCAATCCTAGTTATGATGACCTTGTGAAGAACGTGGCAAATGGCGTAAGTAAAACATTATATTATCTACTTTTCTGATGTCTGAGTGTGTGAACAAAATAAATCAAATATGGGAATGTGGTTTTCAGAGTGTCAACATGATTTAGTAAACCATCTGTAAAGCTCTAGAGGAAGGATTTACAGATGGTGTAAAACAATGATTTTTTTGGTTTCTAAGGGGCAGAACATCTGTTGGTTCCATGTGCTTGTGGACTACATATGTTCTCTACGGTGTATTAGCATTTGAAATTAATTATCATACGTAGCCTTCTAAGACCTGCTACCAAAAATGGTGAATCCATTTCTAAGGGTTCAGTGAATTTAATCAATCCTAAAGTAGTGAATTACTTTTGCAAATAGACTGAAAATACTGTAGGAAGAACAAAAGAAAATTGTTATAATATGCAATTGTAACCCACTTATGGACTCGGGGTATATGAATATGACGCTAAATTTACTCTTATATTAGCTTGTAGACTGTGGATTAGATTTATTTTTCCTCTGCAAAAATCCATCGCAGAGCTGTTACTTTATCATTTCTTTTGTGTCAGATATTCGATGCAGCTGTTGGAGATATTGCAATTGTGACCAATCGCACACGGATTGTAGACTTTTCACAGCCTTTTGCTTCTACCGGTCTTGTTATTGTGGCTCCAATAAAAAATTCAAAGTCAAATGCTTGGGTGTTCCTTAAGCCATTTACAGTAGAGATGTGGTGCGTAACATCGGCATCCTTTTTTATGATTGGGGCAGTCATATGGCTTCTTGAGCACCGAGTAAATGACGATTTCCGTGGTCCACCAAAGAGGCAGCTAATGACAGTAATACTGTAAGTGCACTTAGTGTTGAAGGCGGGGTTACATATAGATCAATAAGTGGAAAATTTCCAATAACATAGCTTTTCTTTGGTATATCATTTCCTTTAGAATAAGTTAGTCTTTTGCTATAATGGATTCAGAATAGTATCTGAAAATATTTTCATTTTGCAGGTTCAGCTTCTCAACATTGTTTAAAACAAACCGTAAGACATTGTTTTTTTTTCCCTCTTTTGATTCTTTAATTTGCTTGCTTCTTGTTGTTTTTTTTTTTTTTGCCCTATTACAAGTGCTGTCTAAAATGAGAAGAAATTGCATGATTGGTGGGCTTGATAAATATGGGGCAAGTTTGACTCGAATTCAAACTCTTAACTAGGACTACAGAAGAGAAAATCAAACTTTGTTTATCATTTAATCCACTTTATTTTCTTTATTAGTATTATTTTTATGTTTGAATACAACAGGATTAGGGGTTCAAACCACATAACTCTTGGTCACTAACATATCTTTATGCTTGTTGAGCTATGCTTGCTTTGGCTCTACTTTATTTTCACTGATGTGTACATTATAAACATCATATTTATAAATTCAAAAATGTTGACAAGCTGTGATATTTTCACTGGAATCGTGTATTTATATTGTTGCTTCAATTTACCTACCAAATACTTGGACAGAAGGTTATTAACAGGGTTATCAGAACTCATTTTCTTCATGATACTGTTGCTACAATTTATGTATCATACTTTCTTGTATCATGCACTCAAGCTGTCTTATAGGTTGAAAGTACCATAAATTGGAAGGTATATTGCATTAAGTTCTTTTGATGAAGGTGCATTCTCTAAGAGTTATTTGATCTGTCTAATCTATATTCAAATACATAATAGCTACTGTCCACTTAAAAGGTAAATCCTGCTGTGAAGCTCATTGTTGAAAATGTCGTTTCTCCAACGGCAATCCTTTTGCAGTTCAAATAATTTTAAAGACATTTCCATATCATAGTCCATGATTATAACTGATTGCATGAGCCACTCACGTAAATAGATGAATATAATTTTGTTGATTTTTTACTTTAGCATTCACTATTGGCTTAAATACAAATTGGAATTTTTCTATATATTTGACAAGATTTCTAACTTCACAACTCAAATTACAGAGGAAGCTACTGTAAGTCCACTTGGACGTATGGTAATGGTGGTGTGGCTTTTCTTATTGATGGTTATCACATCTAGCTATACAGCCAGTCTCACTTCAATCCTTACAGTTCAGCAGCTTTCATCTCCCATTAAAGGACTTGATGACTTGATTACTAATGAACAGCCAATTGGCTACCAGGTAGGATCGTTTGCGTATAGCTATCTGACCGAGAGTCTATACGTTCCACGATCGAGGCTTGTATCTCTAGGCTCTCCAGATGAGTATGAAAAAGCACTGCTGAAGGGGCCATTCAGAAAAGGAGGGGTGGCGGCTATTGTAGATGAACTTCCATATGTGGAATTATTCTTATCGGGAAGGAATGATTTCGGAATGATCGGACAGCCATTCACCAAGAGCGGATGGGGATTTGTGAGTAAACTTTTTTTAACTCAATGAAAATATCTGCAACGTGTATGGTAGCATCTTTCACAAGTACTCAGCATCTTTCATAAATACTCATAAAACATAAAAAAAATGTCATTTATTTAGTCCAATATTAACAAAAACATTAGAAATAAAAACTACTTAACTATTAATCTGAATAAATCTTATAAATTTTGTAACTTAAATAAATATTTGTCGATGTCGATAGTTTTATATCTATGAAATGAAAATCTTGATATTGACATTGATAATTTAATTTTTGCCAGAGTAGGAGAGAATTAGTAACTGTGGATATTTTTGTAGGTGCATTATTTTGGAGTCTGTTTAGATGGAAACTCGGGATAAACCACAAATATTATAACTTCTTATTTGTCATCAGATCACTTAAAAGACTGTTAATTCTATTCTATTGGATTTAAACAAGTGTCTGTTTATGGTATCTTATGTTACCTTTTTCATGAACTTATTCCACTCTATTCATCCGTGCTTTCAAGCAGGCTTTTCAGAGAGGATCACCACTTGCAGTAGACATGTCAACTGCAATTCTAAAGCTTTCTGAAAATGGAAAGCTTCAGAAGATCCATGAGAAGTGGTTTTGCAGAATGGGTTGTCCTGCGGAGAGGAGAAGGAAATCTAAGCCTATACAACTTCAGTTGGTCAGCTTCTGGGGTCTTTATCTGTTGTGCGGTGCCTTTTCACTCGTTGCTCTTTTTATATTTTTGCTGCGTATAGTTCGACAATTTGCTCGCTACATACGACAACAGAAGGAATCATCTCAAGCAGATTTGATGTCATCAAATTCAAACTCAAGCTGGACTCAGGTTATATATAAGTTTATCGACTTTGTTGATGAGAAGGAAGAAGCTATCAAGAGACTTTTCCGAAAGCATGATACTCAGAATAGGCTAACTGATAGCTCATCGATATGTGTTCAAAATACTTGCAGTCAAAATCTCTAAGTTTCAGAAATAGTGTGTTCTTTTGCTGCAAGGTAACCTAAACTTTAGTGTTCATGTAAATAAGACTCCAACATTACGATCTTAATTAGTCCCATATTTGGGTGGTCAAGTTCTGTGTGAGTGTGAGTATGAGGTGAGTATGAGTTTGATAGAATTATTTGTGTTAGAGTTATGAACACAAAGTAATTTCCAGCAAATTAGTCAGATGTTCATCAAGTTTTAATCCAATTAAAACTTGTTTATATAGCTATTTCACATGTAAAATTCTTTGCTTAAATAATTAGTATTATAATCTTAAATGGATTAGTGGGAATTGTGGAGAATTAGATGATGAACACTTATCGAGCAAATAGTTTATTCATGGTTGCACCATTAGTTGGAGAAATCCACTCCCTCAAAGTCAGTAATTTTGACTTTTTAAAATGATTTTCTAATTTTGAAAAAATATCATTTTCCAAAAGAACTTATTTAATTAAATAGTTTCATTAATAAACCTAATTAATGGATTTAAAATAAGTTTAATCAAATAATAATTAATTAAACTATTTAGTTAATTATATTATATTATTTTTCACCATGAATCCTAAACAATCTGATTAACTCAATTCAAATGCCTATTCAAACTTTCGATATCTAAATCTTTCTCTCGCAATTTGTATTTGTTTGTTACATTGTATATTATTAACCACTTATCCTTTTAATAAATTCGAACAATTTGAACTTTTCGATCACACTATTCTAAGTTTAATTCCATAATGAGCTAGTAGAGAGATCTAACGAACCTATAGATGATGAACTCCAACGACTTGAGATTAACTGGCTAAACTATTAATCTGGTTCATCAACATTTGTTAACTAACAAGACTGTTCATCACCAACGACTAGAGATTAACTGGCTAAACTTTTAACCTAGTTAATCAACATTTATTAACTAACATGACTGTTCACCATAGCCCGTAGCTGCACTCTCTTCACTATAGATAGATATAACCATGATCAGTAAGTCTACCATTCATAGACTATTCGTAATTTTGGTTGAGTCAAAATACTATTTTACATTGAAATTACATCTTGTTTCTTAAGTCTTAGCTGATCCTCTAATGAACAATTAGTTTATGGTCCAACCACTAAATCAAATTCCACTTAGGCCAACGAAAAGGTTAACACCTGGAGTCAACACTTAAAACAACTCTCTACTATCCCTAGAAGAAGGTAGGAGTAAATTTTGTCTTGCACCGTATTTTCCTAGCTATTCAGCTTGTCTTACTTTTGAAATGAGAGGTTTATTTGGCCAGTGCTGTTAGCTGCCTTCACTTATGCAGATCTAAGGATAATCCCAAGTAAACTGGAGTTCATAGTTAGCTAAGAATTAAGGTCGAGTTACCTAAGTCATCAAAGTCAAAATAGTGAGTTTTAAAAAGTAAATGGTGTCATAGTGTAAAAGTGACTATTTCATTGTCTGGTCTTATGTAAACTCTTTTACATAGGATGTTGCTATTCTCATGTCTCTACATGGGAGATTTGATATCACATCACATGTACTAAATACAAAGTGGGTTACATCCATGGTGTTCCCTAAATAAGGCGCCCAACTTTATTCCTATACTATAGACCATTTAGACTATCTACTTGAACTTAATTCACATTTATTGTAAACCCTGAATCCTAAAGAAGCCTGAGTTTTCTAAAGAGTTTAAAAGGTTAGTTTTTTTAATGAAGTTAAGATGGGAAAATAAAACTCAAGCAGTGTCATTTTAAGTATGTCATGGTAGGTGGAAAGAAGGAAAACTAAGTAAAAATGGTTAGGAAGTTAAGGAGGTTAAATTGAAAAAGAGAAAAATTTGGCTAAGTTTGTAAGCTAGACGTTTTGGAGCTTGGTGGGCGGCCAAAGAGGTTATTTAGGCAAGATGGCATGAGATAGGTAGCCAAAGTAAGTGTCTTGGAAAGGGGATCAGGGGGAACCTTGTGAGATCTCGAGTGAGATTTGAGATAGAAGGTTGATCCCAGGAAAAACTTGGTTTTGCTCGACAGAGAGAAAAGACATGATGCTTTCTATGTAAGGATCTCATACTGTTGTATGCAATCCTAGGCAAGATTGAACACAGAAGTGTAATCTCAGGGTCATGTTCGGCCGGGACTAGACGCAGAAATAGAAATTTTTATGGTTCTCGGGCAATCTCAGGGTCGTGCCAGGTCGAGATTGGAAGCTCAAAGCAAAAATTAAACAGCACTCAGTCTATTCGGGAGCTATGCTTGGCCGAGACTGGAGACAAAACAAGATTTATTTGAGATCTTGGGCAAAACCCAGACCTATTTTGATCGAGAATCCATGTGTCCTTTGCATGCTTAAGTTAAATTTCGGCAAGCTGGAGGTGTAAGAAATTCTCATGCAAGGCTTACTATAAATAGGTCACTTCAAAAAGAAATTTATCTCATTTTTACTCGTACATTTTTTACTGAAATTACTTCCAAAAGTTTTCATTTTGAGTTTAGTTTAGTGACAAAGGCTGCCGGTGAAACAAGTGAAGAAGAAGATCTTCAGTCATTGAGGAAAAGACATGAAGTTCAAATCTTAGGTGATTTTGGGCTTTATTTTGGTGATTTTTGGGAATTTTAAGTAAAGTTTTGATATTTTTATGATCAAAAGGGAATTAAATGAATTTATTTTCCATTATTTCAGGCTAAGAGGAGATTGGACAATACAAGTTGAAGATCTAAGCTATCATCTGTGAATGACAAAAATGATTCCTAAAAATATTTCTTAAGCTTTATTCAAAGTATGTTTTGTATTATTCTTATTGTGAAATGAGATTAATTTATTAAGTTGAATTTTGAAAGCATGAGTATGAGCTAAAAGTATTTGAGCATAAGTTTGATCACTAAATTTTTGAAATGTTATGGTAAATATGCTTTAGAGAAAAGCTGTTTTATCAAGTTATGTTTATGCAAAGAGTGTTAAAGCACGCTACTTGAGTTTGAAATTATGATTTCACAGCATGAGATTTATACATGTTTTAGTCTATACATAAAATATTCTAAGAAATATAGCAACCCTTCGGGGGAGAAATTTTCCTATGCACAGAAGGTCATGTGATAAGGGTATTTAGTAGATACCTAGTTTCCATCACTGATACGTTATAATGAGATGATAGTCTCTACAAATGTCTAGTTTCTACCTCAAGAGATAAGAGCCCACAAGAGTGCATAGTTTCCATCTCAAAAGGTGAAGGCCTGTACGAGCAGCTAGTTTCCATCTCATTGTTTGTAGCTATAACAAACGAGGAAACTATTGATACCTGATTTCCGACTCGTAAATATCGTATCACAGGATAAGGGCATCCATGCCTCTTTCCATCCTTGTGTTTCTTGTGGTATGACAATTGAAAAAGAGAAAGTTTGAGTTAAACTGTTGAATTTGATATTTATTATTGTTTAGGACTCAAGTTTTAAAAGATTTACTATTCAAAGCATGTTTTATGAAATCGTCACACACTTGGCTATTTAGATCACCCTTTTCAATTGTTTTTCACTTTCCAGGAAGAGTTTGTGACCCGCAAGCTACCTGACCGTTGTCACTAGTTTGTTGTGCCAGTTTGTTATTAGGTTTTGTTACTTTTGGTTAGTACTTCAAGTTAAGCCATGTCAAGTACATATCTTTAAAGTCAAGTGGTTTAGTTTTTGTTTAGTTTAAGTGTTGTTTATAATTAATGGCATTTAGCCTTAACTTGTTTTCATAAATTATGTAATGAGGTTTGTTAATTTTTATTTATAGTGTTGGCTTGCTGCTTAAGTTCTATTTTGGTTAAGTTGGTTTAATATTTTAAGGTGTTTAGTATTGTCAACTGATGTGGTTCAGAAAGAGAGCAATTAATATCAGTTGACTTCACATTGACTCTTTGGTTGAGAGTAGGTGATCCGGGAGGGGGCGTGACATTTATGTCACTATATAAAATTCAAGTATTCATCATAGAATAAAGGAACCTTAGTTTATTGGATTCAGATTTTCTACCGAACAAATCTCTTATTCACAAACAGTTTATTGAACAATACCTCAATAACCCTTTTATTGAAAAATAAAATAGTTTAACATTCACAAATCACAAATTTTAGGACATAAAACCCTACATACTCCCACTTGGAATAAAATTTCATTGGTATGATATACAAATGTCGAGTTTAAGTGAGAAAAATGAGAACAATAAATTTTAGCCTACAACATATACATACCCAAAATTTCTTCCATTTGTCTAGTTTACAAACCCATAATCCTAGATTCACTAGGTGACCCTCAAACACTATAGTTGTGAGGGCCTTTGTAAATGGATTAGCTACATTGTCTGTCGAGGCTTTCTAAGTGACTATCACATCTCCCCAACTCACAATCTCTTTGATGAGATGATACTTTCACTAAATATGCTTATAGTGTTTATGGCTTTGAGGTTCTTTGAAATTTGCAACTGCTCCGCTGTATCACAATAAAGCGTGATTGACAGATGCATATTTTGAATGACTTCAAAACTTCTTAAGTCATGCCTGTGAGACTCGAGCTTGATTAGAAGAGTCATTTTTGGAAATAAGTATTTTGAAGGAAATATTTTGAAGAGAAGTTAAGGCTAAATGTTATTAATTATAAACAACACTTAAACCAAACAAGCTGAAGATAAGACTAAGAATGTGAAGGTCACCACAAGTTGAAGTTAGGCGATGAAAGATAAGAATTTCTTGGGAAATTTTCTAAGAATACTTAATTGGCCACATGTAGAAGTTTAAGCTAAACATGGTTAAGTTAAAGATCAAGCTTCCATGTGCACCATTAAGAACAAGAATTGGCAGGTTATTAAGAGTTTAGAAGTGACTAATCTGTTTCGAAGGTAATATAAATAGAGGAAGACAATAGAGTGTTAAGGAGTTTTTGCTCTGATAATTTGTGAAGAAAAGTGAAGTTTTACTACTACTGAAAAGAAGAGCCATTAAGCGAGAAGAGAAGTTGGAATCCAGCAAAAGGAAAGCAAGTTTTCATGAGTGATATTTCTAAATGTTTGTATATTTAAAAAGCTTTCTTTCAAGTTCAGAATGCTTTGTAAACGATTATTTGAAATGAAAGCATATGTTTTGATTTAAAGTAAAGTCTATGTGTTTAAATGAATATGAAATTGTGTTCAAATTTTTAGTCTTGTTCTTATCTTTGAGCTAACTATTATGTGCACATAAAGAGTTAGGGCAGCTATGTAGAGAAGGTCTGCATAGTGGAATGAGGCGAGATAACGCATAAAAGATGTCCATTGTGCTTCAGCCTAAGCAACGGGGAAGAAGCTAAGATATTCCAGGATGCTGTTCTCAGTAGTTTAAACGCGAGGATGATGAGTTTTAGCGTAGGAAATGGTTTCAGATTTCTCGGCAAAAGGACATTAAGACTAATGAATATTTATACGAAATGATGTACTTGTGAATTGAGGAGATAAGCATGTTTAAGTTAAAATGTTTACATTATGAAAAGTGTTTCCAAAAAGGTTGTCTTAAGACTTTACTAAGTCTTTTGACTTATGTCATAAAGTTTTCTTTCCCAAGTGATCAGTGTTAAGGCCAAGTTGAGATAAGAACTAGAAGGTTACTAGGCGAGGAGGCTTTTCAAGGCATTTAGTTTAAGTTGTCTTAATTTTGTAGTAGTTAAATACTTGTTTGTAAGCCTTGATGTAAAACACATGGTTTAAGTTAATAAAAGTTATTCTATTATTTTTCGCTGTGCTATGTTCTCTTTTTCGCTTAATGAGTTAAATGGACTTAAGTTTGGGCTAGCTGATAAAGCCAAGTGTCAAGAACTCAAGAACCTAAGCTGAGCGTTCTGGCGTTTCTTCTTAGAGGTGCCAGGAAAACTTAAAGTCATACCTCATACTGTATGGCAAGCTTTACGTAGCGTGTGGGGCGAGGTGTGACAATGCCGCTTCTTTTGTTGCTCCACACGCAACTTCATATTCAGCTTCCATCATGGAATCAACAATACAACTCTTCCTAATGTTCATCTAGACTACAACTCCTCTATTTAAAGTGGACGACAGATCCTGATTTGATTTTTTAGTATCTTTGTTAAATTGGAAATCAGAATCAATGTATTTAGTAAGGATCAAATCCCACCTTCATACATAAGCATATAGTCCCTTATTCTTTGAAGACACTTGAGGATATTCTTAACGCTTTTCCAATAATCATATCCAGGATTAGACTGATACTTGTTGACAATCCCTACGGCATAGCATATGTTAGGTCTCGTACATAACATAACATACATCAAGCTCCCAACAATTGATGTATAGGGAATGTATCTTATATCCTTAACTTCTTGTGGTGTTTTAGGACACTGTTCCTAATACGGATGAACTCCATGCCTAAAGAGTAACTCACCTCTTTTAGAATTATGCATCTTAATTATATATGAACAACATTTTGTCAATATAAGTTGCGTGTGACATACCTTGCATTTGGTTCTTGCGATTCTAAACAATTTGGACTATTGGATTAACTTCCATAGAAAACATCATTGTTATGATTAACAAAAATCCATAAGTAAGTTCATCAATGACCTAGAACTAAAGCGTTTAGTCACACATTGTTACTATAAAAGTAATCTCATGCATTGTAGCAACCATGATCAGTAAAAAAAAGTAAAGAGAACAAAGAAAAACCAATCTCGAAGCAATCTCCGTTGTTGAAGCTTGCCAATCTTTCCTTGATTTGCATTGGACCTCTAAACGAACCTTCTTTGTTGAAGCTCCCCAATCTCGTCTATACATTTGAACAACGTGGAATAACGTGTGACAAAGAGTTTGAGATGGATAGAGACGATAACAAGTAAACCTAATTAAATGTCATACATTCCCTCTCAAGGACAATCACTTGGACAATATCGTTAACATACACACACGTGAATTCATGTACAAATTGTTCGATTCTTTGAAGATTCCATGCTTATATGCCATAGTTTCAGCAAGGTAGAGCAACGTTAACCCTTACACCCTTTGCCATAGTGTCTGTAAAAATCATTGGTATTTGATAAGCTATTTTAGAAATATATTTGTAATTTTTTTACACAAAAAATTATATGGTACTAGTGATGTTTACGGTTCGGTATGGTCTTATCTGATTTTGACCAAAATCGATGATTGAACTAAACCTATCAATTACAAAATGTGTGAATTGAAAAATTGAAAGTTTTCTCCATTTTAATCTAAAACCAAACCCATTTGAATTTTGACTTGGTTTTTCTTATTCTTTTTTCCTAATTTCGAGGATAACCAAAGAAAGAGAAAAAAGAAAAAGAAAGAAAAGAAAACATGTGTATAACCAAATTTGTAGTTATTGAAAAATTTGTTGATTTATTTTGAAGTTCAAACTTATTTGTCATAAAAATACTGTTAATAATATTATTTTAATTTTTTTGTGTTATTTTAACGAAGTACTTTCTTTAAGAAAATGTTTACCATTTAAAATAATGCCTATAAAGTTTCAAATTTTATTTTATTTTGATTTCTAAACTTTTCAAATCTCCATTTTCATTTTAAACATTTTAAAATTTTCACTTTTGTCAAACTAAAATAGCTATTTTTTAAAGAGTTCCAAGAGTTGTTCACTTTAAAAGCTTGGTGGTCAAAATAAAACAAAATTGAAAATTTAGAACCAACAAATTTAAGATATTAATCCGTTAAAAAAACCTAAATATTAATTATCCCTAATAAATATTAATTCTCATTAATCTATTAGAGAAAAGGACAGCTCAGCACAACCAAATCATAGCATTATAGAAGTTTCATTTTGTTGTGAATTGGTTAGAGGAACTTTTCCTCAACCATTCATTCTTCATCACTTGTATTACTTTCATTGGTTACGTAATTATTACTATTATTATTTTATTCTCTCTCTTCTTTTACGGTTTCTCACTATATAAATTTACTACCCTACATTTTTGGAAACATAGAAAAACAGAGAATCTCTCATAAATATTCTATCTTATCTTCACCTCCTACTTTGGTATCAAAGCTTGAAAAATGACCAACGCCTTTCCTGCCTCTTCCTCGTTGGTGATTCCAAACTTTAGTAATCCTCTCTTGAATCAACTACCAAACCAACTACCATCCATCAAACGTGACACAACAAACTACCTACTATGGCAAACCCTTACCCTTCCAATCCAGATAAGTTATAAGTTAGATGGCCACTTGATAGGTGAAACACCCTATCCTCGAAAGTTTATCTCTATTACGGTCGGTGAATCGGCAACCTCTGAAGATGTCGTTGATGTTGAAGCAACAAGCTCGTCATTTACAAAAACCATCAACCCAAAATTTGAGCAATGGATAACGTCTGACCTTCTTCTCCTCGACTGGATGTACAAATCTATGGTGCTAGAAGTTGAACTCCAATTAATGAGTTTCAACATAGCAAAAGACCTTTGGGAGGCTATTCAAGATCTGTTCGGAGTTCAGTCAAGAGTAGAATAATGAAAGGTAACTCTAAGATGGACGATTATTTGAGAATAATGAAAACTAATGTAGACAATCTCGGCCAAGTCGGGAGCCCTGTTCCTCTTCGATCTTTAATTTTTCAGGTGTTATTGGGACTCGATGAAGTATATAATCCTGTCACTATGGTAATCCAAGGGAAGCCTGACATTTCTTGGCTCAATATGCAATTAGAACTATTGATTTTTTAGAAGTGTCTTGAACATCAAAACTCCCAGAGAAACCCAGGTAATGTTGTTTCTAACATTGCTGTCAATATGATTCAAAACAAAAATAGTGATACTCTGACAGAAAACCACCAATCATTATATAGAGGAAATCGTTCGAACAATAATAATGGTGGCTGCGAACGTGGTCGAGGAAGAGGAAATAAACCCACATGTTAGGTATGTGGGAAATATGGACATTCTGCATTAGTCTGCTATAATAAATTTAACAAAGAGCGTGCCGGAAATATCAATCAGAATAAAGGATACAATC
Source organism: Cucumis hystrix (assembly GCA_025688845.1). NCBI lineage: Eukaryota > Viridiplantae > Streptophyta > Magnoliopsida > Cucurbitales > Cucurbitaceae > Cucumis > Cucumis hystrix. Next base: position 7,120,689 of record CM046893.1, on the reverse strand, counting down.
CAAATACAATAGGAAACATAAACCCAACTGCTGCTTTTGTTACAACTCAGACACCTAATTCGTTTGCCACAGAAACAGTGGTTGACACAAACTGGTATGTTGATAGTGATACAACAAACCACGTAACATCTGATTACTAAAAAATGTCGAACATTTTTTACTACTCAGGTAATGAACATGTTGTTGTTGGTAATGGAAGTAAAATACAAATTTCATGTGTTGGAAATGCTAGTTTAACTGATGGGAAAAGAAATATGAAGCTTGAAAATATTTTATGTGTTTCTGACATTATGAAAAATCTGGTTAGTGTATCAAGATTATCTCAAGACAATAATGTGTATGTTGAATTTCATGATACTTACTATTTTGTTAAGGTGTGATAACTTAAGTGTAGGAGCTCTAGCAACCAATCCGGTTTTCCATGCCAGAACGAAGCACATTGAAATTGATGTGCACTTTATTTGAGACCAAGTTATTCGTGGAGCACTTGAAGCTAGCTGACTGCCTTACTAAACCCTTTAACTCACTCTCATTTTCAGTGTTTAAGGTCCAACTCGGTGTAATTGACTTACCCTCTCGTTTGAGGGAGAATATTAGAGAAAAAGAACACATAAGTAGTACACAGGGATCATCTACATTGCCAGCACAGCTCAACACAGCCAAATCATAGCATTACATAAGTTTCATTTTGTTGTAAATTGGTTAGATGAACTTTTCCTCAACCAATCATTCTTCATCACTTGTATTACTTTCATTGATTGTTTAATTATTATTATTTTATTTTTTTCTCTTCTTTTAGGGTTTCTCACTATATGAATTACTACCCTACATGTATGGAAACATAGAAAACCAGAGAATCGATTTCTCACAAATATTCTGTCTTATCTTCACCTCCTATTTATCTACCCAATGTTTATAAAAAAACAAAAATTCTACTCAATACTTTGATTAGATATATCTTTTATTCGAAACTCTATTTTTTCAGTTTTACTAATGGGCCCTTACAAAAATAGCAAAAAAAAAATTATGATACTAGGACCTGTGTCACTACATTTTCTAAATTGCAAAAGTAGCAAATTTAAAAGTTGATAACTCTATGATTACTGTCTGATAGCTCTCCAATAGTCCTATGATTACCGTCTGATAGCCGTTTGATATCACTAATTTTTTCATATTCTCAATATGCAAAAAATAGGTGTCATGAGTTGTTATTTTTAAATGTTTCTATTATTTGATGCAATTTCCCTTTATTAACTATCGTTCTCTTATATTTGCAATGAGGAATTTGGTGAATGTTTCTATCATGTGAACTATTGAAATAGTACAATGAGCATATTAGAAATTAAAATATGAACTCACTAATATAAATTTGGGTTTTAACTACGCAAAATTTGTGTCATAAAGAGTTTCGACGACACAAATTTTGCATCATTGAAGCCCCCGTCAAGAAAAGCTATTTAACAAAATTTTGAAAAACGTGTCGTTAAATATGTTTAGATGACACCAATATTGTGTCATTAATACCTTACCTTGACACAATAAATATGTTCTAACTTTAGTTATATCTTGTAACGCGATTAATGAAAAAATAAAAAGTGGCAATCGTAACCTTTTGGTAGTCTTCTATTTAATATTGGTATTATTTTATAATTAAAAAAATTAAAAAAATTAATCCTGGATGAGCCTCATTTAATGATATAATATATTGAATTTTCAATTTTTTTCTTATAGCAAACTTTCCTAACTTTCCAAACAAAAAGTGGCCACTAAAATTGTATTTCAATTTTCTTGATTCTAGCTAAACTAATTTCACATTAAATGCACAAAATTTATACTTTTCTAAATTTTATTAAGATTCCATGATATTAGATATTAATAATTGTACCAAAAATGAGATATCAATAACTTATTTTGATTATTATTTTTTCATATTTTTTGCAATAAAAAGTTCCAACATTCTCCCTATTCTTCATTTTGTCTTGTTTGCTTCTTTATACAACTTTTAGTCTTTTGACAATTTTAAGCCATTAGAATACATAGATTGCCAATACCTTTTTTTCTTTTGAAATTATCTATATTTTCTTTCTTTCGGAATTATATATATAAATATACATATACATATATACATATACATATACATCTATACAGATACATATAAAGAAAATAATAGTGAATTGAGAAACAACAACTTTAAAGAAACTTAATATGATAATTAAAGAAAATATTAGTTAATTAAACTAATACATTTTTAATACCCTGATCATAGGAATGTAGGATAAACTCTCAATCTCAAAGGATAGAGTGAATGATTGAAATCTCACTTAGTCTTACTAAATGAGTAACCTCATTGTGTACATTTTTCTTTTGGATTAAATTTTCAACATTTGAATTTAACAAATGTTTTGTTGTTTTCATTGAGATCACTCTATGAAGGGCAACTACAACCTATAATTGTCTAGTAGCTAGGAAGATAAATTTGAACATATATTATTGTTTTCCCTTGAGCAAATGGTCGTTGTAAAATTGAGCATCACAAAAAATATTCATTAACCAAGGTTGAAGATGGGTTGAAGATAGACCATTGTAAAATTGTAGGAAAATGGGTTGAAGATAGGTCTTTATATATAGTCGAAGAAGATAAAAGATTACAAAATTTTTTCAGATCTCATCCTTGAATATAAATTCATAAATATTAGATATTAAATTATTGAAATAAAATAGATAATTTTTTTCATATTCTAACATTTTTTATCTCTTAAATAATGTGTTAAAGCATGAAGGTAAGAATTTGAAAAGATAATCAATAGTTAATATTGACTTTATTATTTATATTAAATAAATAATAATAAGGACTTTTTTAAAAAATATAACAAACCAACAAAATATTTACATTATATCGAACAATTTTAAAAATGAAAAAAGCTCGCAGACCCACAGTGAGAAATACTAAAAATGCCTCGATCACACACGTGTGTAATTCTTTTTCTAAATAATCATGATACACACGATCGTGTGGTAGTATCAACACCGGCCATATGCGTGCGTGTGCTTTTTCTTCTAAACAATCATGTTCGTACATTGCAGTGAATTACCATACAATATATTCTAGTATATTTCAGTAATTAAACTACCATGAAATATATATTGTAGAATATTTGTATAAACATAGACTAATATAATTATATATATATATATAGATAGGTATACAAACACATGCAATATACCTACCCAAATTAAAATGGCATTGAACCACCCAAAAATGTTTGAACAAGCTAAAAAACAGCTAATTAAACTGAGTCGTTAGACGTTGAATCGGAGCTAAACTGCACGCTAGATGCTAAACCAAGCCAAATGCCTTGAACCAAGTTGATTGCGAGCCGCTCCTCCTTAGTGCTCCTTACTAGACACGTTGCAAGATTTTTTTCTTTTTTGCCTCGATTTCTGTACAGTACAAAAAAATCAACAATTTTCGAGGCTTTTTAATGGGCTGTTGTGGGCGAATTTGCTATCGTTTTTCTAAAAAAATGCTCCGAATCCAATTTTGGAATAAAATTTACAAGATTTACGTAAAAACAATGCCAAAAAACACAGAGACCTTTACATTTGATCACATAAAAAACTGTAAATCTATGACCAAAATTACAGAAAACATTCAATTGCAAAACCCACATTCATAATGCAGAACCCACCAAACCAATGAGAATTTCTAAATTCTCAATTAAAAATTGAGATGACTCTGATACCAATTGAATGGATTAGAGCCCTTCGCAGCAGAAGAATTTAATCAAACCTTAACGGAACACTCTAAAAATTTAAGGTAATTTTGTTACTTAATTATCTTGAATAATTTATGATTTGGTTATTATGAGTGTTAGATTAATTGGAATTGGAAGTTAAGGAATTTGTTGGTGTAATGCGTTGGATTAATTAAGCATACATATTTGGGTATGTATATTTAATTAAAAATTTTGGAATTTGGTGGAGAATGTTATTAGTTATATTGTTTTGGTTATATAATTAATAAGTGAGAAATTGATGATTACATATTGGAATATAATTATTGGGAAAAGAAATGTAACATCTCAAATTTTTAGAGAGTTTTTTTGTAATTATCTTAAATTGTTTGGGTGTTATCTTGAGGATTATATTGGAGTTAAAACTAAATTATTGGGTTAAAATAATTCATGTTGAAGTTCATGAAATATTAAAATAAATGATTTATTAGAAAATATTTAGTTAATTAAAAGAATTGAAAATTTGAGTTGATTTGGGATCTTGAAAGAAAAAGTTGGTTTCGGTAGAATTGAAATTAATTAAGTATATATATATATATATGAATATTTAATTATGAATTTGAGTTTTTAGTGGAATATGATATCAATTATTTGGTTTTGTATAAATAATTAATATTAAAAAGTAAAGTTAATTATATGATGAAATATAATTATAATTGTTGGAAAATAAGATAATTAACGAGAAGAGAGATGATTGATTTGATTGGATGAAAAAAAAGATGGATTTAATTAGGAGAGGTAAGAAGGGTTTAAATGAATATATATATGTTTATTATATATTTTGGTGAGAGAATAATAATAATAATAATAATAAAGAAGTGGAAAAATTACATATATGTAACAAAACCCCTATATATGTCCTTTTTGGTTTTTAATATTGCCGGATAATTTTTTATTTCTTTTTCTTCTTCTTTGCGATTTATTCATCTTTTTTCTCAATTTATTCATCTTTTGATGAGTAGAAAGGGAGAAACTAGTGAATCACAGAAGACATCTTGCGAAAAGGTTACGCGATGTGAACTTGTTTGGCGACTAACACTTCTAGGCGAGAAACCACATCATCATGTGAGAAAGATTCACTAGAGACAAGGATGAAAGTTGAAGTTGATGTAACGTGACAAGACTGCAATCGGCGCTAACATGCTTAGAGGAATATAAATATTTCCTGCTGAAATTGCTTATAAAAGAACTTCTTCTTCACCAAGGAAAACACACTTGAATGAGCGAAACAAAGTAAATATAGGTCTGGTGAAAAGGGTGGAAAGGATAGCCTTTTCGTCGGCCGCAAAAATTTTCTTCTTCTCCGATCATACTGTAAGAGAGCACTTTGAGTCTGAATAGAGAGAAGTTCATCTCCCTGTCTCCCCTAGTTTGTACTCGTCTCCATGATCTTTTTTTCTTCCATTTTTGTATTTCTTTGTAATATATGTTGTTCATATTGTACAATGGCCGAAGGCCTACATTCTTTAATATATATTACATGTTTATATCACTTCAATCCATCGTTTCTTGGCTGTTCACTTGTAAACGTGTTATTAGTAGTTAGGTTTGTGATAAGTTCTTGATCAGAAGTTTTGCTTATAACTCTTATTGCGTTAGTTAAGTTAATCTCATCACTTGGCCAACGTAAGTCGCCAACTACCCGAGAGGGTAGGTAGCAAGGACATAACTAACGTGCGCAAGGGAGAGGCTCTCCCTTTGTAAGTAACTTCCATCATTTGTATCCCGAGAGGTGAACAAGTGTGGACACTAGGCATTGAGAGGTTGCTATCCTTAATTCCGAAGTTATATAAGTATTATAAGCGGGTTCTTCTAGATATAACTCACTCAATCACGATTGGTCACTTGGGTTCTGAAAGGCGATCAAGTGTGACGTTTAAAGATTTCGAGTGCAGCTCACCTTAATCATGAGCTGGTTAAGCAAGTTATGTTGCATCGAAGGTCTCGCATTGCTTAATCGCCTAATAATGCTTAGACCTTCCTTCACTCTTTTCCACATACAAGTTAATCCGCATTTTTGTTCTATATCCATTTATTCCTTTACAGAATCTCTAGACGTACATATGTATAATTATGATTCTTTTATACCTCATTTAATTAATTCTTTTATACCACCTAAATGGTAAGTAAATCCTAGAACTAATGTTTTGAAATTAAATTTCTGTGTTTGATCCTGGATCCCCCAGGTAAACCTATTGTTTCACTTGTACTTGGGCAGAAAGTTGGAAAACTTGTACTCTACAAGGACTTAACTATTATGCTATAGAGAGGTACAAAGTGAGCATTTTGCATACTATGATCTTAACTAATGATGTATCGCCTATTCTAAAATGTAAAGTTCACAATTCACATGCTGAGTCCGAGAGAGGACGCACACATTGCCTCTCCACCCGAGATACGCCCAATTAGAAAATTTCGATAAAAATTCTACATTATGAAAATCGTTTTTTGTTTTCATTTTCAGTAAGAATTCTAAATTTCATTTTCATTTCAATTGTTTAGAAGATTTAAAAATTTATGGAAGAATTATATATTTCATTATGAAGATCGTTTTCGTTTTCGATAAGAATTCTAAATTATTTATAAGATTATTACAAAATGTTAACAAAGAACTATATATTGTTGCATTTATAAACGATTGTGTACCAAAATCTAAATGATCGTGTATATTGTATTATATGATCGTTAGATTTAAAGTTTTTCACGATCATGTACATTGGACTACACGATCACTTAGTATACTCAACACGATCGTTTACCTTGGTCAACACAATCGTAGTATATTATTTCATTGCATGATCATCTATCCTTGCATTGTGATTATGATTATAATTCTTTACTTTTTATTCTTTTATTTAGTGATAGATGTATATTTATGTCTATCTATTTGCTTCTATTACTATTGAATACTTAATTTACTTTCTTACATAATCCTATTTTTATTTTACAAAATACAATGTCTATTCCTATAGTTTATATATATATATATGGAGGTCAATGGAATGAATACAATGTCAATGAGAATTACTTAGTTAGTAGAATTTTGGTAGATGTTCGAATTGGCTTTAATTGTTTAGTTGGTTTAATATATGAAGAGATTCAATTGGATGGGTTGGTAGAATTATCTGTCTGACTGGATTTTGGTAAAAGCAATGTTCAAATCATGGTGCAATATATGTTCAAATTATGCCTATACCTCGGTGGGATTTTCCTCTTAAACCTCATGTTTCTCTGTGGTATATGCATCAATAATTTTTTTTATTGTAAGAAAGAACAACATCTACTGTCTTCATCTTTTGAATTTTTCCCCTTCAAAATGGAACGGGCAGTTGAGTTCAAACGATATCACATCAGAATGTGTTGAAGCCATCAGAGTAGATGAGATCGTCTTAAAATTGTTTTCGCTAGAATTCTCCAATCGTCAACAAATGGAAGTAGCAACTGAACCATAACAAATTAGAACTCTTTAAAACAAAAAATTGATAGTTGGATGAGTTAAGAAGCTTGCTCTCTGTAAGAAGTTTCACGACTTTGTCCATGCTTGTGCTAGCAGTTCTAATATTACCACTCTGTTTCAGGATAAAACAGCCACATAGAAGGTTCAATCAAGTCTGAACTAAATTGATTGTCAAATGGAAAGAAAACACCTTTATACTTTGGATAATATCACTCGAAAGATTAAAAGGTTATAAAAAGTAAGAACATGATGAATAAAGGCTTGAAAAAATGAGTGTAAAAGAATAGAAATGTTTTCTTTTTCGGTGTAAAATGAAGTGAGGGAGAAGGAGTTTATATAGCAGCGTAATTGCAGCAAAGGAACCGTTTGCTTTGAACAATTATTGGATTTGGCCCTTCCATGCATGACACGCGGAAACGAACACTTGGTATGCATCGACTAGGTATACACAAAAAAGGAAATAAAATAAAAATTAATTTAATAAAATGAATAAATATCACACCCTGCCCCAATGCCACTTCCTGCGACTAGATGAGGGACGTGCTGGCTAGACACCCATAGTGTATCTCACTGTGAGATGACGTGATGAACGCCTAGTAAGCAGAACAACTCACTTCAACTTGTCTCATTGCAAAGCCTTTGCCTTGAACCTTAGATACTTACTCATCGTAATGAAAAATATGTAACCTCTAGACTTACTCCACCGCTTAGAACTCTTTCTGTAAAAAAGAAATTAATTCTCTAAGCGATAAGTACAATTAATAATGCAATGGAATAAACATAACTTCTCTTTATTAACTTAACACTTTACACAAAGTTCACACTTAACAGTTACATTCCTTTTCTCACAAGGCACATAGATAAAACCTAAGTTCTAATCCACACGCCTTCCTTCATCCAATGAAATGATGCTTCTTACGACAAGGTATTTAGAGGTGTAAGGACCCCATTTTCATCCTTTTCCTTGGTCGCCCAGCAACCATTTCAAGGACAACCTTCAGAGCGTCCTTTCCCTGGCTCAGTTCTTTCACACTCATCGTCTTTGGCTTCACCAACCGTGACACGTTAGACAACATTTCTTCGATCTGAGTTGTAGCCCTAGTGTTAATGAGTTAAGTTCTTACCCACTGACTCCTTAAACATAAGATAGGATGACACACCTTGCTCGTCACATACGTTTACATAACAACCTAACTTTCCCTCCTTTACTTGGCTTCTACGCCTGACATCCATTCCTTACTTGACTTCAACGCTTGACAACCTGAGGAGGGGAAACTTAAAAACGTAAGTCAAAGACTTAGTTAGTGATAATTTTAGGAAATACCTTTTTAGGGAATACAACAGTTTCAATAATAACAACTTAATTTCATAAACACAAATATTCATCGTGTGAGGCCCTGAATAGCGAGAAAGGACACTAATAGAGAGTAGACGATACGAAGAGAAAAAAAGTAAGTCAAAGATTTTATCACATGAAGATAAGTCACACGGTAAGATTAACCGACGAGAAGGAAGCATGCGTTGAACTCCAAGAGTTAGGAGTTTAACATGGCACTGCAAGAAGAAGTGAAGCGAGGAAGTAGATATCTTGTCGGAATTACTTGACAACTAGTTGTGGGAAAGCAAAGGACGATGACTTTATGGAAGGAGAAAAAGGACAGTCAGGCGATTTAAGAAGTTTGGCTTTCCAAGTGATAAGGTGTGCGTTTTAAGGGAAAATCAAATCGCCGCTGACGGTTGGACTACGTGTCGAGTTCGGGTTGGCAGCATGGCGCAGTGAGTTAGTAAGGCGACACATGTGAAGCGAGGTAGTGACACTTGGATGTGAGAGGCTACTATAAATAGGGTCGAAAGCCACAAGGAAAAAGAAAAGTTTTGTTTGAAAGTGTTAGAATTTCTGACGAAAGTGAGAAGAGAAAGTTCTGGATGCTGAACGACTGGTTGAATAAACCGTTAGATGATAAGAGAAAGCCGAAATAAGAGAAGAAAGGAATTGAGACTAATTATCTTTTCTGAGTGATTTTTTTTTAATGATAAAATTTATGAGTGACAAATCAAGATTTCATCATGATTTCCAAGTTGCTATCAAATTCTTTCTATGTCTGATTATGAGTATTATTTTGTAAATGATTCTTTTACTGAACAAAAGTTTTGTGAGACCTTTAGAATGAATAAACGTTCGTAATTGACAAATCACTTGAGTTCAAACGACATCACATCAGAATGTGTTGAAGCCATCAGAGTAGATGAGGTCGTCTTAAAATTGTTTTCGCTAGAATTCTCCAACTGTCAACAAATGGAAGTAGCAACTGAACCATAAAAAAATTAGAACTCTTTGAAACAAAAACTTGTTAGTTGGCTGAGTCAAGAAGCTTGCTTTTTTTAAGAAGTTTCACGGCTTTGTCCATGTTTGTGCTAGCAGTTCTAATATTAGCACACTGTCCTAGGATAAAACAGCCAAATAGAAGGTTCAATCAAGTCTGCACTAAATTGATTGTCAAATGGAAAGAAAACACCTTTATACTTTGGATAATATCACTCAAAAGATTAAAAGGTTATAAAAAGTAAGAACATGATGAATAAAGGCTTGAAGACATGAGAGTAAAAGAATAGAAATGTTTTCTTTTTCGGTGTAAAATGAAGTGAGGGAGAAGGATTTTATATAGCAGTGTAATTGTAGCAAAGGAACCGTTTGCTTTGAACAATTATTGGATTTGGCCCTTCCATGCATGACACGCGACAATGATCACTTTGTATGCATCGACTTGGTATACGCAAAAAAGGAAATAAATTCTTGTTATGTACAAACCTCTCTACGTGGTGAGTCATGGTCATTGCACGTGAGATGCTCATTATGCCTTTAATTCTTGCGTAGTTACTAAATTCTTGTTATGTACAAGTTTTCCTATTGTCTGCCCAAGTGTAAGCGAAATGATAGGTTTCCTAGGTAAGCCATGGTCGAACACAGAAAATTGATATCAAATCTTAGTTATAAAGCTTACTTTTTCATCTAGGCGGTATAAAATAAATGTACAGTATAAAGTATGTGTATGTCTAAGCTAACCTAATATCTATAGTATAGATTCTGTAAAAGGTGGTAAGAATAGTGAGAAGATGGGAAATGAACTAACTTGCATTTAAGAAAAATGAAGGAATGTCTCCGAGTTGATAGGCAATTAAGCCATGCAACAATCTTGATGCAATAAAGATCAAGTAACTAGCTTTTAATTAAGGCAGGCACCTCTCATTGCCTTCAACGCCACAAATGCACTCACCTTTCTGGGTGCAGATGATAAAGCTTGTTTAAATGATATCTATCTAGAAGTGGTTACTTATAAGGTTCATATTATCTCTCTTTTAAAAGTGGCAACCTCTCATCGCCATATAATCCACACTTATTCTCCTTTCGATACACAAATGATGGAGGTTTAATCACCAAGGTGGAGCTTCTTTCTAAACTCCCTCTGCGTGTTAGCTATGTCCTTGGTACTTGCTCTCTCAAGTAGTTGGCAACAGATATTGGCCAAACAGTGGAGTATAGCTCAACTAACACGATAAACCTTATGAGCTAGATTCATTATCAAAGACTTATCACAAGCTTAGGTGACTTGTAACACTTTAACAAATGAACAGTAAAGAAATGATGGATTAAAAAGGGATGAATGTGCAGTGTATTAAAGAATGGAGGCCTTCGGCCACTGTACAATATGAACATAATACATTACAAAGAAACCAAAATGGAGAGTAAGAAAGTGGAAAACATTACAAGTTAGGGGGAAGAAACTGATGGACTTCTTCTATGATCTCTCTCTAAGCTATCACTTACAAGATCGATCGGGAAGAAAAAGGATTTTTTCAAAAGGTGAAAAGGTAAAGGCTAGTCCTTTCCACTGACTTCAATGGAGCTCTTTAGTTTTTGACCTCTTCAAGCCGAGTGTGGTCAAGTCTATTCAAACATCGGGCTCCAATGCCTCTTTCTTTCTTGATGTAGGAGGAGAGTTTGTAGGCTACTTGCAATATGAAACGTCTATTCATTATGTGCATGTCAGTGCCGCTGGCAGTTTTCTCATCATTAGTCTGATTTAGTCGGCGTCAATTGCAGTCTTCTCATCATTCTTCTAATTTAGTCAGTGTCGATTATTAGTGTCACTAGCAGCCTTGTCAAGTCACATCGACTCCAACGACCATTATTTTCTGCTAGTGAATCTTCCTCACGTGTTGATGTGGATTCTCGCCTAAAAATATTTATTTATTGCCAGGTAAGCTTCTCATCTGTAGCTTGTGCTCCTTTGTGATTCACTATCTTTCTCTTTTCTCATAAACCTACGATAAGACACTGAAAAACAGGGTAGAATAGGAATGGAGACTTATGAAGGTTGTATTTCTTATGTACATGAATTTGCAATAAAAGCTAAGCGTTTTGACACATAACCATGCATTTTGGTCTCATTGTTCTAATTAAAAGGCTACAATAACTTGTATTTCTACAAGTTATCAGCAACTCGGAAGGAAGGCAAGTGCAATTCTCAAGTTGGTGAGGCCAAACCCGGTGAGCCAAAGAGCCAAGTTAGGAAACGGTTAGTCCTAAATGCGATTGGCTAAGAAAGGTGGTTGGGCGGCCGAGGCGAAGGACAAGGTTGCACCTTTAAGCCTCTGAGTACCTGCTACAAGGAGTAGTGAGTACCTGCTACAAGGAAGATCTCAGAGAATTTCCTTGGGTTAAATTGAAGATGACAAAAAGGAAAATGATGGGGATCGAAGTCTAATACTCCTAAACACCTTGGAGCAAAGAGCAGCACCCTGATGAGAAGAAGAAGGATGTGAGAAGATTAGACTTGGTTTTATTTCATGTAAAGTAAAGTTTAAGGTTTGTAATTTGTAACATATGAATTATGTAAGTGTTAAGTTAATAAATAGAAGAAGTTAAAGTTATTCAACTATTTTATTGTACCTCTTTGAATTGTCACCTAAGAGTTGTTAAAGTTTAAGTCAAGCTCATAAGAGTGTTAGGCGACAGAGTTAAGTTGAAAATTGTTTTTCGCTACATAAGTTGCGAAGGCCACTAAGGCTCAATGGAAGAGCTTGGCAAAAAGACAAGAAGAAGAGTTATTCCGCTTACTATGCGTTCAACCCGTCATCTCATGGAGAGGTTCACAATAGATGTCTAGGCGACATGACCTCCATCTAGTCACGTGGTGTGACATTTGAGGCAGAACGTGACACATCACATCAATACAAATTCTCAATACGAATTATGACACAATGAGTGCAACAATGCCACACATTTCAGTTCAACAATCATTCACCATTCACCGTCGGGACCTGGGATTCTCCCATCCACATTTAATCGCCTAGACCTGGGATTCACTTCACCAACATTTACTCGCCTAGACCTGGGATTTACTTCACTAGTGTCACACATTAAATCTGGGATTTTCACCATCATCATGAGATAGACTTGGGATTTCTATCAATGTCTCATAACAATCTCAATCTCATACATGGGATTCGCTCTCACCAGCACCTCATCGACTAAACCTGGGATTCACTTCACCAGCGTCACGTGATAGACTTGGGATTCGCTTTCACTAGCATCTCACTTTTCATCCCCTGCCTAGATCTGGGATTCACATTCACTAGCATCTAGCATGAAGAACACAACTCATTCTCACTCAGACCTGAGATTCACTTCCACCTACATGCATTTACCCGCCTAGACCTGGAATTCACTTCCACTAGCGTCTCGCACTAAATTTGGAATTTTCCACCAGCATCTTGCGATAGATCAGTCACCATTACTCGTTCCATAACAACACCAACATCAAAGAGAGACATTAGCTCAACATATCACATTCAACACATAATACCGTTATGATACAACAAGTATCAAAGAAAGGAAAAATAAGATTTTCATACAAATATTCATAAAATACTTTCTTCGTTTGAAAAGATCATAAATTGCAACGTTCTTGTGATAAACAACATGTATTTATTTAGAAAGAGAATTTATTCATGAAATCAACAATCATTCTTTTATGAGGATCACTTACAACAACACTTAGCCTCAACTCTTTTTTCCTTTGGATTTTGACTTCCTTTTCTTGTTTAGTGGTTTTCCTTAACCGGCTTTTCATCACACCAAAATCTCCTCTCAACAATTCATAAAGCATTTTAGCATTTTTTTTCACCCTTTCTTCCGATCTTTGGTTCTATTATATTTATAGCAACCTTTCACATCCAAAGGTCATTTTCCCGCTTTAAATGTGTCACCTTTCTATTTCGCCGTGCCTATGCAACCAACCCAAACTCGACACATAAGCCAAACATCAATTATGATTAGACATTTTCCTTGAGACGCCAACCTTATCTCCTTGAAAAGCTAAACTTCTTTAAATCACCCAACCCTCTTCTCGGGAAGCAACATACATTTACTTTCCTCAGAGGGCCTCAACCGAGCTCATACTTCATCACCACACTCTTAGGCGTAGGTACTTTTCTCTGCATTGCTACCCCAATCACGTTCTTAGGATTAACGTCGACTTCTTCTTTGCCAGTAGCCTCAACACGTTACCTACTTCCACGCGATGGCTATTAAACTCATACTTCTCTTTGCATCACCCTTTCTCCAATTGCATCCTGCTTTGCATAATGTCTCTTTTTATACTTGGTCAACATAGCTTATCTTGGCGAAGTTCCTCTTCAACATGACTTCTTTTTGGATCAGAGCCTCACAATAAATAATTTTTAATAAGACAAATTATTTCCTTTTTCGCGTAGGATGACAATTGATTTTTCCCAATTTTAACAAATTTCACCAACGGAGTGAAAAGATTTTATTTTATTTTATTTTTTTGTATTTATGTTATCATCTCAAACCAATAAAATTAAACGGGGAGAGCTTGAATTAATTAAAATAATAACTTTTTAACATCCTCAAAAAATATATCATTTTAGAAACTTTCAAAGTAAGATAATAATGATCAAGTTATATGGTCATTTCAAACGCAATTGGTTACCTTTTTTTTGCCCTTTCGAAAGTGATATAAGAAAGATATAACCAACCGATCACATGCTTGAATGGAAGTCCAATTCCATGATCATTTTTCATTTCCACGTCGTTGAATTCTTAAGTACATATTTTTATTTTAGGTGAACAGAAAATAAAACTGTGCATTGCAAAGAAATTTGTTATTATTATTGTTTTTCTAAAAACAAAACATGAGAATACGTTGGTTTAATTTTGAGATCCTCATTTCTCGCATAAATGTGTGAAAATATTGTGACAAAGAGAATGGGGCAAGAGACGTGAGTGCCAAACTAAGTAGGGACTACACATAAACTATTCTATTCCATCTCAAAATCCTTTGCCTGGCTTTCATCCAAACCCAACATATACTTACTTGTCGTCGTGCGAATATGTTAGTAACCTACTAAATTTGTGGTTTGAATATCTTTCTTCATTTACGTTAAAGAAAGAAAAAAAAATCCTAAAAAAAAAAATTCTAAAGAGTTTAATTTTCATCACATGATTTTTTAAGTGAGATGACAATGAACCGGTTTTGTTTTTCCAAGTTTCGTATTTGGAATTGCCCTTAAACTGAAATCTATCCCATCAAAAGGTTATCTTATCGTATTGTTCACTTTAAATTTATAATTGATCAACTTCAATTTCATCTATAGAGACATGTTGCTATATGAAGCAATGCTTTTGCTATATTAATCAAATAAGTAAGTTAAAACAAAAATATAAAATAAGTGTGTCATCTTGTCAACTTCAATTTCATCAAAAGTTATGATACTATCTAACTTAATCTTCATATAAACATTTCAAAACTAACTTCGAGGTGGAAATCTTTTAAAACGTCGAACGAAGATTTGGACTTATGACCTAAAACGAGAATTAAAACCTAATTAAAAACACTGTCACATTGCTCCAAATTTAGTTTAGAGTTAGAAGGGCAACAATTTCACATTTTATAAGGCCATCACCCCATTCATTCTTAGTAACAAGTGAAAATTCAACCATGATGATGGTTTTTATAATAAATATGAAAACCAGTGGTAATATTGCAACATTTAGAACAAAAAAGAAAAAAGATTAAGGGTAGTTTTTATAATTTGACGTAAAATTTATAGGATGAAATGTTAAATTCCAAACGGGTATTACCAATATTCGTGTGAATAGAGAACCCGCACTATCTATAGTATATATAAAAGGATGGAAGTGGTGAAATTTTTTAGCCCCATTTTATCCTTTTATTGTAACTTTATTTAGTTTTGCTTTAGTGGCAATATTGACATTCACATATATTTAATGTTTTTGTCATTTTTATTACAGCTTTTATGATTGTTTTAGTAAAAATGAGTTTTTAAAATTTTCATCTCCTTATTATATTTTTTCTCAAAATTTAAAACTTTTCACTCCAATTAATTATGTTAATTAAATTTGTTCAAATCTATTTACATTCCTCTCTCCTCTTAATCTTATATCTCTCAACTATTCACATTCCCCCTCTCTTTCAACCTTTCAAATTCTTCATTTTCAAATCTTGGTTATAAATATCTCATTATTTATTGATATTTTTTCTAATATATCATTATTTGTTAAAAAAATTATGCCATTTACTTGAAACAAAATTGTAAGAAAACTTTTGTTTGTCAAGGTAATTAATAAGTTCTTCGGTTTGTTAATATGTCAAATCAGGAACCATTTTTATGAATTTAATCTAAAGAAAAATCGTTAAAAATAGTAAATTTGATAAAATATTTACAATATATAACAAAATTTTTAGATTCTATCAATAATAGACATTGATAGCCACTGATATGCTTCTATCAATGACATTGATAGACAATAATAAAAGTCTGTTAGTGACTTTCATTGATAGAATTCAAAATTTTGCTATAGTTTATAAATATTTTAATTTATTTTTGCTATTTTTAAAAATGTTCCATAACAAAACAAAATTTCAAATTACTTTGTTATGGTTGAATTCCAACCGGATGGAAAAGAGGTCAAAAGTTTAAAAATATGAAGAAAAATAAATATAAAATAGAGTGGATTTATCTAATCCTAACTTATTAGGGTAGAAAAGATGCATATGATCCTTGAAAAGGTAAGCTTCATCTTATTCTTTCTTATATACATCATTATTTACTTTTCTTACTGACTGAGGTATTAACTTTTTTTTTCTTTGTTTTATTGGTCCCTCTACTTTAAAATATAAATTTACCGTTGTGATTGGATGAAAATTAGGTGTGCTTCCCTCGTTAGTATCAATAACTTCAAAAACTTATTAGATAGTTTTGTACAATAACCTATTAGATAGTTTTTGAAGTTACTAAGCTAGTATATAATCTAATTAACCTTTTTTTTTTATCAATATCAATACTATTATTACACACAACTGCCTTTCGGTTAATTTGATACTCCAATATAACATATTGAGACTTCTGTCTCTCTATTAGTTCTTATTGGTTCTATCATTTTTCGTTTCCTTTGGTCATTCCCTTTCTCTCTCCTCAATGCAATATTCTGTCTCTCTTCTATACCCATTTTTTGAGAGGAGAGACAGAAGGTTGTGAAGACACTAAAGATTACAAGAGTAACAAAACAGGCAAATAAAAAAGAAAAAGGTTATGATAAAGATTTAAATTGGATTCAAAAAATAAAAGGGATTATGACATTTACACAAAGAAAAAGAAAAGAAAACAGTGTTCAAATGGAATCTGATAAAATTAAAGAAAAAAGTATATAGTAAGATTCGTCTTTTATCTCTCCACAATTAAAAAATGTATTTTAATTTCAATATCATATTAAAAAAAGTAACACCACAACCCAACACATGCATGAGGTAAACAAAAATTACAAATAGAAAGGATTATTTTTTACATATATATTATATAATATTCTCAAACATACTATAGAGAATTTCACCTTTATCTTAATCTTTTTTACCCCTCCCCTTATGAAGCTGTAAAAACCATCATTAAGTTATACAAAGCCTACTAGATTATTTGTTCAATTATTCCCCAAAGCCTACTAAATTATTAATTAATTATTCCCCAAGGCCTACTAAATCATTAAATTATTCCCCAAAGCCTACTAAATCATTAAATTATTCCCCAAAGCCTACTAAATTATATTATAATTAATTACTTATTCCCCCTTGGTGTGAAAGGCTATGAAAATTGTCATTGAATGAAGTGCTATTTTTCCACTTTGTAGATTTTCCTTTATCATTTTTATTATTATTATTATTTTGGATCAAATCAAAGATTGCTTTGGTGAAAAAGGAGGTCTGTAGCATTCTTGCATTGGAAGATTTTAAGTTTCTTTTTCTGTTTTTTAACCTTAACAAATTAATTTATATGCAAAACGTATGCATGCTTCTTTCTCAAGGACTTTGACCCAAATTTGAACCAACCCTTCCAGATACTTTGGTTGCTACCACAAGTAAATGAGAGATATTATTGAGTAAAGATGGTAAACCTTAAAAAGTACCTCTTTCAAGCTACGCAGAAGGAGTGTAATTGTAGTCAATTCCTTAAATTTACATATTTACATAAAACAGGAGCAAATTGTAGATGAAATGATGAAACCTTGATCAAATCAATTGATATAGAATTGTATAAATAAATAGAATCATGTTACATGTCATTTTATTTTTTAGATTTGAATAGAACATATGATCGGTGTACCACTATTTCCCTCTATCCCCTGTGCTATAAATGGTATGCATCCTAACTGACATATTTCCACACATTAGGTAGATATCAAACAAACATGGGACTTGTTTTCCTACCTAGTTGGTATAGTTTTTTTTTTTCTTCTATTCATTTATTTTAAAAATTTTAACAATATATAGTAATTTTTTGTTAAAACCTTTTTTGAAAGAAAAATAGTTTCTTTAATTACAGGTCCATCCTGGCCAAAAATAATTGCAATCATGAAACAATTGAAAGCTCAATATAAATAAAAAGTTGAAAAGACCTATCAACATATCTCAATTCTACGCATTATTGTCGTTTTATAGGTATTTAAAATGTAAATCAGTGATGAGTATCTTAGAATATAACGCACATGGAAGAAATTATAACTATAGTTATTGATGTTTATGCTCTTGATTATAAGTTGGATTGACATTAATAAATACTAGTTAAACAATTTTTTTTTAAAAATAAAAGTAAGTTAATGTAAAATACCCCACTTGTATGAGTCTATGACAGTTTAAGGGAGTGCACCCCACCAAGCCATTAGATACACTTATAAATAGGATTAAGGCTGTATAAAAAATTAATAATTGAGAAATGTGATTATGGCTGTCATTGACCCAATTTTTATATTATTAATATTTCTTATATCAAAATTGTTTATTTTATATATATATATATCCAATTGATAAGAAAATTAAAATGAGTGAAAAGTGAGGGCGTGAGAATGATTCTTTTCTTGAGATGGCACACTGTTGTGAGAGCTTATGAATATTTTGTTTATATTGGCAAAAAGTGAGTATAAGAACAAGATCAAGTTGGAGCTTGTATTTAGTTTCCCCATTTTTGAGCTCTTTTATGAACTCCAACACATTTCTTCCAAACTGATTAGCTTAATATTTTGTGAAGTCCTTGAGGCTTGAGGTAATTTGAGAAATAATATCTTTTTTCCTCCAACTCAACTTTTCTTTTTAAGTTTATTTATAATCAATTTATGCA
>CM046893.1:7090763-7101716 GCA_025688845.1 Cucumis hystrix | reverse complement strand
AAACTGATTAGCTTAATATTTTGTGAAGTCCTTGAGGCTTGAGGTAATTTGAGAAATAATATCTTTTTTCCTCCAACTCAACTTTTCTTTTTAAGTTTATTTATAATCAATTTATGCACGTGGTTTCCTTCAATTTGATTGTATATTTTAATCTATCTTTTTTATTCTTTTTTTTTTTTTTTTTTCATTTTGTGATGATTTCTACATTGGAAATGGGTTTTTATTGGGAATGCTAAGAAATCTTTGGTGCTATTGAATAATATCAATCAAGTATTTGATGAAATTTGACATGACATCCCTCAAGTGGGTATATTGAGTATTTTTCATTGTTCTGCATTTGTTGTGAAGTTGATGTGTTTAATCTCATTTTGGGATTTGGATTTTTTTGTTTTTTGTTTTTTGTTTTTCTTTTGTTTCTATACAGGAGCTAGGCTTCGGATTTATGGTGTAATGAAAGGTAAATTTTGTTGAAGTATTTAAGCAAAGGAATGAAGGTGCTTTGGATTAGGAGGAGTGGCCATTTAGTCAAAACAAGAGTGATGCTATTTGCATTGTTGTTTGGGATTTGGATGCCTTTGGGAGTCATTGGTGTCTCTAAAAACATTACTATTTCTTCTTCAAATCAAAGGGTGTTGAATGTTGGAGTTCTCTTCACTTTCGATTCGGTTATTGGACGGTCTGCAAAGCCTGCTATTTTAGCTGCTGTGGACGACGTTAATGCCGATAACGACATTCTTCCCAAAATGAAGCTGAACTTGGTCCTACACGACACGAACTGCAGCGGATTCTTTGGAACTATGGAAGGTATTGCCCCAAACTTAGAAGAGAACATTCAATATATATATATATATATATATTCCTCTTTACTACATTATTTGGGATTGTTAAGGAAGGTGCATTGTCTAATTTCCACTTTGATTCTCTTTCTGTGACTCTGGAGTTAGCTTCATTTACTTGCATTGCGAAGTATATTTACTATTATGTTTTATTATTTCATTGTTCTATTAATCTAGATTTTTTTGGATGTTGAGAGAGATTTGTGCATGAGTTTTGGGGCATTGTTGGTTTCTTTGGTTTTTTTCTCTTGTATTCATTTATTTTGCTCCATGAAAGTTTAGTCTTTCATTTCCAATAATAAAAAAAAAAGACGTTAGGAATGAAGTTAAAAAGAAGAGGCTTGTATAATGGATTACCGTTCAGTAACATTTTTTTTTAAAAAAAAATTAAGCCTACAAACATATCTTCAACTAATGTTTTAAGAAATTAAGTCAAGTTTTGAAAACTAAGAAAAGTAGTTGTTTATAAAGCTTGTTTTTGTTTTCTAAATTTGGTTAAGAATTCAGTTTTTCTACCCAAAGAAAGATGAAAATCATTATTAGAAATGGAGAGAAATTAATAATTACCAAATGGTGTGGCAAGTTTTAGGATATTGATCAACAATCTTACGCACATCTACATTGATTTTTTTTCGTAAAAGGATAACAATTGATTCCATGAGCATGTATCTAGCCTTGCAGTTGATGGAAGATGAAGTGGTTGCTGCTATTGGGCCACAATCTTCCGGCATCGCTCACGTCATTTCCCATGTTATTAATGAACTCCATATTCCACTTCTATCATTTGGAGCTACGGATCCTGCTTTGTCTGCACAACAATACCAGTATTTCGTTCGAACCACACAGAGTGATTACTTCCAGATGAATGCAATTGCTGATATGGTTGCGAAGTTTGGATGGAAAGAGGTTGTTGCCATTTTTGTAGATGATGATAATGGCAGGAGTGGGATATCGGCATTGAGCGATGCCTTGGCGAAGAAGCGAGCCAAGATCGCTTATAAGGCTGCCTTCCCTTCTGGATGCTCCATTAGCACAATAAGTGACTTGTTGGTTTCCGTAAACATGATGGAATCTCGGGTTTACGTTGTACACGTCAATCCCGACACAGGTTTATCAGTATTTTCAGTAGCTAAGAAACTTCAAATGATGGGTAGTGGTTATGTCTGGATTGCAACAGATTGGCTTCCTTCTTTTCTTGATTCGTTTGAAACAAATAGTCCTGATGTAATGAATCAGCTACAAGGTGTAGTTGCTCTTCGTCACCACACCCCCGATGGCAATCTGAAGAAAAACTTTATCTCCAAGTGGAGGAATCTAAAATACAAAAAGAGTCAAAACTTCAACTCTTATGCACTCTATGCATACGACTCTGTTTGGTTAGTAGCCCGTGCTCTCGACACGTTTTTTAAAGAAGGTGGAAATATATCTTTTTCCAACGACCCAAGATTGCGTGAAAACAATGGGAGCATGTTTTACTTAAAATCATTCAAAGTGTTTAACGGTGGCGAACAACTTCTACAAACAATTAAGAGAACCAGCTTCACAGGGGTAAGTGGTCAAATTCAATTTGGTGATGGTAAACATTTGATTCATCCAGCTTATGATATCTTGAACATTGGGGGAACTGGTATACGTAGAATTGGTTACTGGTCAAATTATTCTGGTCTATCAACTATAGCACCTGAAAACTTGTATGTCAAACCACTTGATGCTTCCCCAAATAACAATCTCTACAGTGTCATATGGCCGGGTGAAACAACGACCATTCCTCGAGGATGGGTATTTCCACACAGTGGGAAACCATTACAAATTGTTGTACCTAACCGAGTGAGTTACAAAGCCTTCGTGTCTAAAGACAAGAACCATCCAGGTGTTAAAGGATATTGTATAGATGTGTTTGAAGCTGCCATAAACTTGTTGCCTTACCCAGTTCCTCACATATATATATTATATGGAGATGGAAAGGACACTCCTGAGTATAGCAATCTTGTATATGAGGTTTCACAGAATGTGAGTACACGGCTTTCATTCTAGCTCTCTTTTTCTTTGGTGGTCCAAATGGGTTACGTTGTCTCTAATGTGAATAATGCTTATATTGATGATATATTCTCCCATCTTCAGAAATATGATGCAGTTGTTGGAGATATTACGATTGTAACGAATAGGACGAAGATTGTAGACTTCACTCAACCGTTTATGGAGTCGGGACTTGTTGTAGTTACTGTCGTCAATGAGGAGAAGTCAAGTCCATGGGCCTTTCTCAGGCCGTTTACCATTCAAATGTGGGCTGTCACTGCAATATTCTTTATTTTTGTTGGAGCAGTTGTTTGGATTCTCGAGCATCGGACTAATGAAGAGTTTCGTGGTCCACCAAGGCAACAACTAATTACAATATTTTGGTTAGTATATATGTTTCAACCATTATGAAGGCTTTGATTTCCTCACGACACATATATTTTAGATTTTAGTAAATGGCTTAGTATGAAAATTACTTCTATAGAGGCTTCAACTCTAACCTCTTATGATTCATCCATGATTAAGTGTGATTACCAGTACCACACATTAGTAATCTAGTTAACTATATGAAAAAAATTGTTTACTTTTAAATGATAAGATTGAAGTAATTTTGTATGGTGGAATTTTGCTTAATTTGCTGCTTACCAAATTCTTCTAAGGTGATAAAATAATAATGCATTTTCATCCTTGCAGGTTTAGTTTCTCGACGATGTTCTTTTCTCACAGTAAGTTTCTTTGACTCAAGTACCCTCGTTTACCTCATTGATCCTATTACAATAGATACACACCTTAAAACGCCACACCTTTTTGTTTTACTTTTCTTGGCGCAGAGGAAAACACTGTAAGCACCCTCGGACGGTTGGTGCTGATAATATGGCTCTTTGTGGTGTTAATTATCAACTCAAGCTACACAGCTAGTTTGACGTCGATCTTAACAGTTCAACAACTAACGTCAAAGATTAAAGGGATCGATAGCTTAATCTCTAGAACCGATGCCATTGGAGTTCAAGAAGGGTCATTTGCATTGCATTACTTGATTGATGACCTAGGTGTAGCAGCATCTAGAATCATTAAACTAAAAGATCAGGAGGAATATGCCGACGCTCTTCGGCGTGGACCCGAAAATGGTGGGGTCGCTGCCATTGTTGACGAGCTTCCTTACGTTGAGCTTTTTTTGGCTGGAACCAATTGCATGTACAGGATAGTTGGAGAGGAGTTCACGAAAAGCGGATGGGGATTTGTAAGTATTAATTCAATTATTCTCCTTGCTTTCATATCAATGGTGTTACCCACACCCCTGAAATGAAATCATCTTGGATGATGCCTACTTTGGTTCTATCGTTATTCATTTAGGAAATAAAGAGAATTCAATAACTTTGATAAATTTAATTTTATCTTAGGCATTCCAAAGGGACTCTCCTCTCGCAGTTGATTTATCTACAGCGATTCTTCAACTCTCAGAGAATGGTGATCTCCAAAAGATCCATGATAAATGGCTATCACGAACCGAATGTTCGACGGACCTGAACCAAGTCGATGTAAACCAGCTATCACTGAGTAGCTTTTGGGGATTGTTCTTAATTTGTGGCATTGCCTGTTTTGTAGCTCTTTCGGTATTCTTCTTTCGAGTACTATTCCAATACCGAAGATTTACCCCAGAAACCCAGTCTGAAGTGGAGGAGATTGAACCTGTTAGGACGAGACGTCTTAGCCGTACAACTA
The DNA here is from genome assembly GCA_025688845.1 of Cucumis hystrix. Lineage (NCBI taxonomy): Eukaryota > Viridiplantae > Streptophyta > Magnoliopsida > Cucurbitales > Cucurbitaceae > Cucumis > Cucumis hystrix. The sequence goes on along the minus strand of CM046893.1, from coordinate 7,097,142 downwards.
GCTTCATGCACTTTGTAGATAAAAAAGAAGCAGAAGTTAAACCCAAACTTAAAAGAAGCAGTGATAACAAACAAGTTAGCCAGAGCTCAGAGAGCCTTCCTGCTTCACCTCCTTGATTAACGGTTATTGTCCATATAAATCAATCCTCCGTTAAATTACATCATTTCATATTTATATATATTAATAAATATTGTGTTTTTTTCCTTTTCTTTTTCTCAATACATGCATGATATGCTAAAGTTTTTGTTATTGATTTGAAAGAAGAAGAAAATTGAGAATGATTTTCTTAGGTAGATCAACATTTTTTTCCTTTTTTTTTTTTTTTTTTTTTTTTGTCATACAAACAAGTTTATACAACTTTTTATTTCCCCCCTTATGTGTTGGAGAAATCCCACATGTAGATAATATCAAATTGCAATAACCCTTTTGGGAGGTCTTTCACTTTCACGTCTTTACATAAAAATAAAAGATGTTCCGAAACAAATAACTACTTTCGCTTGATATTTGGAATACTATATCCTACAAAATAAAATTAATATTAAGTTTGTAGAGAAGTGAACGTGACATTAAATGTTCGTCAATATATTGATATTTCAGTTGATATTTATACCTTTTCATGAGTTGGACATCGACGTATGAAAAATGAATCTATATTTCCATTCTAGCTGTTGCAAAAAATTGCATGAAACATATAAAATGAATGCAATACAATATCACAAATGTGAATATAATATATAATAATAAATAATTTAGTTAACTTCTTTAAAAAGCATATAAATATAATTTTCGTTTTTTTTAATTTAAATATAATTATTAATTTTTTTGAAAATATTTATCCAACCTAGACATTTTATCTATATTTCTTTAAACATTTTAGTTAAATTGAGACTTCAAATTTTAATTTGTTAATATTGACAAAAGAATTTGGTGAGCCGATCTCCAACTTTGCACACTCATCATCATTTCAAGAAAACAATTACGTTCGTTCTGTTTAAAAAAAAATCAATTTCTCAATCTACAGCCTCAATAATTAATCCTTCAACCATTTTGAAGAACACAAAGGGCATGTTTGGAGCTAAAAGTGGAGTGGAGTACTAGGCTAATAGTCCACTCCTTGTTTGGAACAATGTTTAGTTTTAGTTGGGATTAAGATTTAAAATAACCCATATGTTCTTACTATTCTTCCCTATGGGTATTTGTTTCAAGAGTTGAGAAGTTTGTTGACCAACTTTCGAACGCCATCTTTGGTGATCGTCGTGGGCCAATCACTGACAACCCCCTCTGATGACTCAGCCCGCGAACTTTCAACAACCAACTTCGGTGATCATCTATAATACCCCGCATTTTCTATCCCAATTGTTGGCTAGAAGTTGAGGAGATAAGCTAAGAGTTTTCCCAAGAGTCTCGAGCTAAGTCAAGGATCTCAGGATAACGTCTTGGGGCAAATTGAAGTAAAGCAAGTGCTGAGGGTGGAATCTCTGGACAAAAGTGTTAAGGCTCAGTCCTATTTTTGGCTGAGAGAAAAGACAGAGAGCAAATCTTAGTGCTAAGTTGAGAGCATCTTGATACTTGTCAGTCGAGTTGAAGGGCAAAAAAGGTTTGGAGATGTGTCCTCGAGCCATCTCAGGGCAGTGCTTGGCCGAGACTAAAAGCAGAAAAGGAAAATATTAGAGTTCTTGGACACGATTTTAGGTGTATCTGACCGAGAAGAGTGCATATCTCAGCTTGGTCTCCACCAAGATCATTAAAGGATAAATTTCTAAAAATTTGTATCACGCGAGGAGTTTACTTTTTTTCGGACGCAGAGTTTCTTTTAAGTACAAAAGACCCTCATTCTCTCATTTCTCACCATTTTCACTTTCAAAGCAAGGTCTAAAAAAAATAGAGAGAACTTGAGATTCCTTGCAAGAGTTGAAGCCAAAGAAAGGGTTGTTCAACCAAGTTTCATTGTGGGTTTTTCTGTCAAGAAGCTACCTAAGAATATAGTTGTTCGGCGAGATTCGACTAAAAAAGAAGAGTTAGAGCTTGAGGTTTAGATCCAAGTAAGTCCAAGTTTCTTCTTCTTTGTTTAAGAAGCTTAAGAACAAGTTTTCTAAGTTAGGACTTTTGTTTTAGTCTTTGAATCAGTTGGAAGCGCATCTTGAGCTAGGGCAAGTTTGTAGAAATGATATGGAGCAAGCTAAGTCCACCAAGAGTTCAAAGGACATCAAAGTTGGTACAAAAAGAGTTCTCTTGAGTAAAGAAGGAAAAAGGTGAAGAAGTTGAAAATGTTTCCTTTAATGGGAACCCAAGGTTAACTTGAGTTTTCCTGTGATTATTAGGCTAAGAGGAAATAGAGAAAATCTATAGACCTAGAATCTAGCCAAAAGTTGTGAGTGACAAAAATAAATTTGAAAAGAATTTCTACGTTTAATTTACAAATTTTCATTTCTAAGCATGCTTTGAGTTTACGTATTTGAATATACTGGATTTATGATTTATTTATAAAGCATGAGTTTCAAGTTTATAAATGAGTTTATGAAAAAGCATGTTTGGCTGAATTTCTAAAGCATTCGAATTCGAAAAATGTTTCTTTAAACATGAGATTTATGAGAATGTGTTTGAATGCTAAGTTTTTTTTAAAGTATTTCAGCAAAAAATTTATTTAAAGCAAAGCTAGATTCAAGACTTGCTTAATGCAGGAGATTTACGTAAGCATGCTAACTTAATTAAGTGAGTTAAAGTTTTAGCATGAGATTTATGAATATGTTTTAGTCTATATCGAGATGTATTGATCTGATACCAACCCTATAGAGGAGATTGTCCTGTGCACAGAGGTCGTGCGATAAGGGTATCCAATAGATGCCAAGAGTGTAAATCGCATAGACTAGATAAAAGATAAGGGCCTTCACGAACGCCTAGATTTTCTATCTCATGATAGTTGTCACAACCCCTCCCTAGCATCATCTTTAGCTACGAGATGAAGTGTGAAGTCAACATATACTAACTCTCTCTAACAACACATATTGATAGACTGAGCTAAAACTCAACTCAAAGTTACTATTCATACGCAATATCATAAGCCATTTTGAGCATTACCTAATAATATATTATATTCAACGATACAATTCTAATTACAGATACAAGATTACAACCAATTTCATACCACACTATGAAACATACTCCACATAATTCCTCTATAGACAACGACCACTTGAAACTGATGGATAAACTAGATCTTTGGCAACGATAAGCTCAGCTCGAGAACAACAATCATACCTAGAAAATGAAACATTTGAAAGAGTGAGCAAGAAAAGCTGAGTGAGTGATGAATATAAGAAATCATAAGTAGACTATAGCTTAAACTTTATTTCCCAATTTTGATAAATCATTCTTATTTATAAATAGATTTTTAAACCTTAACTTGTATTTATTTTTTTTGTTTACTATAACTATCTCATTACTAAAACCAGAAACTCATCTAACCTCGTCGTGGTGGAGAGACTTGACATGAACGATGGTGGTCAAAATGAGTTAGCTATCTAACTTACAACTCATTTAACCACTTTGTGGTAGAGACTCGATATAGACAATGATAGTCTCAATGAGTTGTGGTTTCCAGCTGAATCCACTGTGGTAGAGATCACTTGATATAGACAACGAACCTCCGGCTGGAAACAGAATAATATTTCTTCGTACAGTTTGGTTATAGATTATTGTGCTTGTTGAGATGATGTTTTGTATGTGGTTCATGCAATGAGTTGTTGGAGATCTTGTTATTTTTCTCAAAAAGGTTTTTGTCAAACCCATCATTCACTACGTCCTTTTGACTTGCGTTTTAAGTTTTCCTCCCCAAGTTGTCAGACGTTCAAGCCAAGTAAAGGATGGATCTCAAGCATGAAAGCCAAGTTAAGGAGGGAAGGAAGGGTTGTTGTGTAAGCTCATGTGGCATGCTAGTCGTGTCACCTTTTATCTTCCGTCTAAGGAGTCGGTTGGAAAGTGCGTTGCTCTCCTTAGCGCATATGGCCCAACTCAGAAGGAAGGCAAGTGCAAAACCCATGTTGGTAAGGCTAGGCCTGGGGAGCCAGAGAGCTGAAGACATGAGTCAGGGAAAGGAAGCCCTAAACACTGTCCACAAAAATGGGTGGTTGGGCAACCAAGGTGAAGGACAAAGTGAGGCCTTTACACCTCTAGGTACCCTATCTCAAAAAGCAGTGTTTGACAACAAAGAAAGAAAATGAGTCTTATACTCTACAACACCTTGGCGCGAAGAGCAACAACTTGTTGAAAGAAGAAGGACGTGAAGATCAGACTTGGTTTTATTTTATGCAAGAAAGTAAGGGTGTAAAATTAACTCAAATAACCCGAACTACCCAACCCATATTATATGGGTTGGGTTAGGTTAGGTTAAAATGTGGGTTGGATTGGATTAAAAAAATTAGATTTTTTCGGGTTGGGTTGTGTCTCGGGTTGGAGGGTTGAAAAATTCAACTCAATTCAACCCAACCCAAATTAATATAATATATATGTATATATATATATATATATATATATATATATATATAAATATATTTATATATATATATACATATATATTATTTATTTAATAAAACTTACAGAAAATTAGGTTTTTTCCTCACATTCACAGTCCTCTCCATCGTGTGTCCTTCAGTTTCACACTTTGCCTTCTCTTCTCACGCTTTACCTCTCCCTCACGTGTCGCATCCATCTCCTTAATCTCTCCTTCGACCCCTTCGTTTCTGAGATCTCAGTCTCCTCTGTCTCCTCCAATCTCATATCTCGTTTTATCTCAGATCCAAGAAACTTTTTTTTTTGTGAAAAGGAACAATTTTAAACTTTTACAACCATTAGAAATTAGAAACAAATAAAAAATAATACAACCGACAACTCAACCCAACCCATATTTTACGAGTTAGGTTGGAAACTAAATTTGGGTTATTCGGGTTGCCAACCCAAATAACCCAAAAATATGGGTTGGGTTGAGAATGTCTCCCAATCCAACTTGATTACACCCCTACAAGAAAGAAAAGGAATGTATTTGTAATTTAGAACTCTGTGTTAAGTGTTAAGTTGATAAAGAAAGGAAGTTTATTCTTTTTGTTCCGTTGTATTGTATCCTTTATGCTTATCTCCTAGAAGCTAAAGCTGTTTAGAGTTAAATGTTAAGTATTAGGCCAAGGAGCTAAGTTCAAAGAGTTGTTTTTCGCTGCAAAGAAGTTGTGAAGGTCTACAAAGTTCAAGTAAAGAACTTTGCAAAGAAACAAGTTAAGGGAGTTGTTCCACTTGTTAGATGTTCACGAGTCATCTTCCAAAGAGATATGTGATGGATGTCTAGGGGGTACGCCCCCCATCTGGTCACATGCAGCGACATTTGGAGGCAGGGCGTGACAATGAACCATTCCCTACACCATAACTATTGGGATTTACTCTCACTGACATCTTGCGTTTAGGCTACTGTGATGTTCACTCCATCAACATAATCCAGGAATTTTCCTAGTTCATTTTTCGTTGCAGGACGTCTTCACAGATTATGTGCATACCACATAATAGCAGCTCACTTGATAGAAATAAGGCTAAATGGTTTACTCGCACACAAGCATCACAAGCATCACATAAAAATCAATAGTTTTCTCTTTTCAAATAACAACAACAATATCAACACAATAATATATAGATATATATAATGCGTTATGCATAACTACAAACTCATAAAGAATACTTTCAAAACACATCTTTTCTTTATGCAAGTCACTTACAAAATACTTAATTTCCTCCCGTTCAGAAAGCCTAACTTCAACTCCTTCTTCTCGCCTAGTACATCAACACCTTCTTTGATCCTTTTAAACTTATTTATACTAATTCTTTAATCTGCCTAGTCACCTTTTAAGTCTCTCTTGGCTTGCCACGTCCTACTTACACATTACACAAGTCAACTAAAGTTTAGACATTCCCTTGAAATGATAACCATATCTTCACCGACTCTCTCTCTTAACTAGGTACACCAAAATGCTTAACCTTTTGTCTCTAGTCTTAGTCAAACTCACCTCGAGATAGCCCTAAGATCCTTCAAATTTCCTATTTTACCTTTAATCTCGGTTGAACTCGTCCTCGAGATTGCCCAAGAACTCCTTAGACTCGCTTCTCCACATTGAATCTCAATCGCACTCGGCCCCGAGATTGCCCGAGCTAGATTCCTCTAATTATATTTATCTTCGAGATTGATCTCATTTAACCAACATCTACTAGATTTACACCTTCAATTTATACCAGATTTTCGGATTTGTAGGTTTCAAATCAAATTATTAACAATTTATTTTTATTAATATATATATATAATAATAATAATAATAATAATAATAATAATAATAATAATAATAAT
>CM046893.1:6877709-7090753 GCA_025688845.1 Cucumis hystrix | reverse complement strand
TAATAATAATAATAATAATAATAATAATAATAATAATAATAATAATAGTTATTTAATTCACACTCTTTTTGCTATCCATAAAATGATTGATAATATAATTCCTTCCTTGTACGTTTCATAAGCTTTGGTTAATTCTTAGTAACATTTTATTATATCATACAAATATAGAATTTTTCATATAATAATTGATAATATAATTTATTCATGGTACATTTCTTAAGGTTTAGTTAATTCTTAGTAACATTTTATTATATCATACAAATACACAATTTTTCAGATTTATCCTTCATTGTTTTTAGATTATATTTATAGTAATAAATATTTATTTTATCATTTGATTTTAAAAGTTTAGTTGGAAGATTTAAAAAATTTTAATTTAGAATTATATCCTCCCCTAAAATTCTGCATTTGATATAATAACAATTTCATATTAACATTGTATCTTCCATAAATGGTTTGGCGATATTAATAATAATAAATTGGCATTATTTAAGGGGAATCAATGTTAATATAACGATATGTATGGATGATAAAAATTTCCTTAAATTAATGATGCAAACGTTAAATGCATCAAATTAAGGGGGAATAAAATCCCTTTATGGAAGAATCATTAGATGAGGTATATTTTCCATAGATATTTTTTAAAAGTTGGTTTTAAAGTTTGATTTAAAACCACCAAAATACTAAAAATTTAATTTCAAATGTCAATATCCCAAAAAAATCTGTGAGAATAATGTGATTTTTATCTGAAATTATTTAATTCTACCAATTATCCTCCATAGTTTTTTTATCGGACTTTTATTTTGAAGTACAATAGTGTTCAAATTTATTTTCAGTTAGGTGAATAATTTCGCATTTATTGTATGGTTGTTTTGGAATTCCTTCACGACAATTTTTAATTTTATTGTTCGGCTGTCTTGGAATTCCTTTACCTTGATCCTCTAGCGTTTCTTGTAATGGAAATGCAACGTGTGTAGACTGTTTTTTATGGTAGATGGGTGGAATCTTTTCGATATATTGACTATCGTATGGTTGACGTATTTGTTCCATGCTCATCTTCCTTTCATGAATTCATACAGTGCATTCAAGGAAGATTTTTTCCATCTTTAGATCTTTCTGTGTGTCACATTACTCTTTATTGAGATGGATGCAACAGTTCAAACCTTATTTGGATTGTTGAAGACAAAGACGTGTATTGGCTTATGTTGATTATGTTGAAGTTTTCCGACAATGATTTTGTTATGATTGTTGATTCTGCACCTGCTGGGTCGATTGGAAATACACCGTTTTTGAATAATGGAGTAAATACACAGCAACTTACACATAATGTAGCAGGGATTATTGACATTGATTAGTTTGATTCACCAAATGATGCAGTACCTATTAAGGTGGGAGTAAAGTTCAAAAATAAGTCAATACTGAAGAAAGTGATTTATTGTTGGTCATGAACAATAATTTTGAATTTGTTACAGTTAGGTCTAACTGCACATCCTTTGACATTCGATGCAAAGATCTAGCATGTTTATGGTATTTACGTGCTTTTGTGTTAAAAAAAGTGATATTTGGATTGTTCGTAAGTTTACGGATACCCACCAGTGTGCTGTTGACATTATTAAAAACGATCACAGACAAGCAACATCCTGGATTGGTTTTTAGTGTACAAAGTCATTTTTTAAAATGAATGACAAGGCTCCATATCGCCCTTATGATGTTATTAATTACATGAAGATTAATCACGGGATAAATGTAAGTTATGATAAGGCTTGGAGAGGACGTGAGATTGCATTGAGTTCCATTAGAGGTACCCTGGAGGACTCGTATGCATTGTTGGCAGCATTCACGGATGCATTGATTAGAAACAACCTACGTATAATATATATATCAGATACTCTGTATTTGCTAATAGTTATTTTACTCATTTTGTAAATACATTGTAATTCTAATATAACGTTTATTGCATAATTACTAGGAACGTACACGGCTGAAGAATCAGACGACAAAGGTCGATTCAAGTTCTATTTCATGGCCCTTGCTGCTTCAATTGATGCATGGAATTATTGTGTGTCAGTTATTTCAGTTGATGGTGCAGCTTTGAAGAACAAATATCTTGGTACGCTCATTTCTGCTTGCACTATTGATGAAAATTCTCAAATTATGCCACTAGCTTTTGTTGTGGTTGATTCAGAGAATGACTTGTTATGAACATGGTTTTTTCACAATCTTAAAGTTGTTTTTGAGGAAAATAACGAAATGGTAATTGTGTCTAATGCTCACCAAAGTATAAAAAATGGGTTTAATGTTGTGTGTGAATTAGCCAAGCATGGATTATGTGCATTCCATCTCTATAAGAACTTGAAAAAGAACCATAAGTTGCTTCATATTGAGGAATCATTCCACAGTTGTGCCAGAGCTTATACCCCATTGATGTTTGAGTACTACATGAGAAAACTTGATCATCTCTCTCCATCAATTAGGCATGAGTTGGAAGATATCAGAAGACATAGATGGGCTAGGGCATTTTTTTAGGAGAAAGAGATACTCAGTTATTACGACCAACATTTCTAAAAGCATGAATTCTATGTTGAAAGAATCTCGAGAATTACCTGTAATTGGACTTTTAGAATCAATTCGTAGTTTGGTTCAAAAGTGGTTCTATGAATATCACACCAAATGAAATTTTCAACGAACGAAACTGTTAGTATATGTAGAAGATATTATTCGAGAATCTCTAAGGGAAAGTCGCTCAATGAATGTAAGTTGTTTAAGACTTAAAAAACAATTGCAATTATTATCTATACACTTATTTGTGAATGACATTGGATTTAACAATTTGACACATATATGTTGTAGATCAACATGAATTTGAAGTCCTCCATCGTAAGGAACAATTCGCTGTCAATATTTTGGCACGTACGTGCTTATGTCGCCAATGGGACCTTGATTTAATCCTTTGCTCACATGCTTGTATTGCCCTTTCTACAAGGAATGTTAACTTGCATAGGTACATTGATAAGTTTTATTCTATTTCAAATCTGATAAACTTGTATAAGAAGGTAACACGTCTTATTGGTAGTGTAGACAAAATTAGGAAAACCTACCAAGGTGGCAACGATGGACTTCTTCCGCCCTAGGTCAGACGTCCAGCTGGAAGGCCTAAAAAGAAGATATTTTTATCATTTTTAGAGAAAAATGCGATTGTTCGTTGCAATTATAGGTCTTGTAAAGAACTCATTCAACATTAGGTTACCATTCTGTAGTTTCAATAAGTATCAGTTACAATTCTTTTATCACTTAATTTTTTTTTTCATTTTGTAATAAAAATTTGAATGGTTGGTTCATATAAAATTTATCCTTTTTATTTAACATATAGAGTATTTGTTATATTTTATGTTTTACTGAGTATGTTCAATTCTAAGGTATACTATATTGTATGTTGTTTGTTTTAAACTTAAGTATTGTAACTTTCAATCTAAATACATTCATGTTGTCATAATATTGAAGTCATGACATATATTCTCTAACTATGTAAATCGAACATATTGAGTTCTTCGAACAATCTTGCTATATTTATGTACATGCATTTCATATTTAACCATCTCAAAGTACATCCAGATTTTAATGACCTGAATATCAAATACAGTGTATTTTAAGATTCACATATCTAAAAATAACAATAGATTTTGGTTAAATAAACTAATATATATTGTTCCAATGTAAATAAAGTAACAAAACAAAAGATATTGTCATAAATTGAAGAGTCCATAACATAAAAGTTTAATGAATAATGATCAAGCTTGACTCAGATGCAAATCAAATGATGACATGTCTGGATATTCATTCTTTTTCTCGTTGTTTGATGATGTTCTTGTTTTCTCTTTCACCGCATCTATCCTAATTCCCTTCATTGCTGGCTTAATCTCTGTATACTGCTTATCAATTGATATCTTCAATCGCTTCTCCCTTTCCTCTGCCATCTTTATCAACCATCCTTGGTTGTGTTTAGCTAAAAACAAATATGTATTGTATTAATAAGTTACGATTTATAACTTACACAATATAATTAGGAATATTGTACTACGAGGGTATTCTTAAGTGTTTTAATATAACCCTTGTTGCTAGATTGTTTTCATCTATATTTGAGAGTTTGTCCTCAGTTGGAAAATTTTCTTTAACCTATAAGTTGATAGCACAAGAAAGTTCAAATGTACCATGGTCTAAGTTGTGAACCCAACATTCATATTTTTTATTTTAGTACCTTTGTCATTTGTTGTCTTTCTTTTTTCCTTTCAAAGTTTGTTTGCACTTTGTTCATTGTGCTTGTTGTTGAATCCAAGGAGGATTGACTGTAACACCCCAATTCTTTATAATAAAAATATTTATAAAATATATATATATATATATATATATATATATATTCTTTTCTCTCTCCCTCTTTTCCTCCCCATTTCCCTCCCTCTTTTCCTCCCCACCATTCAATAATCATTATTATTATTATTATTATTATTATTATTAAATAAAAAGCAAACAAAAGAAAATATCTCTCTCTCTCTCCCTCACGTACGTTTTCCCCCTCCTCTCATATTCTTCCTTCTTCTTCTTCTTCTTCTTCTTCTCCTTACCCAAGCCGACCGCCAACCACCCTCCCCTTCCTTTTCCGTTCAACCACCACCGCCCAACATCTCATCTTCACACCAACCATATTTCCTTTACCTTCTCAATCTCTTCCGTTCAACGCCGCCCAGCCCAAGCCGTACAGCCCCGCTGGCGTAGGACATGCCGCACTGCCTCCCCTCTCACACCGTCGGCGTCGCGCACGTCAGTCAACAGCCGACGAGCCGGCCTTTGTTCGCAAAGCCTCACCGTACCGCCGCTTGGATCTCCGCAAGGCCGCCGGCGTGCACATCTCGCGAAGCCGGACGCCGATCCGAGCCGATCTGCCTCCATTTTTGCAAGAGGCCAGCCGTCGTGCGTCTCCTTCCAGCCGCGCATCTTCTTCCAGCCGTGGATTGGAAGCCGACCCATGCCCAAATCGATTTCACAAGGTCGTTTGCCCAAATCTTGTGTGCCGCTGCCGCTATGTCGTTGTAAATTCGTTGGGTAAGGATGAAATTGATGGATTTAAGAGTCTACATTGAAACTTCGATTAGTTGATGTTGTTTAATTGGTTGTTTGGATGTTTGTTCTTGAAGGCGATATTAGAGATTTGAAGAATTTGGACTTTGAATTTTGCCATAAGCTTCGTGGGAGTTCGTTTCTCCACTTCCTGGGTGAGTTGTGAGATTTACACATGGGTGATTTGAATGGATGAAATTAATTAGAAGGATATTGATTTTATATTTGGTTATGTTTAGGAATCTAATTATTGGAACTTATTCGATTGAAGAACTTGCATAAACTTGGGGTAAGGGACTTTCTACTAGACTCAATAACAAGAATTAAGATGTATTGACTATATGGACTGAAATGTTATATCTGGACTGAGTAGGGACGACGTTTATGATGTGTGTTTGGGTGTGGACTGAAGGTTTAACGTATATTGTGCTTGACTGAATGAAATTTATATATGTATGTATGGATTGACGTGGACTTGTTGTCTAGCGTATGTTGTGACTGCTGGGCTATTTATGTGGCTGACTGATGTAATGATATGTTTTGACTGTCCTTGGGTGAAATTTGGATAATATGGTTGTTTGAGGTTAAATGGGGAGCTTATGTGATAAGGGAATTTGACTGTATTGAGCATGACTGTTAAGATGTTTAGAATGGACTGAGAGGATAAATTATTAGTTTCCTAGTGGATAGTTACCCTGCGAGTGTTCTTCTGGATCATCCCCTTTATGTGCATCCTTCGGGAGCACTAGACTAATATGTGCATCCTACGGGATCACAAGACTGTGATTGTGCAGGGTACACCATAGGATGCTAATAATTTATTTTTCCCCTAACGGGACCAGTAGTGGGTCTCTTATTGAGTATATTAATACTCACCCTTTTTATGTTTAACTTTTCAGGCAAAGGTAACACGAGGGGCAGACCGACGAGGGACAAGAAGGAATCGTGATTTGCCATCGAAGACTGTCCTTTAAACTGCTTCCGCTGATGGTTTTAAAATATTTTGATTGAACTCGGTTTACAAAAGGTTATTTTTGTAAACAATATTTTAGAATTTTATATTTTGAAATAGGGCCCGATTAAAGCTTTTCCTTTAATTTCTTATGGTTTCAACTGAAGTTTACTATGTCATTGTCAACAAACTGTTTTGTGTTAAAGTAACGGCTTCGACGTAGATGAGAAAAGTTGGGTCGTCACATTGACCCTATGCATAGTAATATTTTATAAAGCACTACTTAGCTCATCAATATAGTACTCAAACACATACAACATAATCAACGCAAACACTGTATTTTGTAACTGATGCCAATTATACATATTCCTATAATGATTGCATAACTATCAGCATACTATCCCAAATTCTAAATGTGTAATATTCAATACTCAATCTACCAGAATCAATAATCAATCCCAATATATAAACGTATTACAAATACCTTGTAATTGTAGTACAGTGTGATTGCCCTATATACAGAATAATCACAACTACACTGTAATTGTAGTACAATGTAATTGTAGTAATCAATATAGTACTTAAACACATACAACATAATCAACGCAAACACACAATATTTTGTAACTGATGCCAATAATCAGATATATCCAAACAGACTGTATTCATTATGGTTTATGTATCCCTTTCATATACAGCCTAATTAACTAATTAATTAAGGGCCCGTTTGGTAACGTTCTCGTTTCCTGTTTCTTGTTCCTTGTTCCCTGTTCCCGGTTTCTCGTTCCTTCTTTTTTTAAAACAAGAAACAGAAATGTGTTCGGTAACTGTTTCTATTTCTTGTTTCTTGAAAAATAGAAATAGAAATAGAAAATGTGTTTGATAACTGTTTCTTGTTTTCTGATTTTCTTTGAAATTTTTATTTTATTTTATTCATATTTAATTTAATTAAACACCAAACAAAAATATATGTCCTCCATTAAACATAAAAAAATTATCAAACCTAGATAGGAAGGTCTTCTTGTAATTTTATGGAGAACAAGATAAAGATTGAGATCTGAAGAACAGAGCCGACGAGAGGAAGACGAAAACCCACGACGAAGAGGGGGACTGAAACCCACCAAAAGAGGAAGACAAAAACTCAAAGCTAAAACACAGATCCGACAAAAACCCGCAAATTCAGCGAAAACCCACAGAGAAAAAATAATTCACGTAAAGAGGAAGAGGAAAACCCAGATCCAGCGAAGAGGAAGGCGTCGTGTAGAGGGAAGACGATGAGAGGCAAAGAGAAAGACAACGAAGATGATGAGAGGAAGAGGAAGAGGATGGTTATTTGGAAAAGACGATGGAGATAAGACGAAGAAAAAGGAAAGCACGTGGAGACTGGTTATTTGGGGAAGAAGATGGAAATAAGAGGAAGATAAAGGAAATCACAAGAAGAAAATGAAAAAGGAAAATGAAATAGAAAAAGAATTGAAAAGAAGGAAAAGGAAACCAATAAAAAGAATTGAGAAAAAAGAAAAGGAAATCAATAAAAAGAATTGAGAAAAAAGAAAAGGAAACCAATGGAAACAATTGAGAAAAAAAAAAAGGAAACCAATAGAAACAATTGAGAAAAAGAAAAAAGAAACCAATAAAAATAATTGAGAAACAGGAACGGGAGAAACTACTTTTTTTTGTTCCCAATAATTCCTTATAAAATGAGAAACGTTTCTATTTTTTTTAGAACTAGAAACAGGAAACGTTACCAAACACCCCCGTTTCTTGAAAAATGAAAAAAGAAACAGAAAACAGGAAACGAGAACGTTACCAAACGGGCCTTAAGTGATCATAATAAACAGGTACACATGTTTCACAACAAGAAGATGTACACAACTTGATGACAGTATAACATAATAATGAAATAATAATTTGATGACAGTATAACAACAAAAAGATGTACATAAGTCAGAGTTGGAAATGTAATGTAATAATAATTGATAATACGTAAAGCATTAGTAATCCACTATACCAATTGTAATTTGTCTTCTTTCTTTTTGTTCATTTCATCATATAATAACACTTTCATCAATTGACCTGATCAACTCATTTAGTTCTTCATCTGCATCCTCTGTGGCTTATTACAGTTATATACACAGTTTAGTTTCAAATAACTGTTATAAACAGTTTCAACATAATGTAGTATAATTTACTTTATAAATCACCTTATATGGTTGTTGATCTCCATCTTGGCTACTTTTGAAAGGTATTGTTTTTTATTTTGTTGATGTCGGTTGTTTACTAGCTAGCCCTCTTGAGCCTTGGCTCTCACTTCCAACAACCCCTCCTCTTCCCTCACCATTGTCATTGTCGTCCCTTTTCTCAAGGCCTTTCTGATGCATCGAGTCCATGCTTAGGTCTTCAGTTTCATCTTCTTCTTCGTCCTTTTCTTCCTTTCCCTCCTCCACCTTATCAAGGTGCTTCTCAAAAGACCTTGCCCCCTGAATTACAAATACAATGTATTTTTAAATTTTATTTTATATACACATAATCAGAGAAGTAACTTATAATTTAAAGATCATGCTTACCATATATTCGGTTGTCTTTTGGGCACTTGAAGAAGTAGGTTGTTTCCTTTTGATCTCTTCAACAATGTTGTTTAAGTTGACATGCAGTTCTTCAAACTTTTTATTCATTTTCTCCTCTACATCTTGAACAATCCAATCATCTCCTCCATACTTTTTTCCATTTTTTCTTCGGTTTGTTTAATACTCTCAACAGCCTTGGCTAGTCCATCAAGCTGGCTTGTAGATGCCATGCCTCGACTAAGCGACACGTGAGCTACACGATCAACTTTTTGGCCCTTTATAAACTTCTTTTCTGCCTCTCCGAGAATTGTTTTTTCTGCATCAAGGAATGGTGTGAAGTATGGTTTGATCATTTCGTCATGTGTAGCGAGCATTGGAGTTAGTTCAAGCTGTTTCAAGAAGAAAAAATGTTACAACTATTAGTGATTATCTACATATAAAATCTGTTTGTAAAATGAGTTTCATACCATTGGCGAATCGAAGACCTTCTTTTGTAGGTCCTTCCATTTTGTTTTGTGTCTGCTACCCAATTTATTATTCAGGGCACTTCATTTGAGATCCATGTTGCAAAGAAGTTTGGTGGCGTACTCAAGGTTGGAATTACCTCATAAGCCCAAACTTCGTAAGCTCAAACTAAGATCAGAAAAATGAACCCTCCCATGGATATCCTTGTTTTTCCTTTGCTACCCACAACCTATTCATAAAATCTAATAGGAGGTCAAAAGCAACCCTCCCCCAATGATATCTATCAAACAGTTCATCAGCATCTACCAGTAAGACATGGTCCCACTCAATACTCAAAGACTTTTGTCGTGAGTGTAGAAAGCTCTCTAGGAAGTATAATTTGGTCATTCGTATTCTATCCTCATCCGTTCCAGTCGTGCTTATATTGAACATAGTGTTAGCGGCTGATAGTTTGAAGTGTTGTGCAAGAGGAATTACAACTTGCTTAGCATCTAACATATTAAATCTTTTAAGTACCTTATAGCAGTAGTTACTTTGGTCAATTATTAGAAATCTCTTTGTTCTTTCTCTTGTGATGTCAATGCCTAGAATTCTTTTAGATTCTCCAAGTTCCTTCATATCAAATTCTTCCTTCAAGGCTGTCTTTACTCTTTTAATATCAAATTTTGATTTTCCTGCAAGCAGCATATTATCTACATACAAGAGTAAGTAAACCTTAGAGGAATATGAATTTGAATTTATAAATGCACAACTGTCATAAGAAATCTTGTTAAAACCAAGTTTAGAGATAAAATCATCAAACCTTTTGTACCAACACCTTGGTGATTGTTTTAAACCATAGATGGATTTTTTAAGATAGCATACCTGATCTTCTTTACCTTTTTCAATGTATCCTTGTGGTTGGTTCATGTATATGTCTTCATTCAAATCATCATGTAGAAATGTTGTTTTAACATCAAGTTGTTCAAGTTCTTATGGAGGTTTATTTTACAACTGGTGAGAATATTTTATTGTATTCAATTCCTTTCCTTTGTGTAAAGTCTTTGGCTACAAGCCTAGCTTTATATCTAGGAGGTTGAAGACCAGGAACTCCTTCTTTAAGTTTATAAATCCATGTGCAAAATATGGTTTTACAATTATGGTTTTACAATTTCTAGGTAGCGTTACCAAGGTCCATGTTTTATTGATAGTGAGAGATTTCATTTCATCATTCATGGCATTTATCCAATGTCTAGCATTAGGGCAGCTCACTGCCTCATCAAATGTTTTTTGTTCATCATCATTTAGATGATTCATATCATTTAGGGAAAAATTTACAAAATCTGCTTCATTGTATCTAGAAGGAGGAACAATAGTTCTTCTTTGTCTATCTCTAGCTAAAGAAAAGTTTGATAAATCTTCTTCTTGAGTAACTTCTTATAGAGTAGGTGGCAAATTGATACTAAATTATGTTGTTTCCTCAATGGTACTAGGAAGTTTATTTGATTTATGGTTTGGTGGGTGCTCCACCTCAATCTCATTTGGTTTATAATTTGAATCAAGTGTTTCATTAGTTTTATTAAGCATAAACATAGTATCTTCCTTAAAAACCACATCTCTACTAGTTATACACTTTTTTTCTATAGGATGCCAAATTCTAAATCCTTTAACTACCTCTGTAAAACCTAGGAACATAACTTTTATAGCTCTAGGTTTTAATTTCTTCGGACTTTCATGGACAAATCCTATGCAACCAAAAATTCTAAGGTTTTGTAAATTAGGAGGATGTTTAGACCATTTTTCTTTAGGTGTTAGGAGGTTTGTAGAGTGATTAGGGCACCTATTAAGGGTGTAAACAATATAAGAAACAACTTCTGGCCAAAAATTTTCTAGAATTAAACCATTAGATATTTGACATCTAACCCTATCCATTATGGTTCTATTTAACCTTTTAGCAACACCATTTTGTTTAGGGGTATATCAAACAGTTCTATGCCTCATTATTCCATGTTCTTTGCAAATATTATTGAATTCCTCACTACAAAATTCTAAACCATTATCAGTTCTTAAACATTTAACCTTTTTAGAAGTTTGTTTTTCTACCCTGATTTTTCATTCTTTAAATTTTCCTAGAGTTTGGTCTTTAGACTTTAAGAAATAAACTCAACTCTTTCTAGAGTAATCATCAGTAAAGGTTAGAAAATACCTGGAATTATTTAAAGATGGGATTTGTGAGGGACCCCATAGGTCGGAATGAATGTAGTCTAGGATATCTTTGGTGTAATGATCAACCTTTTGAAAATTTTGTCTTGTAGACTTGCCAACTACACAATGCTCACAGAAAGAAAGCTTTTTAACCACTACTTTAGTAAGAATCCCCTGTTATAACAACATTTCAATCCCTTTCCACTTATATGGGAAAGTCTTTCATGCCACAAATCTCCTTCAGTCAGCATATCATTAGAAACAATTAAGGCAGCATGGTTCATGGACACTTCTTTGATGAGAAAGAGTCCATTGATTTTTAAACCAACAAGAACTTCCTAGGAGACTTTTAATATTTTAAACCTTTCAGCAGATCCCTTGTATTCACAACCTATGGAGTCTAGCATGCCAAGGAAAATTAGATTTCTTTTCAAGGATGGAACATGCCTCACATTCCTAAGAAGTGTGCTGTCCCATTTTTGAACTTAAGTGTAATAGATCCAATGCCTACTATCTTGCAAGCATTGTCATTTCCCATGTATACCAGACCTTAATTCCACCCTTTGTATGTTGTAAACCATCCCTTTAATGGTGTCATATGGAATGAACACCCTGAATCAAGTACCCAATCATGAGTATCTTACCTTTTGTTTGAATTGAATTTTCTGAGATAGTTAAGGCATCCGAATACACAAACGGGGCTTGTTCTACTACTGATGCTTCTGCCTTGAGTTCTTCTTGTTGTTTTTCTTTTTGTTTCTTTTGATTTTGCTTTTTCTTTAGGAAGAAACAATCTTGTCTGAGATGTCCCTTCTTGTCGCAAAATGTGCTTTCAAGATTTGATTCATTTTCCTGATTCTTGTGTTCTTTTGAGTTACTTTGCTCTTCCCTTTTGAGAACAAACCTTTACCATTTGCTTGATATCTTTTCTGTGAATTGAGCTCTAATTCTCTGATTTTTATTGCTAAAATAACATCATCTGTGGTGATTTTTTTCCTTTCATATTGGAGAGCCATCTTTACGTCTTTGTATGCATATGGAAGTGAGTTGAGTAAAATAAACGATTCATTTTCATCACCAATCTTGTCTTCCAATTCTTTGAAATCTGAAGATAGCTTCTTGAATTCTCCAAGATTTTTTGTCAAAAATTTGTTGCCATCCATCTTGAAGGTAAAGAACCTTCCCCTTACGTATGCACAGTTAGGTAGATCTTTGGACTTGTAGATTTCATCCAATTTTGTCCACATTCTATGAGTTGTTTCTTCACCAATGACTTCCCTAAGAACATTGTCACTTAGGTTTAAAACTATGGCAACATAGGCTGCATTCTCCATAGTTTCTTTGTCTTCTTGAGTCATTGTTTTAGGTAACTTTTCTGGATCTATTAGGGCTTTCATTGCCTTTTGTCGGTCGACTATGACTTTGATCTTGGCTTTCAAAAAGGTAAAATCTCCCTTACCATCAAACTTCTCAATATCATACCTTGCTACTGCCATCTTTAAGTTACTTGAAATCAAGAATGTGATTCTTTGAGCTTTCTTGAATCTTTCTGCAAGCTCTGATACCAATTTGTAGGGGAAGCCACATGTATGGACACAAAGAAACCACCTATTTGCATGTAATGGTAGGTTCTCTCTCCTTTTGTCTTTTACTTTCCCTTTCTTTTCACTTTGAGTGTAGATGTTGATAACAGAAGATTAAAGAAATCCTCTCCAAGACTTTCTTATTCTTTCTTTATTTACTGTATGTTTCTAGGTTATGTTCTTTGAGTTTCCTTTAGAAGATGGTGAGATGAAGAGAAGATGAAGAGAGGAGGAATGAGAAGATGAACACACAGGATTTTAGAGTGGTTAGGCAAGTGTCTACGTCCAGTGTGCTTGGGAGTAAGATATTATTTCAGTTCTGTTTTTTCGTCATCAAATATCAAAGTGATACAAGGTATTTATAGACTTTCCTACGACTCTTAGTTAAAACCCTAGTTAAATTAGAAATTAAAACTAACAAATTTAGTTAAATTTCATTTACAATAAGAGATAAATTGTTTTAGTAAAGTGTTTTCCACATAATTAAATGCATTTAATGTTTAAAAACTCAATAATGAAATCACATGGTAATAAAATGTCAATCAAGGTTGAGATTGATTACATTTTGGTGGAATAGTTGGACTAATTTATTGAGTTACATGGAAGATATATATGGTTTAAGATGTGAAATTCATCACAAATAAATATATGATAGCAATTAGATGACACAATCAATATCAAATAGGAATTAGACGTGTCAAAGAATAAATGCTAATCAGATGATGATCGATCAAAAGACAATCAAACAATATAAAAAAGGGACACTTGCAAAAATAGCAAAAAAAAAAATATGATAATAGGGTTCATGTCATTATATTTTTTATATTGTAAAAGTAGCAAATTTAAAAGTCGATAACCCTATGTGTCTGATAGCCCTTCGATAGCCCTATGATTACCGTCTAATAGTCGTCTGATATCACTAATTTTGTCATGTTCGCAATATGCAAAAAATAGATGTCATGAGCTATTTTTTTCTAAATGTTTTTATCATTTAATGCAATTTTCCTATAAAAAAATTACTATGACAAAAAAAATAATTAGAAGGTAGTAAAAAATATGTAATTAAAATTGGAAAAAAAAATATAAGGTAATCATACGATAATTAGAAGGTACTTAATATCTCATGAAAATCACAAATAGATATATATTTGAATTCCAATAATCTTAAAACAATCATATGGTAATTAGATAACAATCTGATGGTAATAAAGATAACAATCTCATAACAATTAGTTGGTAATCAGATAACGATCACAAAATAATTAAATTCGATACTTAATCTCCAACTAAAATATGAACTAAGAAAATCAAATCATACCCATATTGATGAAACTACACTCCTCGATCTCTTCAAAACCTAGCAAAATCAGCTCAATGAAATTAAACATCGACAATTTAAGCTTAATCGCAAAACATATTATTTGTGATCCAATTGACCTCTAAGAAGATAAGGCATGAAATGTGAATATAAAAATTTTAAAAAAAATAAAAATTAGGCAAGAGAATAAGAATTTATGGGAAATTGATTGAAATTCGATTTCTTGAAGTAACAAAAAGGATTGAAGAACAAAATATAAAGACAAGAACTAACTAAAATTATCCAACCCTTCTTCCCGAGCAATTGGTATCAGAGTCATTCAATAAAAATCAAAGTTTCTTTCAATTTATTTCAAATTCAATTGCTGGGGGAGAAGAGTTTGATAATTTTAGTTAGTTCTTGTCTTTATATTTTGTTCTTCAATCCTTTTTGTTACTTCAAGAAATCGAATTTCAAAGCCCAGATTCTACGTCAACCTGTACGTCCGTGTCTAAGTTTGTGGTCCTGGCAGCAAGACGCAAGGAAGCGTAGTGAGACCGTTGGTCAACAGTAATACATATTAGCACATACAGTTATAGATTCTGAACCAAGAAATTTTATTTCTAGAATTAATAGAAACTTTTGAAAAATAAAATTGTAGTATGAGAACTTAAATTTTTCAAATGTCTAATTTCCTAAAAAAAAAAATTTATCTTTTAAATCATCTTCAAAAGAACTTTCTCAAAAAGAAATTGAGGAACAGCATACTGCTTCCTCAGACGCAAATGATATTACCAATGAATCTATGAGAATAGCAAAAATAAAAAATGATTTTCTCAATTGGAGAATTCCCAAACTTGATTCAAAAACAATTTATTTTCAAAACACCTTTAATTTTAAAGAAAATCTTTGTGTAAAAATTGTTGAACGAAGAATTCCAGTTTATGGAAAAATCAATTCCATACCACTATTTCCAAGAAATGATATTGAAGAACATCAAAAGGAATTTTCTTTTCTTCATATAGGTGCTGTACAAGTAGCCTTAATTACAATGTTTAGATTTGGGCTGGATACACCAGTTTTAGCAATTTTACTTGCTAAACGTCATAAAGATTTTTCAAATTCGTTGTTAGGAATTATTGAATCAAATTTGGCCAATGGCCCTGTTTATTTTAATTGTTTTCCAAATTTTATGGTATCTCTTGATGATCCACACGTTCTTAAAACCTTGAGCCTAGATATCACTGGACAAGGTTTGAATTTTGTGGAAGGAGTTAATAAATTAACACTTGTTTATAAAATTACCTACAAAGTTTTAACTACTACCATGCATCCAAAGGCTTTAATGTCTTCTGCAAAAGGAAAAACCATGTTGTTAGAAACCAATCTAAATAAATCTTCTGTCAGTGTGCCAAAACTCCTCTCTTGGGAAGAAGTTACAAAGAGCCCTCATTGGATCCTTGGCAATGCCTTCGTCCCTCAAAAGAAAGAAAAGGAGGTTTCCCACATCCTGATGGAAAAGTAGAAATCAAGTTTGAAAATGAATCACCTAGGTTCCCGGTAGTCAAAGAAAACATAAACTCACAAGAGTTTATGAGCTCAAGGCCAAGTACATCTAGTATTAGGAGTGAACCAATACCTAATCTAAATAGGTCAAGCTCCCTCAAGATTAATCTGTAAAATTAGATCAAGGAGTACCGTATTGTTTATGAAGAAGCTTTTCCTGATTCTCCAACTCAAATGGAAATGGATACCCGTTCTCAATTAAAGTTTGAGCTTGAGAGAGAATCACTTCAAAAAGAATTTATGTCAACTGCAAATAGTAGTGAAAGGATAACCTTTTTTAAAACCTACTCTGAAACATAAAGGAAGTTGTTCAGAGAAGAGTATTTCAAGACTCTTGAAATACTTCAAGAACATATTTCATTTTTTAGGTGGTTTAACCAAAAGACAGAGTTTAACCATCTTTGCACCATAAAAGAAAAGGAATCCTGGAAAACTCGAAGAAGAGGAGAAATGAAAGCTGATTACCCTCCATTAGAAGATATCGAATTCAAAAGTTTTTATAATGAAAATATTATAGCCAAACCTTTTCAATACCTCAAAGAATCCGAAGAAAATAAGGCTCCAACAAATAAGGAAATAAAAAGCATTCAGGCTCATAACAACTATTCTAACAAAATGCTTTCTTCAATTGCCAATCAAGTCTTCAAGCTAGAAGAAATCTTGAACCCCCCTACTTTTGAAGAAACCTCTAACCTCTTTCAACCATTAGAGAAAGTTAAAATAAAAACGCAAAAATAAAAACTCCTAGATGAAATTAATAAGCATCTCCATAACCTAAAGGATGAAAGTTCGATAAATGTTCTCAATGAAGAAGATGCTGCACAGTTTTTGGAAGATTTTGAAAATCTTTCCGTCAACGAAGAAGACAAGCAGGTCGATAAAATAAATTTCGGAAGGTTTGTTAACAAGAGGGACCAAATTAATTTTCATCCTCGACCTTCATTTCCTGGAGAGGGTTTGGAGAAAAGACATAGGTATTCGATCAATACTGAATTCAATGGAGAATCAATATACGTTTGGATTATTGATGGAACTCCAGAGTATCAAATCTATAACATATTAAATAATATGTTAACCTGTTCCATAGCCTATGAATCCAACAGTCATACAAACAGAGAAGCTGCATCGCTCTTAATCAATGGATTCAGTGGAAGCCTCAAAATGTGGTGGGATCATGCCTTAACCAGCGAACAAAGAGAAGCAATAAAGAGCAAAAGTAAATAGGACAATTAAAGCTGAAGATAGAAATGCAGCACCTTTAGAAATAGAAGAAGAACGTGAGGGCGCTGTAGAAGTTCTCTATACAATCAACAAAGACTTAGCCCTAGGAAGTGACTCTGATATAGACAATCAGATGAAAATAATCAAAAACCTAAAATGCTCTTCTATGGAAATTTTCAGATGGTACAAAGATATGTTTTTATTAAGAATTTACATTTTTAGAGACTGTAATGCCAGACATTGGAAAGAAATGTTTATCGACGGACTCCCAAGCTTCATCGCGGAAAGAGTTTACAATTCTCTCAACAAAGCTTATCTTGTTCAGATACCTTGGGACGACCTTACCTATGCTCAAATAACCTCTAAGATTATAGAGTGTGGTCTTGATATCTGTAATGAAATAAAAATCCAAACCAAGGTTCAAAAGCATTCAAACCTTCATAAGAAAGAAATGAAGACCTTTTGTTCTCAATACAGATTTGAGAAAGTCAAAGAACCAGGTTCGTCTTCAAGAAAATTTTGTCAGAAGAATTATAATATGAAACCCACATATTATAAAAGATCTCGCAGGTACAGCATACCATATACCCCTAAGCGGTACCACAAGTATAAAAGACCTACAGAAAAACAACAAAAAGAGGGCCAAAGAGGAAAAACAAGCAAAAAGGTTTCTTGTTACAAGTGCAAAAAAGAGGGTCATTATGCCAATAAGTGTCCGCAAAGAGGAATCAATGAAATAAAAGAGGAAGAATATTCGTCAGATTCTTCTTATATTTCTAATTTTCAGTTGTAGGAAATAGCTGAGAATACCGATTCAGAAATCTCAAGTCAATCTTCTTCAGATGAAGGGCCAAGAGCATGTGGATGTGCTAAAGACCCATGTAAGTGTGTTTTAAACGAAATAAATGTTTTAACCTCCGAACAAGATTTGTTATTTCAAATTATTAACCATGTTTCAAATGAAGACTTAAAAAGGAGTATTTTACAAACACTTAGAGATTCTTTAACAGGAGAATCTTCTTCAAAACCATTTTAAAAAAAGAAAACGATTTCTGAAAAAAAATCTTTCTAATATTCTACAAACTCCAAAAGAAGAAACACCAGTTTCTATTGAGGATTTAAAATTTGAAATCAATTGCCTAAAAAGAGAAATTTCTCAACATAAGTATGAAATTTTGGAAATAAAAAAGAAAATTTTCAAATGAAGCAAAACAACATTTCTGATGATTTAGACTTAGGAAAAGATTTCCTTAATGAACTAAATCCTGAAATCAATCTAATATCACGAATAAGTTTTAAAAAATGGTATTGTTTAATTACTCTAAAAATAGAAGACTTCAAAGTTACTTTGAGAGCACTAATAGATTCAGGTGCGGATCAAAATTGCATTCAAGAAGGTCTAATTCCCACAAAATATTTTGAGAAAACCACTGATATTCTCACTGGAGCCAACGGTAAGAGGTTAAATATCAAGTTCAAACTCTTAAAAGTACATGTTTGTAATAAAGACCATTGCTTCAAAACATCTTTTCTTTTAGTAAAAGATCTTCGCCAAGAACTAATTCTAGGTACACCTTTCATTACTCAATTTTATCCTTTAACGATAACTGAAAAGGGTTTAGTAACAAAAAAATTTGGGGAAGAATTGATTTTTGAATTTATTTCTCCAATTTTGCCCCACAAACTTTTAGAAATCAATGTTTTAAAAAGTGAACAAATAAAAAGAAAACAAAAACAAATTAGCTTTCTAAAGGAAGAAATTGACTTCAAAAGAATTGCAGAAAATTTAAAAGAATTTTCCATTCAAAATAAGATAAAGGAAATCCAAATTAAAATTGAAAATGAAATTTGCTCAAGTCTACCAAATGCATTTTGGAATAGAAAAAAACATATAGTTAATCTCCTCTATTCCAGAGAATTTAATGAATTGGACATTACAACAAAAGCTAGACCGATTCAAATGAATTCCTATTTGCTAACATATTGCAGGAAAGAAATACAAGACTTATTAGATAAAAATCTAATAAGACCTTCCAAGAGTTCATGGTCGTGCGCCACCTTTTATGTCAACAACGCCGTCGAAAAAGAACGTGGAGTTCCAAGGTTAGTGATTAACTACGAACCCTTAAACAAAGTTTTAGAGTGGATTAGATATCCAATCCTCAATAAGCAAGATTTGTTTAAAATAATTTCAAATGCAAAGGTATTTTCAAATTTTGACATAAAATCCGAATTTTGGCAAATTCAAATTTCTGAGAAAGATAAATATAAAACTTCTTTCAATGTCCCGTTTGGACAACATGAATGGAATGTGATGCCATTCGAGCTAAAAAACGCCCCATCAGAATTTCAAAAAATTATGAATGACATTTTTAATGATTTTCAGGACTTTACAATTGTTTATATTGATGATGTTTTAGTCTTTTCTCCAAATATAGAAAAACACTTTAAACATATCAACATTTTTATAGGCGTTATAAAAAGGAATGGTTTGGTAGTATCTCTAGCACAAGACAAACTATTTGAAACAAAAATAAGATTTTTGGGCTTCGAAATACACTTAGGTAAAATAAAGCCCATTCAAAGATCAATCGAGTTTGCATCAAATTTTCCTGATCAAATTTTTTATAAAACCCAACTTCAAAGGTTTTTGGACTGCCTCAATTACGTGTTTGATTTTTATCCAAAACCTTAGGCCCATTTCCAAACCACTATACCAAAGGTTAAAGAAAAATCCAAAGCCATGGTCAGACGCTCATACCCAAACTGTTCAAAAAATTAAGTCTTTGGTCAAATCAATCCCTTGTCTCAATCTCATCAATCCAAAAGTAAACCTTATCGTTGAAACTGATGCCTCTAACCTAGGATATGGAGGAATCCTCAAACAGTGTCTAGATAAGACTGAGCCAATAATCCGATTCCACTCGGGTATTTGGAACGATACCAAAAAAAATTACTCAACCGTAAAAAAAATTGTGTTGTGTGTCCAAAAATTTCAAGGAGAGTTAATTAATAAAAAAAATATTATAAAAACTGACTCAAGAGCCTCAAAATTCGTTTTAGAAAATTATGTAAAAAATATTGTCTCGAAACAGATTTTTGCCAAATGGCAAGCCATCTTGTCTTGTTTTGATTTTGAAATTTTGCCTATAAAAGGAGAACAAAACCCTTTGGCAGATTACCTCTCAAGGGATTTTCTCACTCCAAAACTCTCTCTCTTTTCTAAAGACCTTCCCAAGAGTTAATGAGTTCTGAAAGAGGAAGCGCTAGAGGAAGAGCTAATTCTACCTCTTCCAGGGGCAATCACCTATCTTCTTCTTCTAACCCTACACCCTCACTAGTGAGTGCAGATCAATATGCCATGGATTTATGGTTTACCATGGTAACTAGATCTAGAGCAAGATCATCCGGCATACGGATTGGATTTTCCACAGAGTCATCAACTTCACCAAGGCCTTCGGCTAATCTTATTCGTCCTTCTGGCAAAGTCGTTCAAATGAGGCCTCCCCCCTCTCCTTTATCCAATAAAGAATCTTCTACTCCTCCTACTACTTATTCTCATGCTGTCAGTCCAGATAAACGGTTTGTACCTAGACTCGAAATCAAATCTTATTTTCAAAAACCAGTTGTTGTCTATGACTCTATCATAGAACCTGAATATCAAAGTCTCACTCAAGAAGAGACAGTGTCAAAGATTTTCCCTGACGACTTCAATTTCCTTCCAGATGACCTCAAAAAAATGATAAAATTTTATGAGTTCATCTTAGTTGACACCAAATCAGTTGAAATAACGCATGTTCCAGACAAAAACTATTCTTCAAAGATTGCTTATTCAAAACTAAAAAAATTTATAGCAATCAATCCGACCCATTAGAACCAAGGAATTTTTAAAGAAAAATCCTTTTCAAAGCCTTTTGTTCTTCAATCTTACTCTTATCAGGATTACACCAAAGCTTGGTATAGAGTATTTTGGTTTTTCAACAGGAACCATTCTTGGGTCATTTCTTTTTGTCAAAACACTTATAAAATCAACTTTCCTTTTTGGTTTATTCAATGGTGGAATAATTTTGGTCTCACAGACGATATTCTACCAACATCCATTCAAGAATCTTTTTTTTATTTTTCAAGAACAATTCAAAAGAATTCATTCCACAATTCAATGAGATTCTGCCTTTACTTTCAAATTCCATGGATATTTTGTTGGAGTTTCAATACAACTTCATATCCTCAATACAAGATTCTGATTAAAAACCTCAAGATCAAATGGTGGGAAAAATACAATTTTCAGCATGCCACAATTAAGCATATGAAGGAATGGTTCGCAGAGAACGGTTATCTCCAAGACATTGATCAAAGGAAGAACGTCGAGTTTTTAAACAAGAAATCCAAACTTCTTGCAGCACTCGCCCAGGCCACAACTGATGCAGATTTCCAAAGGTTACTATCAACGGCAGAAAATGCATCTTCATCTTCAAAGTCAGTATCTTCCTCCATACAGGAAGAAGAAGACCAAGCGAAACCAGAATACGACCTTAACGATCCATTTCTCAACTCGCAACCTATGTGAGCTCCATCGACATATACCTATTTCAAAAAGAAATTAGGCTTCATGAAGAGTCTTCACAAACAAGACTTCTTTCCAGTTTATTATTAATGTAATTGACTTTTCTAAAAAAGAAACGTAAATTCTCATCTCTAAAGTAATTAGTGAGTAAGCTCTGTAAGTATTCCAATTTACTTTGTATATATATTGTTATGTCATCTAGAAATCCAAGAGAAAAAATTGAAGACAACATAAAGAGCAAGTCCAAGGGTTAAAATAAAATGGTGTATTTTATGAAAGTTTCGACTACGTTTGATGGTCCTGGTCGTAAGTCGCAGGGGAAGCGCGGTGAGCCAGTTGGTCAGTCAGTAATCCGTCGTAGAGAACACTATTAATGGAATGCATAATTATTATATACAAGGAAGGACGTCAAAAAATGAAGAAGTTGCCTTTATTTTCTCTATCGGATATTTGGATTTTATTTTGTAATAATTATATGTAACATTATTAATATTGAAAATCCATTATAAAGAATAATGGATTAGTAGGATTAGACCTTGGTGGAATTTTCCACCATTGTCCATATTTGTCTACTTTGTCTACTTTAATTTCTTTTCTTTTCGCTTTAGGATTTTATCTTTTGGAAGGGAATCTTATCAGAGAAGGGGTCCTGTCTTGTCTGATTCGATTTTATCTTCTTTTAAATTTTATCATATAAGGGATCTTGTCCTGTCTGATTCGTGTTTATCTCTTAATATTTTTCATTTCAATTATGTTTGAAATCCGGGGTCTATAAATAGACTTCCAAGTTGTAATCCAAGGTACGTTGCGAAATATTATTGAGCACACCTTACTCTTCTCCTAATATTCTGACTGCCTACTTCTTGTAATCGATCGATCCTAATTCTCTTTGCTCTTGGATGCTCTGTCTCGAACTATTCAAATTTCAAGAACTTTCTTTGTTGGCCCCAAATCCTTCATGGCAAACGATTTGCTCAATTGTTTCTTCAAGCTACCAATTCTCAAGACATTCCTACCAACAATCAAAATATCATCAACATAGAGTAATAATATAACAAAATCATCAGAAATTTTTTTGAAAAAAACTCAGTGATCAGAAGTAGTTTTTCTATAGCCTTGTGCCCCCTATAATTGACTCAAACTTATTGTACCACTGTCTTGGTGCATGTTTCAACCCATTTTTTCAATTTACATACCAAATGTGTAACGGCCCAACTCTTTATACTAAGCTGAGGTCATTAACATTAAAACAGTAAAGACCTTTTTATTAAAAATAAAAGAAGCTACTAAATTTTAAAGGAAAAACTTCAAATATTCATTTCTAAATTATAAATAAAGTATGAAGAAATAAAATATAATAAATAAAATACCAGTTCAGGCCCTATTTAAAATAAAAAGAAAATATCAAACTAGTATTCATGGGTTCTGAAATAAAATACTGTAAATTAAAATACTGAAAACATAAAGGCGGAAGCACATAAACTTTCCCTTATGGCCAACCACGGTCACTTCTTTTCATTCGTCAGTTTTCCTCTACCTTTACCTTTTCCTGAAAAATTAACATAGAAAGAGTGAATATAAACATATACTCAATAAGGAACCCACTATTAGTCCCGCCAGGTGTTTGTTAACTTCCCATTAGGGTCCTATATGGAGGTACCCTATAACTATCATGCTTCCGATCGTACGCTATCTAGTGATTCCGAAGGAACAAATTTGGTCTTCAGTGATCCTAAAGGAACACCTAAGAGAAACTGGTCTTCGACGATCCGAAGGAATGCCTAAGAGAATCAGGCTGAAAGTGACCTCGACGAATCACTCATAAAAGTTAGCCACACAGGCATAAATAGGTGGTGATCTCAAGAAACCCTCATATGGGTACGACTCTAACAGACAAAGCTAATAGAACACCATAGCCTATACATATAGCATATCATAAATATCATATCTCAATTATACATATCTCAATCATAACATATCTAAATCATAGCATGTCTCATTCATAACATATCTCAATCATTCATATCTCAATCATCCATAACAGTCATCTATGTAGCCACCTATATCAGTCATCCAAAACAACAGTCACATTATGCATTCTGGCTACATTAATGCATAATAAGGGAAACATACATGCAAGCTCTTCAATTTACTGTAGAAGGTCTAATAGTAGAATCTCTTACTTGAGAGATTAGCTTACCAATTCTTCCCAAACAGTCACGGTCCAAGTTTTCCAATAAATAGGTCCTAAACAGTAAGGGGAAACTCCAAAACTTCATTAATAAAATTAATTAACTAAACACCCAAAATTTCTTTCAATCAACTTATCCAAAGTTGAGGTTGAAACCAAATTCAACTGTGCTTAATTCCTCCAATTGAACCAATTGATCCTTCAAGGAAAAACTCCAAAGTTAAATCCAAATTATTTAAATTTAGAGTCCAAAAATAATAATATTTGATGGGTATAGCCAAAACCATTAAAACTCACCCTAAATGGCTCAAAAGATACCAAATATATAGCTTTTCTTGGGGAAGACAGGACTCGGCTTGAGTAAGAAACTTGGCTCGCAAAAATGGCTTGCAAAAGGGGAGATATGGCTCGGACTAGTTACGCAACAACGAGGCTTGACTGAACGCTAACTTGGCTCCCAAAAATGGCTGTAGGCGAACATACGCAACAACGAGGCTTGACTGAACGGGAACGGTTGTGAAAACAATGTGTGGTATGCGACGGAGAAGACTGCAGCTCAGATTGGTTTTGATCGGCAAACGAGACGGAGGACTAAGACGATGGGGGACTTTACGAGCAGAGGCGGATCTGAACGACAATCAAAAAGGAAGATCGACGAACGGTGTTGTCAGCGGGGGTAAGCGTGGAAGCTGGTTGGGGTTACTTTGGTGAAGGGGAAAATGAATAGTGAGTTTAATGGTGCACGCTTCACGAGGGGCTTAATATAATAACAATAATAATATTATTATTATATTTTCTTTTTCCTTTTCCTTTTTCCTTTCCAATAAAAACCCTCTCCCCATTTAAATATCTATTATATCACTTTTCCTGTTTTTATTTTCCCAAAACCAAAATATAATATCTTAATAATTATATTATCCTTAATATAATTATTATTTACTTTCCAAAATATAAAAATATATTATTATTACCTTCCAAACCTACTTAATTATATATATAATTATTCAAAATCCTAATCCAATCTTTCTCAGTCCAAAATAACAGGACAATTGGAAAAAGGGAGTGATTTAAAAAAAATTTAGGAAAAATGGGTGTTTTCAAAACTATTTAGGTAAAAGGGTGGATTTTTTGGTATTTTGTGAAGTAGGCCCATTACCTATAAATTTTTTTGGTATTTTAGTATTAGTAGTAGTAGTAATAATAATGATAATAGTAATAGTAATAATAATAATAAGTGGAGCCCACCTGACATATTTCTTAACCTTTTCGGAGAGAGAAAATAAAAAAAAAAATTTGAAATGATATGAAATGGGGTCCACTTCACAAAATGCCAAAAATTTCACCCCTTTTACCTAAAAGGGGTGTTTGGTGTGCAAGTACGAAATCAAATGACTGGGAATTAAATGAATGTGGACTTATTTGATGGGATTCCGATGCTTGGAAATTACAGATGCTTGCAGGAATTGGTAATCTTTTTTTTTTTTTTTTCAAGGGTACAATCTAAATTTATCATGTATAAAATATTTAATTGAGTTTTTTTTATATATTTTGTACATATAATGCAATTTCTTGACTTATTGATTTTCACGACAATAATGTAAAAATAAAAAAAGTTTTAACATTCAATAACAATAATTTTGATTACAGTTGCATTACATGAATGGTCTAATTAGGATTATTACAAACTATTTACAAAATATAACAAGTTAAGTAATCGGATGGAGTTTACAAAAGTTTCAGTTAAGCAAAACATTAAAAAATATATAATAGCTATGTTTCAAAATAAGCATAGCAAAAGGGTCATGCAAAAGCGAATGTCAAATAAAGGTACATTTAGTGATAGTTATGGTTGCCTTCCTATGATGCACATGCACTGTAATATTTAAACCGTTTTTATCAAAAAAGTTTAAATAAAAATGATTTTTTAAAAAAAAAACAATTTTGTCTCAAGTCAATCCAAATAAGTCCTAAGTCTTCTAATTAGAGTGACCAAAGAAAAAAAAATGAAAAATGTATATTTAAATCCTATTTTGTATGCTAAGGTATAACATGCTTTTAAATTTTAATTAAGTGTCAAATATATTCAAATTTTTAAACTTTTGTCATTTACTTTTTTCAAGTTTTACTCGGGAATGGGATTTATATTTTCTCCATACAAAAAATGATAAAACAAAAATGAAAATGAAAATTCTAATATGTTCATTTATTTTTATTATTTGAACAAAAATGTACCATTTTCTATTTTTTATTTGAGTAATAAAAAAAATTCTTTTTATTTTACATATACAAAAAATAAAGAAATTATACATTTATTCGCTCAAAACAATAAGAAACACTAACTATTTTGACTAAAAAAATCTTATTTAATACATAAAATTATAAACAAATTTTTAATCTTTTTGAGTCAAACCAACTCAAATTATTTCAATCTTTAATTTAATACATAAAATTATAGTAATAATTTTAAAATGAAAGTGAAATTACTGGTTTAAATTTGGTAACTAAAATTAATTTTTTTAAAAAAAAAAAACTATGAATTTACACCACATGTTAAGCCTACCTGATTTCAAGCCCAAGGGCCAAACAACCCTTTTGAATACACCCCTTTTTCCAATTTTTTTAATTAAAATCATCCTTTTTTTTTCAAATAACACCTAATAATTCCAACATAAATAAAAGATAAACTAAGATAATTAAATTTAAAACTACCTTAATTTTTGAGGTGTTACAATCTTCATTCTAATTCTCAAACAGCTCGGGATACTAGCCTCTCATGTCATCTTCTCTTTCCTAAGTAGCTTCTTCAGCCTCGTGGTTTCGCCAAAGAACTTTAACCAATGTAATACCTCTGTTACGGAGTAGCTTAACCTCTCTCGCCAAAATCTCAACTGGCTGCTCCTCGTAGCTAAAGTTCTCATTGATTTTCAATGGCTCATAACGATGAGAGCTGCTGAAGAGAGAGAAAGAGAGATCTAAAGAACCATCCGGCATTGGTCCCGGCAAGCTTTGAACATGCACGCCGTCGCCAAAATGTCTCTATCTCACAACCATTAACATCTCCAACCACCAAAAATCATTATCCATCACCTCACCGATCCCCCAACCACTCTTGTTCAAGATCTCTAAAACATTCCATAGATCTTCTGCAATGCTCATAACTTCTCTGTACCAACCTTCCCTTACAAATACTCCTTACCTTTGTAAGTTGCCCTCACGCTACCTTTTTTCTCAACCCCCAGTTTATTCCCTCTTCATACATAATGTCTTTTTCAAAGCAGGTTCCACGCTACTGCCAAGTTGAGAAAAAAGAATTCACCTTGACTTTAGATAAAAAGTCAAGATATATCCGTTTTCTCATTACTGAAACTAGCCACCATAAATCCTTTACCATAGTTGCTTATGCTGAAGAAATAGAATGGCTGAAAAATGCACTCAAAGCGCTGATCAATACGCCAAGAAACAATCGTTTCTTTCAAGAGACAAGAGGAGAGGGATTCTGCATGTGGATGAGCAAAACACAAAACAAGAGGGGGCACATAGCAGAAATCTTCAAAGTTGACGATAAAGGCAAGAAAGATTGTCTACTTATCCCTGAAAGTACTAGTAGAGCTGGGTGGGAAGCTTTTCTGAACTTACTGACTTTCAAAACACCACTTGAAGCTGGAGCATCAAATGTTGGACAATCAAACAAGGACGCATATTACTCCTCGACATCAGATTCAATAACAAACATAAAACAACCTCGCCGCACTTATGCTGAGGTTATTTCTTCTGATAACTCCAGTTATGCTAGCTCAACTGAAAGTGTATACTCTAAAGATTTCTCATCTAAATTTCGTTTTCAACCTTTCCAGGCAGAAAAGGCTTTACTGTTCATGAATGACAAAGAGCAAGTGAAACTTTTATGCAGCAATAAGGGATGGACTACGGTTGGTAGGTTTTATGTTAAGTTTGAACTGTGGTCTGATGAGCTGCATGCATATCCTACATTGGTTCCAAGCTATGGTGGATGGACGACATTTTGAGGTCTACCTCTCCCCGCATGGAATATGGGTTCCTTCAAACAAATAGGTGATGCTTGTGGTGGCCTGATGGAGGTTTCAAAGGCCACTTGGAGGAAAACTGATCTGATTGACATTAGATTGAAAGTAAAAGACAACTACAATAGATTCATCCCAGCCCAGATTTGTGTCAAGGACGACAAAGGGAATCCTCATGTAGTGCAAACAATCTCTTTCACAGAAGGAAGATGGTTCAAAGAAAGACATGCTAGCATCCATGGAACCTTTACCAGCAAGGCAGCTAGGAATTTTGATGAATTTGATTTGAAGGAAAAGTTGTATAATCTGAAAGGTTACTTAGCTTATCCACCGGAAGCGATGAACAAAGATGAACAAACTTCGGCCAGCAGAAAACGGAAGCATGAAAGAAGACAGAGCAATTCAAATTTTTCGAGCACAGGAAACAAGACTATCATAATTTCAGATAACTCAGACGATGGCAGACAATTGGGAAGCAGACTCAAATCAGTCATCACAAGTAGCATGGATAAAGGGAAGGGTCTAATGATGAGGACCAAAAGACACTCCATTCAAACTTTTACCAGAAGAGGAAAGTCTCGTTCACATCCCCCAAAAAAAAGACTTTTTTCTACAACCCAGATAGTGCTCCTGCCAAGCAAATTGTCAACAAAGATATCACTTCACCAGTCGAAAGTCCTCCCAAGCCTATACAAATCAGCCCCCCCATTTATAGAAATGCTCAGAGAAGAAAGAAAAGTTCAAAATACATCCATAGGGCTAAGGCAAAAATTTCAGAGGATGCAAAAGACAAACTTGAAGAGCAGCAAAAGACAGAACAACATGAGAGACATCATGAAGGGATAAACTTAACGGTGGACATTGGAAACATTTCTCCTCTTACGAATGACATGGATATTGATCTTATTTCAAGCCTCGACTCTATTATGGAAACTCCTATTCAACAATTACCTTCACAATCTGACATAATCAAGGACAGTTTAGCATTACTTGTTAACAAAGGGGAAGAATAAGAAAATGAAGAGAAATGGTTGGGAAAGAATGAT
Source organism: Cucumis hystrix (assembly GCA_025688845.1). NCBI lineage: Eukaryota > Viridiplantae > Streptophyta > Magnoliopsida > Cucurbitales > Cucurbitaceae > Cucumis > Cucumis hystrix. The sequence goes on along the minus strand of CM046893.1, from coordinate 7,061,965 downwards.
ATCAATGATGAAGATTTCCAGAAGAAACTTATCAATTGGCTCAAAGTCAACAATCTGACAATCTTACAAGCCTCCCGAGCTCCTCAAATTCAAAAACCTCCCAGGAAAGAAAGGATGATCATGTCATAGGCTCACTAGGGACAAATAGTTTCCTTTGAAAATCTTAGCTTGGAATGTAAGAGGGATAGGCTCTACCCAAAAAAGAGCCCAAATAAAAAATGGTATTTCTGATTATGCTCCTGATTTTGTTTGTCTATTTGAAACAAAGTTGTTGAATCTAAACAACAAACTGGTTAAATCTATTTGGAGCTCTATCAGCATCAAATACTTATTTAAACAAGCTATTGGTAGATCGGGTGGCATTCTGTTAATGTGGGACGATTTGAAGCACCAACTTATCAACTCTGTTATTGGGGAGTTCACCATTACGACAAATTTTGTTGAACCAGATGGCTACAATTGGTGGATCACTTCAGTATATGGCCCTGTAAACAGAAACAGAAGGAAATCATTTTAGAGAGAGCTGATGAATCTTGCTCCGACCTGTGGATCAAATTGGTTGTTAGCTGGGGATTTCAACGTTATTAGGTGGAGTAATGAAACTTCATCTAGTAGTCCCTCTAAATACAGCATGGCAAAGTTTAACTCTCTCATTCTCAACCTAGGTTTGATTGATCCTCCTTTGGCAAATGGTTCTTATACCTGGTCCAACCTTAGGGACCCCCTAATGCTCTCAAGGCTAGACAGATTTCTCTACGCTCCATCTTGGGAGTCCAGGTTAAAAAATCCATGTAGTAAGCTTCTTTCTAGAGTTACCTCCGACCATTTCCCAATTGTCTTGGAGTCAGATAACTTGAAGTGGGGGCCGGTTCCTTTTAGAATCAACAATTGTTTTCTTGAAGAGAATGAGCTCCCAAACAAAGTGGCAAATTGGTGGGAAGATACCTCACAGGTAGGATATCCTGGCTATGCTTTTATGAGAAGATTAAGGCAGCTCTCAAGCTTAATCAAAAGCTGGCAGCTAGAGCTAAAGAGTTCCAACAAAAGAAACTTAGAATCAATCAAAGCTGAGATTGACGAAATTGATATGATGGAAGCCTAGTTTACTTTGACTGAGTTAGACAGCAATAGAAGGAAATCTCTAAAGACAAATCTTGCTGATATAATCCTTAAAGATGCTCAATATTGGGCTCAAAGAGCTAAACAAATTTGGCTGAAGGAGGGAGATGAAAACTCTAAATTCTTCCATAAAGTTTGCAATGCCAGAAAAAGAAGAAACCAAATATCAAATATCTTTGATACAAATGGTCGTTGCTACAACACAAATTTTGAGATTGAGAAAGTTTTTGTGGAACATTTCAGCTCCATTTATTCATCAAGTACTTTCACTCATCTGGTCATTGAAAATCTCCTATGGAATCCTATAGAAGCTTCACAAGCCTCAACACTTATCGTCCCATTCTCCATGGATGAAATCAAAGAATCTGTGCTCTCTTTCGAAAGCAATAAAGCTCCTGGACCTGATGGCTTCACAATCAATTTTTTCAAAAAATTTTGGAACACTTTTAAGCTGAATATATTGGAAGTGTTCCAAGATTTTTTTAAAAATGGTGTGGTCAATCGAAATATGAACGAAACGTATATATCTCTTATTGCCAAGAAAGAAAAGTGTAGATTGGCATCAGATTTTAGACCAATCAGTCTCACCACATCTTTATACAAGATCCTTGCAAAGACACTTGCAAATAGACTGAAACCCCTTCTTCCAAGCACAATATCCGGCCAACAAATGGCGTTTGTAAATGGTAGACAAATCACTGATGCAATATTAGTTGCAAATGAAGCGGTAGACTATTGGAAGACAAAGAAGACAAAAGGCTTAATATTCAAACTGGATATAGAAAAGGCTTTTGACAAGATTAACTGGAACTTTATTGACTTCATCTTGAAGAAGAAGCAGTTCCCTGACAAATGGAGGAAATGGACACATTCTTGCATTTCGTTTGTACAGTATTCCATCATGATCAATGGCAAACCTAGAGGTAGAATTTTTCCAAACATAGGTATCAGGCAAGGAGATCCTTTTATCCCCTTTCATTTTCTTGCTAACCATGGATTATCTTAGCAGGATTCTACAACATCTTGAGCAACAGAAGCAAATAAGAGGTATCACAATAAAAGATTTAAATCTTACTCATCTTCTCTTTGCCGATGACATATTGCTCTTTGTTGAAGATAGCGATGAATATATCAGAAATCTTCATTTCGCTATTCACCTCTTTGAAAAGGCAACTGGTTTAAACATTAATCTCAACAAGTCCACCATCTCTCCAGTAAATGTTTCAAAAGAAAGATCAGACAAGATTGCTGCTAGTTGGGAAATAAAGACAGATTTTCTCCCAATACCATACTTAGGGATGCCTCTTGGGGGCAATCCAAAATCAAAACCATTTTGGGACAATATTATAGAGAAGATTCAGAAAAAGCTGAACAATTGGAAATATTCCTTCATCTCAAAGGGAGGTAGAATTACACTCATAAACTCATCACTTGCCAGTCTTCCTATATATCAACTCTCTGTGTTTAAAGCTCCTACTCATGCATATAAAACCATTGAGAAATATTGGAGGAATTTCTCTGGAAAGGCAACTATGACAACACTTGCATAACAGGAACTCAAAAAAACAACCTCAATCCTGTTAAATGGTCTATAGTTAGAAACTTTGTTGACTCTGGAGGATTGGGTATTACACCTCTATCTGCTACAAATTTTGCTTTGCTCACAAAATGGTTATGGAGATATGTAAATGAACCAAATGCTCTCTGGAAATCTCTGATTGATGCAAAATACTGTTATAGGGATATGGATATGATTCCTACAATTGCTAAATACAGCAGTTTCAATGCTCCATGGAGATCAATTTGCAAATCTGTAGATTGGTTCATCTAAAAAATGAAGTGGAAAGTTAATAATGGCAGCTCATTATCCTTCTGGCATAGCAATTGGAGCACAAAGGGTGTGCTAAGCAGATCATTCCCAAGGCTATATGCTTTGTCCACAAAACAAAATAGTTACATTAGAGAGATGTGGAATATGAACAATTGGGATATACACAGCAGAAGACCTCTAAGAGATAGAGAAGCCTTACAGTGGAGGACTATACAGAGAAGCCTTCCTCCACTCACAGACAACATCAACAAAGACCAACCAATCTGGATACCAAGCAACCATGGCTCCTTCTCTGTTAAATCTGTGATCCAAACACTTGCTCAAAATGCTAGTGATTCAGAATCTGCAGTCCACTTCAAGAAACTTTGGAAATCTAAAGTTCCAAAGAAATGCAAATTCTTCATATGGACAGCTGCATACAATGGCATTTTTATGATGGAAAAGATTCAAAGGAGACTGGAAAATCTTTGTCTCAACCCAAATTGGTGCGTACTTTGTAAGAAAAGCAATGAAACAACCAACCACATATTCCTCCACTGCTCATATACCAGAAACATTTGGAATATGGCCAAAAATTAATTAAATTGGGATCTCATTGATGATAATCTCACAGGATTTATAAGTACGATCTGCTCAAACAACTTAAAGACACAAAGAGGGGTCATTATCTTCAATCTGCTGATTGCCATTACTTGGTCCATTTGGTTGGAAAGAAACAACAGGCTATTCAACAACTTACCACACTCATATGCATACCTTTGAGAAAACATTTGCAATCTCACAGCACAATGGGCTACCAAAACCAAGCTTTTCAAAAATTACTCAGCTTCTATAATTGCACAACACCTTAGTGTTTTTTGCTAGTTTTTTTGTATGGTTTATAGTCTTGGCTTATCTCTAGCCTTCTTGTAAACTTGAACTATTTCCTCGAGCCCTATTTTGAATATATTTATTGAGGATGATGGTATCCTTTTCTAAAAAAAAATTTCAATGGCTCATAGTCGACTACATGTGTCAAATCTGCTACATATTTTCTCACCATACAGACATCGAATACATCATGAACTGCAGATAACGACGGAGACAATGCCAAATGGTAAGCTACGAAGCCAATCCTCTCAAGAATCTCAAATGGCCCTAAAAAACGTGGACTTAGCTTTCCCTTCTTCTCAAACCACAGAACACCCTTCATAAGTGCTACCTTCAGAAAAACCATGTCTCCTACATCAAACTCAAGATCCCTATGTCGTTCATCAGCGTAACTCTTATGTCTGCTCTGTGTTGTCAATATACGAGCTCTAATCTTTTGTATGGCTTCATTGGTGGTCTGCACTAGCTTGGGACCTAACATCCTCTACTCACCAATCTCACCCCAACAAACAGGAGATCTACAACACTTAACATACAGAGCTTCAAACGGTGTCATACCAGTGGTAGCCTGATAACTATTATTATAAGCGAACTCCATCAAATGCAAATGGGAGTCCCAACTCCCTGAAAACTCTAGCACACAAAGCTCACAACATATCCTCCAAATTTTGGTTCAAACACTCTGTTTGATCATCAGTCTGAGGGTGAAAGGCTATACTGAAGTCTAATTTCGTGCTCATGGCAACCTAAAGTCCTTTCTAGAACTTGGAAGTAAAACTGGCATCTCTGTGAGAAACTATCGATACGGGCACTTCATGCAGTCTCACTATCTCGATCATATACAAATGTGCACACTTATTGGCAATATAAGTGGACTTCCCAGGGATGAAATGTGCTGACTTTGTGAGCTTGTTAACAATAACCCAAATCATTGTATAACCCTTCAAGGTCCTAGGCAATCCGAAAATGAAGTCCATAGACATATTCTTCAACTTCCACTCTGGCACACTCAAAGGTCGCAACAAACATGTTGGCTTCTGTCTTGGTGCCTTCACCTGCTGACACACCAGACACTTACTGACAAAGTCTGCCACTTCTCTCTTCATGTTTCTCTACCAGTAAACTTGTTTCAAATCCTTATACATCTTTGTACAACATTGATGCATAGAAAATAGAGAACTATGAGCATCAGTTAATAACTCTATCTTAACTGCATTGTTGGCTGCCACATATAACCGTCTCTCAAACATAAGTCCATCATCAGAGGATATAGAGAACTCCTCAGCTTGCCCTACTTCTGCTAGGCGGTACTTATCAACCAAATAAGGATCAGTGAGCTGAGCAACAATGATTCTTTGCCTTAGAGTCAGCGTACCGATAACTGAGCTAACTGTGAAGAGACTTCCCCCACTGAAACTGCAATCTCAACTCTTTCAAGATCTCTGTGCAAAGGAGTCTGTCTAGTAATGAGTGCTGTTGAATGTGATACCTTTCTACTAAGAGCATCAACTATCACATTCTCCTTTCCTAGGTAGTACAAAATCCCACAATCATAGCCCTTTACTAACTCAAGCCATCTGTGTTGCTTCATATTTAACTCCTTCTAAGTGAAGAAGTACTTCTAACTCTTATGGTCAATGAAGATCTAAATCTTCTCACCATATAAATAGAGCCTCCAGATCTTAAGTGCAAAAACTATTGCTGCCAACTCCAAATCATGTGTGGAGTAGTTCTTCTCATCACTCTTCAACTGACGAGGCAGAAGCAACCACCTTACCTTGCTGCATCAAGACATAACCCAATCCTTTCTTAGAGGAATCACTGTAAATCACATAACTTCTAGATCCATCTGGCACTTTAAGGATTGGTGCAGTAACAAGTTTCTACTTAAGATCCTGGAAACTACTCTCACTTGTTGGGATCCAAACAAAGGAGTCCCCTCCCACGTCAACTGAGTAAAAGGACCAGCTATACTAGAGAAACCTTCCATGAACCTTCTATAATAACCTGCTAAACCCATAAAACTACGTACTTCACTAACTGTAGAAGGTGGAGGTCAACTGGTAACAACTTCAATCTTTATTGGGTCCACAGAAACTCCCTTATTAGATACTACATGGCCCAGGAAAGACGCATGCTTCAACCAAAACTCACATTTGGAAAACTTGGCATAAAGGTTATTAAATACAGGGTCTTAAGAGGTGTCTTTTGATGTTGAATGCCATGATTTTTGCAATATTCATCAAAAGGTCCACAATACTTACCTCCATTATCAGTTTTAACGCACTTAAGCTTTTCACCAATTTCTCTCTCAACAAAGGCATGAAACTGTTTAAACGCTTGCAATACTTGATCGTTAATCCTCAGGATGTAAACCCATATTTTTCTTGAATGATCATTAGTACATTTGGCTTTCTTGAATGCTGAGATGATTTAAAGGTAACCCTCGTCTGCTTTCCTGCCAAACAATAAGGACGCCGTTTTAGAGTATTTATATAAGAATCCATGATTTTAGCATCCATGTAGTCTAGTGAAGAAAATTTATGTCCCTTTATTGTAACCATAGAACCTTTAGTAAGCTTCCATCTGCCATTGTCGAATGTATTGCAAAAACTTTCGCCATCAAGCTTACCTATAGAAGTCAAGTTCATACCAATATTGAGAATATGTTTCACATTTTTCAAAATCAATCTAAAACCATTTCTATTCTTCAAGTCTACATCCCCGATGCCAACTGCATTTGTTGATCCAAGAGTATAGAATTTCCTCATATCTAAGTCGTACGTACAGATTTCTCACCATCTAGTCGTAACACATGTAATCTGTTTCCTCTCTCACCGAGCCGCACACAATTTTGCTTTGCTCATTGTCATTTGGCTCGATTTTTGCACTGTCGCTTCTGCTTTCCTGTCTACCATTAGGGTTTTGGTGGTAAGTGTGTAATTATGGGTTTTATGGTTCTTCTTTGTAACTACATTGAGGTGTAATGTGGATTGATATTTGATCGTTGAAGGAGCCATTGAGAAATAAAGCTAGAATTCTTGGGTTCACGACAAGTTTGGTTTGGAGTTCAATTCTCCATTTACCACGATATGTTGTGAAATTCACATTTTGGTGAATTGGATGGATGAAATTGTCTGTGAAATTGTTTAATTTTTTCACTATTTTTAGGATTGGTTCGTTGGACTTTAGTTCGATCAAGGAGCTTAGGTAAAGTTAAGGTAAGGGACTTCTACTATCGAACCTTATATTGAAGTTGGAATGTACGGACTGCGATGGTTTAACTGTTATGTGGAGTTTAAAATGTATTGACGGCTTGCCCTGTTGACTGACTGAGATAGTTTGACTATTATGCATAGTTAAAAATGTATTGATCGCTTGTGCTGTTGACTAAACTGAGATATGCATCAGCATGTTTATTTTGACTGGTTATGTGTAGAGATAGAGTATTATTAATAGTTTGAATTGTGCTTTGTTGTGATTATCTTAAACTGTTTGGACTGGATTGGGAAAAAACCGTTAGCGTTATCTATGGGGCACTGTACCTTGCAGGCCTTGTGTCCTACTAGATCACCACATGTTGTGCATCCTACAGGATCACTAGACTGATATGTGCATTCTTCAAGATCACTAGACTGAGGTGTGTTTCCTACGAGATTAGTAGAATGATTGATGTGCATCCTATGGAATCACAAGACTATTATGATGTAGGGTACCTTCTAATAAGAAGTTAAACATTTTTACTCCAAACGAAAACTATAGTGGGTATCTTACTGTATATATTTTATACTCACCCTTTTCATGTTTAACTTTTTTAAGCAAAGGTAATTCAAGAGGTACACTGGTGAGAGGGGCAAGAAGAAATAGTGAACGCCATATGGGAACATTTTAAAACGCTTCTGCTGACTATTTTAGAGTTTAGGGTTTAAAACGCTTGTGCTTACTATTTTATTGTTTTCTTCTTTCGAGAATTATAGGTCCCAACGATGAATGGAGAACATATATTCAACTAGAATGCATGGCATTGTTGCGTCTCTGTGTTTGTATTTTATGTTGAGAATTTTTGTTGATGCGATAACTACTTGTGTTTATGAGTTTAAGTATTTTGTTATTAACCTATTGTATTCCTCAAAAAGGTATTTACTAAACTCATCACTCAATAAGTCTTTGACTTACATTTTAAGTTTTCCCTCCCCACGTTGTCAAGCGTTGAAGTCAAGTAAGGAATGGAGGTCATGTGTAGAAAGCCAACTAAAGAAGGAAAAGTTGGGTTGTTATGTAAACTTGTGCGGTGTGCAAGTCGTGTCATCCTATCTTGTGTTTAAGGAGTTGGTACGTAAGAACTTTACACCTTAACATTGAGGGCTCTAGCTTAGATCGAAGAAAGGTTGTCTGACACTTCAAGATTGGTGAGACCAAAGACAATAAGTACGAAAGGTTTGAATCAGGGAAAGGAAGCCATGAAGCTTGTCCCTGAAATGGTTGTTGGGTGATCGAGGAGAAGGATAAGAAAGGGGTTTTTACACCTCTAATTATCTTGTCTTAAGAAGCAGAATTTTAATAAATGAAGGAAGGTGTGTGGATAAAAACTTAGGGGGCATTTGGGGGAAGGAAATGAACAAGGGGTAAAGGGGAAAGGATTATGAAAAAGGGAGGATAATGAAAATAAAAGGATTATGATAATCCTTGTTTGGTGAAGGAATAAGTGGGGAGGATTATGATAATTCCTCTTTGGGGGAACAAATAAGTGAGAAAGATTATGTTTGAAGAATTATGACAAAAAAAATATTATTATCATTATCTCAATTCGTACTCTTATAATTTTTTTTTTAAAAAAATCATATTGTAAATCCAATATGCAAATATTCGTATTTTTAACTTACTGAAGTTTGAAATTTTTACCGTAAAACATGTTCCATTAATTTTCGTAAATAAATTGTCAATTTTAAACACTTTGTACGGAAGCTTTCCGTGTCAATAAATTAATTACGCATTATGTGCGAAAGAAATTATTTCTAATTTTTTAAAATTAATGTTAGTGTAATATTGAGAATTTACGTATCATTAACAATTGATTTAAACAAACGACGATGAACATAATAGCATTGAAACAAAATGAAACACGAAAACAAAAATTTATTCAAAAAGCAGTTAAATAGTAAACATCAATTATATCTTACATTCTAATAATGCAAAAAAAAAAGTGAAAACTAGAACAAAATTCGTTCATGCAGTTCAAGCGAACAAACAATCACAAGATATTTGAATTAGATTTTATGGTTTTGTTGAATACTAAATTAATGATTGAATTTGGATTTTTAGTGTTGCTGAATTTGAATTTAATTAAATATATTTTGGTGTTCATTTAATTAAATTGAAACATGGAATTTTGTTATAAATGTGATAATTATATGTATATGTGGATATTATATATATATACAATTGTTGTAGAAAATTGAAAAGATAATTATATTTAACAAATATAATTACACATATAATTAATAAGGAAAAGACATTTATATTTTGATGAAAGAGAAAAGTTTGATGTGATTGAAAAATTATTTATTGAAAGAAGAGAAGGATTGAAATGATGAGAGAGAAGGATTAACATGGAATAAAGGCGTATTAAACTTATTCCTTTCCCACACAGGGAAAGGACGTCATTTCATTTACGTTCCTTTCCCTCCCCAAATAGCCTTTAAGTTGTATTTATATGCCTCATAAGAAAATGAATGTAACTGTTAACTCTGAATTGTGTTTAAAGTGTCAAGTTAATAAAATAATAAATTATGTTCATTTAGCTTCTTATGAATTCTATCACATACTAAATGATATTCTTTGTTATGGCAAGAGTGGTAAGCAATGGAGTAAATCTAAAAGTTACATATTTTTCCATTGCAATGAGTAAGCTTTTAATGGTCGAGGTGAAGGATTTGCGATGAGACAAGTTGAAGAGAGTTGTTTCGCTTATTAAGCGTTCATCGTGTCATCTTGCGGTTTGATACACAATTGGTGTCTAGGCGGCACGCCTCCATCTGGTCGCAGGAAGTTGCTTTTGGGGCGGGTTGTGACATAAATATTGTGTTCATATATGTAAATATATAACGTATATATATATTATATATAACGTATATGTATTATATATTATGTATATATTTATATTATATATTATATATATATATTTTTATAGATTGTATATATATGTAGATGAGTGTGTATATGAAGCAAAATTTAATTTTTACTTTGTTACCAGACAAAATTGCTAAAATTAATCAAGAATTAATAAAGAAATTGAAACCAATATACAAATTTTTGAAGAAGAAAAGAATATTACATGTAATTCTTGAAAAATATCCATCCCGTAAAAAAATTTACACCTCAAATCTCTTACCTCTAATAATGATTACTCCTCCATGAGAATTCAAGAACAATTCTCCATTAATTTTGAAGAAAATATGGTAGAAAAGAGGGATAATTCTGAGAAAAAAAATGATTTGGAGAATGTTTTTGGTGAAAATTTAAGAATTAATGAGAAATTAGGAAAACTTAAGATATATATAGAAAACAAATGAAAATAACCACTCTGAAGATTCGAAGCCACACCCTCTAAGACATCTACATGCTTCAATTGACGGAGACTTGAAATCGGGTGGGGAGGTGTCTTGCAACACCAGTAGAAGACGGGTGTCGTGAGAAGGTTGGTGGAGACAGTGAAGTGCGCGCGAACGTAAACTTCAAATAAATCAAAGATTATTATTCTTATGCCTGTTGGGTTTCAAACGTGTGATATAGGGGAAGTGCACAGGAAGGGATTAAAACGACAAAATTTTGTTTGTAAATTTCATAAAATAATTGGTGTGTTTAGGGATTGAACTTATGACATCTGGATGATTTGCGGGCGAATAACTATTCAAATGTTTTAAATATTTACCAAATTGCCCCTAATTTTCAAAATGTTCATTTTTCTTTGTTCGAACTCTATTTTTGGTGATTTTCATTGTTTGGGTTCATAACGGAATCTACTTTCATAATCTGCACACACAAAATATCAAAATAGTGAATATATATATGTTATGACTTGAGAATAAAATTATTATAAATGAGTCAACAATTGTCTCAACATATATATATATAAAGAAAAATGAAAAAGAATAAAAAGTTTGTTAATAAGGAAATAATCAAATTAAGATTGGAAATGTGGTGTAATTTAATAAGAAAACATATTTTTAGGGTTGAAATTTGAAGATTAGGATATTTAATATATATATATATATAAAGAAAAAAAAAAGAATAAAGAAGTTTGATGTAGATCAACTCATTGAAGTCGTGGAACCCCATCCACAACTTCACTATCCTATTTTTGTCAATACTTTTCCTTTACCCTATTTTTGCCATTATTTTTAAAAATAACATTAATTAAAAAATTGTGGTTTCTAGGGTCAACTATAAATATAAATATATCATTATGGTTCCAACTTGAACTTGTCACTTATTCATTATTGTTTAGTTCTCTTATTGATCTAGGCCCCATATTCATTTTTGTTTATTTTGAAGGTCTTATATTTCCCAAAAATACAATTTAATCGTTTGTGTTATATTATACAAAGTCGTGTGATTTTTCTTGACCAAAATTTTACACCAACAAAATACATGTTTAAATTGAAAGATATATATTAAAATTTTAGAAAAATTAAAATTTAATCTCATGTTGAAATAAAATTGAAAGACTATTTTTCCAATTTGTACACTACGAGAAAATGGTGATCTCCTGGCTCACAAATGTGTCGAGAGATATATGAAAACACATCGAAAAAGGATCTCTCTACACATAAAGGCCCGTTAGGATCAGGGTTGAGAAAAATGTGTTGGAAGATCATGGAGAACTCTAAACATCATTCAGACGGTGTCATAATATTACCACTTCATTTGTTTCCAAACACTCAGTCTGTAACAATGTACATGTGAAATAAATTAATACGTAACCGTTGATAATAAGAAATATGTATGCTCATTAAATAATTCACAAAAGAAAGAGAAGAGGTTTAGAATATCTATTAACCAACATGAAGGGTGAATAAAGCATGGAATTAACAAAGATAGTCTAAGTTCCCTAAGGGGTCATTTAGCTTTCTACATTCAAACCTTTTTACGAGATCATTTACTTCTACCTTCAAACGATCGTGGTTGTAAGTTTATATGTATCACTCAGTGAAGGTTAAGAATACAAGGGTAATATCAAGGTCACATAAGTAAACTTCATAATCGAAACAAAACATACCTTTGTAGTCTTCTAGGTTAAAAATGACAGAAAACTCATTGTTTTGGTCTTGAAAAAGAAAACCAATTGCTAATTCAAATCAAGTATCTATGAAATAATTCAAGTATCTGTAATACCCCAAAACTATTAGGTTATTTTTATCTTTATTATCATCTTATTTTGTTTAATTTTGGGTGTTATTTGTGAAATTGTTTAAATTGTGGAGATTAAGTGTTTTGGAAGGATGAGTGGTTAATTTATGGAAATTGGAGTTCTATTGTTAAAATTGGTTTTGGATTTATTGGTTGGTGAATTTAATTTGTAAAGTTGGAGGTATTATGAGTAATTATGGTTATGTGTATATATAAAGTCATGGAGGAATAAGAATAATTATAATGTGGGTTAATATAATTATTAAGAGAGGAATACTTTGGCATTTTTGGAAAAAGAGCAAATTTATGGTGATGGAAGGGGTGGTTAATGAAGAAAGAGAAATTAAATAGGAATAGGGAAGAGAAATAATAATAATATATTTATTATTAAATAGGACTCCTTGGATTGTGTGCACTTCATCTTCAATCTTCCCCCTTGGACAAACCCTAGCCGTCGCCTCCTTCACCATCCCCGTCCTCCACCAACAGTCGCTCTTCAAACCGTCGCAACCGTTCGCATTCGGTCAAGCCGGGTGAAGACTCGAGCTGAAATCCTCATCCGTCCGCCGCTCAACATCTTTGTCTCCTCCGCACGACGACGACCGCCCGAACAAAGTGGTTGCGTCGCTTTTTTACTCTGCCTCGCGTCTCTGTTCGTCAGCAGTAATCGCATCGATCCTCACGTCCGCAAGCTTCAGTTGTCCACACCGCGTTACCTCTCTAGCCGCATGGGTCCAGCCGCACGCGTCCTTCTCCACCGAGCCGCGTCCGAGCCGAAGCCTCTTCTGGTCTAGCCATCTTCAAGTTTAGCCTCTTGCAACCTTTGAGCCATCTGGGTGAGTTTGTATGGGTTTGGTACACCCAATTAAATATTTTTATCTTAAATGAAATTGTATTTGGAATAAGTTGATCTATGGTTGCTTGAAGGTCCAAGCGAAATTGGTGGAAATAGGACTGTGAATTTCCATTTAAGGTGGTGTTGGATTCAATCGTAACCTTGGGGTAAGTTGGGTAAGCTTGGTTACTAATTAACCAGTAGGGTGATCATTAACAGAATTATTGATTTTGAATTTTACTGGTGGTTTGGATTGAGTATTGGGAGAACCTGATTGTCAACCAGTGAATTATTTTAGCAGATCTCCAGGTAAGAGATCTTTCCCCCTTTTGATTGAGATGCAGCACCATTGGTATATGATATGATTATATGTTATTTTTGAGTTATGCGTGTTTGAGCTAAAGATGTTGTATTATGTTGAGCATGTATAGCCTATAGTGTTCGGTTGGTCTTCTGGTTAGAGTCGTACCACGAGGGGTCCATCAAGGTCCTCCCCTATATATGTCTGTGTAGTTATTGAGACGTGATTCGACTGGATCACTTACAGCCCGACTCTCCTTTAGGGTGATTCCTTCGGGTCCACCGAGAGCCCAGTTCAATCCCGTTGGGATACTGGATAGTGTGCGTTCGGGAGCACCATAGCACGTGGTACTTTATTACAGGACTCTAACAAAGAGACTAACAATACATAGTGAGACTAAATATGGAACTCTTACTGAGTATAAATTTATACTCACTCTTTTTAATGTTAAACTTTCAGGTAAGGAGAAAGACAAGGGCAAGCTGGCGAATGATAGGAAGTGACCGTGAATCGCCATAGGGATTAGTTCAGTTTTCCGCATTTATATTTCAGTAACTATATTTTCGGTTTATTCCAGAACTTCGGTTCAATTATGTTAATGTATTTCTTTTATTTTGTGGGCTCGAACTAGTATTTTGTTTTATCACTTTAATTACTTATTTATTTTTATTATTTAAAATTTTTTCTCAACTTAAAAAATTATTAAAAAAAAAAAACTATACTTATTTGAATAGTAATGACCTCAACCTTCTAGGAAAGTTTGGGTTTTTACCGTATCAATATGCAAGAAAACATGATCCAAAGATGTTCACAAAAACGAGACGACTTATAAGAATGAGTTCTAGTAATACCAAACGAATAGTTACAAAATAAAGTTTTAAAACAATGGAACGTACATTTTCTTTTTTGTTAATTTTATTTTTTTGCATCAAACCAACAATTGTTTTGTCAAAAAGGAATGTCAATAAAAGATTTTAACTTTATTTTGTCCCTAAACCACTTAATTTATATGCAAAATACATGTGTGATTCTTTTTCAAGAATGTTGATTCAATTTGATTCTTTGAACCCTTTGGGATACTGGTTCTACTGCAAATAAATTAGAAACTTGAGTAAAGATGGTAAACTTTAATGGAGCATTCGACATGCAAATTTGTAAAGTACTTAAGTTTGGGATTAGGGTGAAAAGTTTAAGTAAGAAAACTATGTTTGGAGTACAAAATTAAGAAGCATAGAAATAAAATTAGGAAGCATGGGAACAAAGTGCACTTTGTAAAATATTTTCTTGTATTTTAATTTGTGGTTAGATTTTAGATTAATTTAAATTTGTCATCTTAATTATTTTGGGGATGAGTGTTCACACGAGATTTTTGGAGAAATTTAATTCGTGGAATTAAACTTTTTATATTTATTAATATAGTGTTGTGGATACAATCTCTAATATTTACTCCTTTAATGCTTTCTCTCAAATACAAATTAAGACTTAGAACTTTTTGATCTTCGATCTTTAGGAAGTTGTGGTTACAAGTCTATTTGAGCTTTAATCTTCTGTAATTCAAGGAAAATTTAATCTTCCAAGTCTTTAATCTTTCAAAAGATGATGATCTTGAGGTTGATAAGAACTTGCACGTTTTGAGAGCTTTTAGAAGTTTGACCTCAATTCTTCAGAGCTTCAATTTTTTTTTCAACCAAAGATCCCAAAAAATTAATAGGAAGGTCTCTATTTATAGACAATTTCCATGGGCTTTGGTGGGCTTGGACCCATTTACCTGTTGGACTTGGGCTTGGGTCCATTTACCTGTTGGGCTTGGGCTTGGACCCATTATCCTCATTTGACCCAATTTTTATATCTAGGGCTTAATTGGGTTGGGTATGAGAAAACTTAATTACCCAAACTCAATCAAATTATAATTATCACAAATGTATTGCATTTGCCTTTTCGAGATTGGTGCATATGTATGGGTGGGTGAATCTCGAAAACGATAAGCTGAAATAAAAAAATATAAGTGATTTGTTCTTGACTTTTGCTCCAGTTAATATGTCAAATTAATCATACTATGCATTTGAACATGAGTGATTAAAATGCTATATAAAGTTTGGTGAATTTTAAATTTAATTCACAATTTTTTTCTCTTTTATGTGTTTTCCATATTCCCAAAATAGTTTCTTCTTTTTGTGCTATTTTTTTGTTTACCTGTGATTTTGAAATTGATGGAGAAGAAGGGTCGACGTCCATGTTGATATTGCTTTTTTTTTTTTGTTTAAATGGTTGTCATAGATGAAAATGACGATCGAACCTCTGTTGTTTTTTTTTAGGAACCGTGGTAGAGGAAAGAAAGTGAGTGATTGTTTTTTATTTGTGTATGTGTACAGTGAGAGGGGTGGGACAACGAAAATTTGCCTTCTTCAAAAACTGTTTTTTTCAGCAGAGAGATAAGAACGGTAGAGATTGAGAGAGATTGGCTCTTTTCTTTTCTTTTTCAATTTTCTTTTCTTTTTCAATTACCTTTTTTCTAATTTTTTTTCCTTTATTTTTTTCAATAATTTTTGTTACCTTTTTTTTACTCACAAAAATCCTTTTTTTTTTCTAGTAATAACTCTTTTTTTTTAATACAGGAGTGAAGCAAGGAAGTTGATGTTTGGAGATGAAGCACTTGAACAAACTTGAAGATGGAGCACTCAGACATTAATCGAAGATGAAAGTGCACTTGACTTTATCATTGTTTTAACTTGAACTTGATGATGGATCACACCAAGCTTCAAGATGAAAAAGTGAGACGAAGATGGAAAAGCGAGACTACACCAACATATCGACTGCAACACATGGAAGATGAAGATGATGATCGTATCACCTACAACACATGGAAGATGAAGATAATGATCCTATCGGCTACACGGCACATGAAAGATGATGATCCTACTGGCTATGACACATGTAGAAGATGAAGATGAAGATGAAATCCTCCCGACTGCAACACATGGGAGAAGATGAAGATGAAATCCTCTTGGCTACAACACATGGGAGAAGATGAAGATGATGATCCTTTCGGCTGCAACACATGGAAGAAAATGAAGATGATGATCCTCTTGGCTGCAACATATGGAAGAAGATGATGGAGATGATGATCCTCTTGGCTGCAACACATATAAGATAAAGATGATACCTCTTTGTTGGAACACATTGAAGATAAAGATGATGATCTTCTCTGCCATGGCCGCAACATATTGGAGATGATGAAGACCCTCTCAACTACAGCTACAACACATGGGAGATGATGAAGATTCTCTCGACTGAAGCCGCAACACATTGAAGATCAAGATCCTCTTGGCTGCAACATATGGGAGAGGATGAAGATGAAGATGATGAGCCTCTTGACTTCAAAACATGGGAGATGATGATCCTCTTGGCTGTAACATATTAGAGATGATGAAAATTCACTCGACTGCAGCTGCAACACATAGGAGATGATGAAGATTAGCTCAACTACGACCGTAACACATTGAAGATGAAGATCCTTTTGGTTGCAACACATTCAAGAACAATCCTTTTGGTGGGAAAAGACAAAATTTTTCAGATTCACTTTTCGCGACAGTTATTTAGTGTCATAAGAGATACAAAAAATAATTTATTTAATTTATTAAAATAAAATTCATTTTAAATCAAAAGTTTATTAAAATCAGACTTTCCCCTAATTTTAAAAACATTAAATAATTTATTTATTAAAATAAAACTTATAAAATATCTCCAAACCCTTTCTCTACCTCCTCCTCCTCTTTGTGGAAGATCCACGCACCGCACTTCCTTCTCGATTTTCCTCCCTTCTGCTAACCATCTCTCTCCCTCTCTCAAGCACGTCGAGAACGACGCGACTTGTCGTCAACAACACTACCAAAATCCCCTTCTTTCTCTTCTTCAGTCGACGTCACCACCCAACACCCCATGCACAGCTAAACTCGTCGGTGAATCGCAGTCGCCGCACGGTAGCTCACTGGAGATCAAGCTCATCGTGGTCTGTCTCCATTCTTCGTTCAAATTCAACTTCTAGAGTAAGATTTTTGTATTTTGTGGTTGTTTTGTTAGGAAATTTGAATACCCATTATTTTTAGACTTGAGTTTAACATTACCCATTACTTTTCGACGCTAGATTCAAGTTTTAGAAGCATTTGAGCCATTGTCCAGCCCTTCGAAAAGTCGTATTTGGGCATTTTGGCACAACTTGGGTGAGATTCTAAACTTTATTGAGTGGGTCTTGAGTACCCATTGAGTTTCGACTTGAATTAATCAGTACCCATAAAGTTTGGATGCTAAATTGGAGTTCTTGGAAGGACTTAGCTACTATTTAGCTGAGAAGGAGTAAAACTTTGGCGTTCAACACAAATTTGGGTAAGGTTTGAAGTCGTGTGGTTTGGGTATTGAGTATCTGTTTAATTTCAGTGCTATTTTCGAATGAACCATGTTGGTGGATGCTTGTTTTCGAAGTAGAAAATCGTTAGGGTGTTGTCCGTTAAGTTTAAGGCTACCTTTATAAGTGTTAGTAAGAAATTGGGTGATTTTAGTAAGTTTCGTGATTACCCGACTAGTTTCGTGATTACCCGATTAGTTTCGATATGGAATTTCCATTACCATGTTGTTGATTGGAAGAATTTAGACTCTAGAGAACTATGGAGTATTGTTCACTGCACTTAAGATCGTTAGTACAAGTGTGGGTAGGTTCTTAAGTGTTAACTCATTAGTTTGTTGATGGGTTTGTTAAATGATCTAAATCTCTTAAGTTATTGGGGTTTCTAGGAAGATTAACTAATGCTTCTTTGTTTGACAAACATCCTATTCAAACTTGCCGATTTTGTTACCTGGTATTTGAATTTTCAGTTTTTTTGCCCTAATTTAACTAGCTGATTGAGTAGAGTGTCTCGTAGATTGAATTATTGTGTCAATATCCATTTTTGTTTAAATGTTTATAGACATTAAAGCTAAAATTTAGTTGTTGACATGCTTTTGATGAAGTGAATGGTTTCTTCATTTTTCTGTTCTATGTGAAGGATGTATGAGAAAAGAAGGGGAGAGTTAGATATATTACATCGGAGCTTTTCTAGAGAAGTATTATCACCTCTTTTCGAGCTTTTATAAAAATATGCAACATTGAAAAGGTATCTCGTGGGTATTTGTTCAATCTTGTTTTGTTGTGATCAATTGAGATACATAATATGCACTATAAATTTGTTAAAGTGTTGGACTTATCTGTTTTTTTAATAGGGTTGAAAGAATCTCAAGGTATGTTTTGTTAAAGCATATTTTTATTTTGATAAATTTGAAGTTGTCAAGTCTATAATAATGATAATGTTAATATGAGTAAATTTATAGCTCTGTATGACTGTGTGCATATTTAAGCTAATGATATTATGTATGGAAGACAACTTGCAATAAAAAACTTAGTAAATAGTCACAAGCCACCTTTTGAATTCAGTAGATAGAAGAAACTATTGTTGAGATAAAAGACGAGGAATAAAGAAAAGTTGTATGTACTCAGAATTCAAACTTATTGATCATCATCTGATTATCATGCTATAAATATTTTGGACAAGTGAGAAGAGCTCTGAGTATCATGCACTAGAGAGACGAAGTTGAATATAAAAGAGAAAGACGTGTAATTTTCCGCAAGGCATAATCATGATAAGTTAATTTTCTTCCTTACATTGTGTCATTTTGCTTTGACATGACAGTATACTTCTAACCTTATGTCTCTCCAGCATATTTGAGATGTTTTGCAAAAAAAAGTTATGCTTGAAGTTGGACAATATTATATCATAGTGTAAAAATATTTAGAGATAAGTTATTCTTAGTTTATGTTTTGCATCTCGATTTTTTACTAAAACTTTGGCTTATGTGACTTGTGTTTGAGAAGTCTAAGATAAATTATATAGTATGTACTATTAAATTATCGCACAATCTGAATGCTTGAATTTATGAGTTAAGGTGAATTCAACACTATTATAATACTCTCCCTCATTTGTGAAAATGAAAACTTGTAAAATCCTAAACTAATACAATCAAATCCATCATGTGCAAAATTGTTTCTTTAGTTCTGCATGATGATAGAAAGCTTATCTTCTGATGGATGTTAATATGATTCTTGTACCAAAATTTTCCATATCTTTCAACTCATGTAGTTTTTTTTTTATGTGAGATCTTAAGACCCATATATCCAAATGCAATGGGTCTTAAACCCTTTTCTTGCATTTCTCTAATCTTCTTTTTCAGGTGTAGCCTCTTTGTTTACATGTAAAATAACATATTTATCTTTAGTCTTTAAAATGTGTGGATGAATTTTTGCCATGTTTTCGAGTGGATTACTTTGGTGAGGAGACATGTTGAAGTTGTAGTGAATGATGAAACAATATTCCCTCTCTTTAAGAAATTTTGTAAGGTGCGAAATAAAGGTTTCAAGTAGTTCAATTCAAGCTTTGGTTTGGTAGCTATTCTGTTTTTAAGTTTTTAAAAATTAACCTAACGATTGACATCTTTCTAAAGTACAGAAGTTGAACTCTTAGTTCAAAACTCTCTAGTACTCCAAGGTATGCATCTTTTTCCTTTTCTTTATTTTTATTTTTTGAATTTTATGTGTATGTTTTTGTATCTGATGAATTATTTGGGTTTATAGTCAACTGGGTGTGTTTAGATTTTACTGTTTGAACTTGTTGGGTGAAGAAATTGATCGTTTGGTATGGATGATTCTTGTTTTAGTAAAAAAAAAAAGAAGGTATTTTCAGGTGATGATTTTGGATGGTGAAGTTTATGTTCTTGGGAACCATGGTTCTTAATTGAGTTGTTTAATTGAATTTAGTTCTTGGAGGAATCTTTAAGACGCTTTTTCTCCATGTGTTTTAAATATTTTTTTTGTTAACTTGTAGTCTTTTACATTTTTCCCACTTCTTGATTTGTTGTTCTTGATGGTTTATTCAGTTGTTCTCACAAATTTTGTTTAATTAGAGTTGCAATGAAGCTCAAGGTTCAATTGGAGCCATTTCTTGGTTTTTAGACTACTTTGATTTTAGTTGTGTTTATTAGCATGGTTGCCATTTCCATAACTGACTCTAACTTGTTACTTCTTTGCACATAGAAATAGGTTTAGAATTTTATTTATGTAAGATATTTATTAAGATAAACCATTAGCCATGGAGAACAAAAGTATAGAACTCTTAGTACTAGAAATTTTCTTGTTTATGTAAAATTTAAAGTCTACATTCTCTTGATACTGATCAGTGGGCTCTGGTGGCAGGGCCCTTCAGATTCTGAAGAGTTTTGAAGCATGGAAAGAATGCCATGACCCAACCCGAAAGTGAGTGAGGTACGTTCTAACACTTTCTATAGATTGAAGTGTGTTTTTTCTGTATAGTTCATGGCTTTCCAACTGATAAAATGTACATTTTTTTGCATTATCCTTTTTTTTTTTTGGTTCAAAATGTAAATGGAGTGGGAGAGAGAGTGTTTGATGTATGTGGAGTTGTGGCAAATGAAAAAGAAAAGCAGTGTGAAGAATCACTGGCTTTGGCTTTGGCTTTTGTATATGAAAATTATTTAAATTAAATATTTTTTATGATATTGAAAAAAATATTCTTGGAGATCAATATCTTTGGTCTTAGTATAATCTTTAGTGAATAATCTTTAATGTTTCTTTTTCTAACTTCAAATAAAAATTTCCTTCCAAGTTTTTCTAAGTTTCATGTTCGAAGTTTTTGAAATTCAAAGGTTCAAGGGAGTTATATTCTTTGTATTTGTTGTGAGAGCTTTGGGTTTTAGTTCTAATGTGCTTCAAAGAATTCCAAGTTTAGACTTTCTTCTCTATATGTACAGGTTTTGTATACTTCAAAGAATTATGGGTTCTCTCTCTTAGTGTGTGGGTGTGAGTTTACTTTTTTGGGAGTGTTCTTGAGCCTAAATACATGTTCAAGTGTTATGACTATCCTGCAATTATGGTAGTCTTTTTCTTAATTTTCCTATTGGCTAAGGATATATGTTTTATGTGTGCCATTTTCATTGTTTTTTATTTTGTGGAGGGGGAGGGGGAGGGGGACTGGAAATGTTATCACAAAAGTTTGGGCACGCTAGTTATTCTCCTATAATCTCACTATTTTTTTCTTTTCTTCAATCTTAAATCAATGGGAGTATTAACTTATGACCTATTGGCTAAAGACATATGTTTTGTGTGTGCCATTTTCACTGTTTTTTATTGTGTTGGGAGGAGGCTGGCAATGAAGGGTTGGAATGTTCTTTAGTCGTACTCTAAAATGAGATTTCGTTTTCGTATGATGGTGATGTATTAGAACATTATTGTTATTGAAATTGTTAGTGTAATAGCAGAGCGGCAAGGAAAACAGGAGTTGAGCAATATAAAACAGAGGAAAATGTTTTAGTATACGAATTCGTAACATTGTTTTACTATCGTCAATATCGAAATAATGACACTTTAATTTTGTAAAAACTGTCACGATTGGACTATCCTTGACACAGAAAAAATGTGATAGTATACTAATTTGTGACATTTTAATAACTGTCGTCAATATCGAAACAATGACAATTCAATTTTATAAACACTGCCATGATTGCCCTATCCTTGACAGAGAAAAAATGTCATAATATACGAATTCGTGACATTCTTTTAACTATTGTCAATATCGAATCAATGACATTTGCTTTTTCAAAAACTATCACGATTGACATATCCGTGACAGAAAAAAATGTCATAGTATACGAATTCGTGACATTTTCGTAACTCTTGTCAATATGAAAATGATAACAGTTATTTGTTGTCATAAAATAAATATGACAGTTATTTATTGTCATGAAAACACTTATTGTGACAGGTTTTTAAAGTTGTCATAGAAGGACTTTGCACAACAAGCGATACTATGACTGTAAATAACTGTCACGAATTTTATTCGCGATAGAAAATAACTATCGTCGTAGACCATTTTTGTTGTAGTGTGATCTTCTCGGCTGCAACACATAGGAGAAGAGGCAAAGCTCATTGCATCAATGAAGCCTAAAGCCTTCAAACTTGAGCTTGAAGAAGCAATGGTGAAGCATTTGAGCTTTAGGAAGACGAAGCCCTCTAACGTGAGTATGAGGAAGAATAGATAGAACTTTTGAGTCTTAAGGAAGATGAAGTTTTCGAACATTAATATCTCAAGACTTGACTCCCCTTGAAGGATATTTGAATAGCTAGCTTATGAGGGTAGATCATTAAACACCTCTGTTATCACCGAAGGAGCCACCGAGGCCCTAACTACGATTTATAAGGGTATGAAGAGTGCATGCAAAGAATTTAAAAACTTCAAGTGTGAGCTTTGACTTTACTTCCTTTGCCCCCTTTCTTTTTCGTTCATTCTTTTTTTTGTTGAAATTCTTGTAAATGCATGATTTTTGTTGAATGATAATGATTTCTTTTTTCTTATTTTGGTATGACTACTCCTAAATTTCATTTTGTGCTGCTTACATATCCTTTACTGTGAGATTACATCCACACAATGTAATGATGGCCTACCCTGTTTTTTTTAACGTGTGACTGAACTTAATTAAAATAAACTTTAAGTTGCCTACGTACCATTTTTATAACATAGAGATCAAGTCATAACGAAGTTCTTTTTTTTTTTTTACTATTCACCTTTTAAGCTCTTGTAGGCTAGGAGCACCATGTGGTTTAAGCTCTTGTGATAAGAAGCTTTGCATATTTAACAACTTTTATTTTCATCAAGGATTAGTTCATCTTCTTCGTTTGTAGGATTAATGAATATAATAAGCCTTCGCTTCATGGTCAAGGAATCTTTTGTATTTATGTCAATAGGCAACATCCTCTTCATGCATGATCGGACACAACTGTGAATCTTATCTCTTTGTTTTCTTCATGAAATTGTTGTCTTTAAAGTTTTCATCTCTCTTTCATGTTGATCGTTTGTCATCTTTAGATGATCAAAAGTAGATGTTGAAGGTCGTTATTTCTTCGATGTGGAGATACTTAGCCTTTTGAAAGCTGAAGTTCAAGTGGAAGTAGACATTGGACATTGGTTTTCTTCTTCTTTCGTGACCATACTCAATCTTTGAAAGACTGAAGATCGAGTAGTTGAAGGCTTGATACTATCAAAGACAAAAGCCCTTGCTTGATTTCATTTGAATTGTCGACTTCTTCAAAAGATGCATAATTGTTGTCAACTTCTGCTATATTTACAACATAACATGCAGTCACTTCTAATACTTCCTTTGGATGATCATTAAGGAAGCTTCTTGAAAGGAATTTTGTCAAAGTTATCGATCGCCAAGGTCGGAGGAAGTCCTCGTCTTTTCCTTTGATAGGCTTAGACTTCCACATCTTGTTTCTTTGTCCTTTCTTTTTTATGGGAGATGCTTCCTTTTGCATGCTTTTGATGGAATGGCAACTCCTTTTGAAAGGAATTTGGTTGTCTCCCTTTTTGACGAGTCATGACTATCCATCCTTCGCCATCATCCATAACATGCACTTCTTTGTTTTGGAAGTCTACGTAACGATCCTTTGTTAGAATTGGAAAACAAAATTAATCTTTTCCTTTGATCATAAAGTTGTGTTGATGGTGGAAGATTTGAAGTCATCTCGACTACAACATGATTCGTCTGAGCTACTTCATCAATGTCCAACTCGATCTTATTTTCACAAGCCAACTTTAGATTGAACTCCTTCAACACGAAACACTTTTTAACAGGGTGACTAATGACCCGAGGGTACTTATAGTATTTAGGATCATCTACTTTTCCTACTTGTTTCGGTCGTTTGCATTCTGGCAGTTGAATAAGTTGCATCTCTAGCAGTTGTTCTAACATGTCTGCAACATCAGAGTCAAGAAATGGATATATTTTTTTCCTAATCTTTCTTTAAGAGTTGGACGTCGCTTTTCGTCGCCATCATGCGTTGCTTCAAGTTTTATTTCTTCTCTTTTAGACTTTTTTATGACACTATTTGCGATCTTTATAATGTCATCAATTGCATTCTTGTCACTCCTCATTTTTGGAAACAAGAAATATTTTGCTCCTCTATTGGAGATACTCGTCCCATATCATGGGCACGAGTCGCCAACTCTTCAAACATGCGAGGTTTCATTCCCTACAAAATATAGAGAAGTTTCCAATGCCTGCCTTGGGTGCACATCTCCACTGCAGAAAGTTTATTGAGTTTGTCTTTGCAATCCAAGCTTAGAGCTCCCCATCAGTTTATGTAGTCGATGACTGACTCCCTCTTTCCTTGTTTGGTGTTGATCAACTCCACCATGCCGACGAGACGCCGGGTGATGTAGAATTGATTGAGAAAGCCCCTCTCAAGTTGCTCCCAACTATTAATGGATTCAGGCTCAAGGTTAGTGTACCAGTAAAAGGCGTTTCCTTTGAGAGTTCAGACAAACTGTTTTACTAACAAATCACCTTGCGTACCACCAGTTTCACATGTTTCAATGAAATAAGAAACGTGTTGTTTTGTGTTGCCCTTGCCATCAAACTATTAGAACTCAGGTGGCTAGTATCCATTTGACATTTTGAGATTGTCGATCCTCTTCTTATGTCGCTTGGAATACAAAGAGAAAGTTTGAGCAGGTCCACCATATTGAGTTATAATGGACTTTGCAATCATCTCCTACAAATGCTAAATAGACAACGATGCAATTGAAATCCAATTTTGTGGTTGGCTTTCTTGCATAACTGCCTTCCCTTTGTCAGTATTCTTGACGGTGTGCAGTGACTTGATTCACCAACGTCACGACTCTCGATGTGATTCTTCAGAGATGCAATCTCATAATCCCTTTCTTCAACCACCTTTATGAGCATATTGATCTTCTTTTCAAGCTCAGCCATTCTGTCTTCACTTGTCTCCATGTCAGTTACCATAATTGACATTATATTTGGATGAGGCATCTCCTCATTTAAGCGTTCAGAGGATGAGTTGTGTTCGTCAATCACAAGATTTTTCTTGATTAAAATTTTACCTTTTTGTGGCTTCGACAATTGTTCCCAAATGTTCTTTGCGACCTCAAAGGGTGACATGTCCTTAAATGATTGAGTTTCCCTTGAATGGCTGCGAGTATTTGACCGTTGGCTGATGTCGCTTCAGGTGTTCTTTGTAAAAGAAAAGGAAGAGATGAAAGATAGAGACGGTCCCACTAGGTGAGCCAAACTGTTCACACAAGATTTTTGAAGAAATTTAATTTGTGGAATTGAACTTTTAGTGTTGTGGATACAATCTCTAATATTTACTCCTCTGATGTTTTCTCTCAAATACAAATTAAGACTTATAACTTTTTTATCTTCAATATTCAGGAAGTTGTGGTTGCAAGTCTATTTGAGCTTTAAGTTTTTGGAATTCAAGGAAAGTTTAATCTTCCAAGTCTTTAATCTTTCAGAAGATGATAATCTCGAGGTTGATAAGAACTTGCATGTCTTGAGTTTGACTCTTCAATTCTTCATAGCTTCAATTCTTCCTTCAACCAAAGATTCCCAAAACTGAATGGGAAGGACTCTATTTATAGAGAATTTCCATGGGCTTTAGGTGGGCTTGGGCCCATTTTCTTGTTGGGCTTGGGCTTGGGTTCATTATCCTCGTTTGGCTCAATTTTTATATCTAGGGCCTGAATTGAATTGAGTATGAGAAAACTTAATTACCCAAACTCAATCAAATTATAGTTATCACAATGTTTGTTGTGACGATGTTGCAGAATTTAATTGGGTGAAATTTCTTGCTCAACAATGTGTACCTTTTTAGTCCCCATGTTTTGATAAACATATGTGTATGGTTTTTGAGTTTAAAAAATGTAACTTTTTAGTCCTTAGATTTATAAGAATAGACTTATTTGGTTCTTAAGTTTTCAAAATGTAATTTTTCAGTCCTTGAGTTTTCAAAATGTACTTGTTTAGAAAGTCCTAAAAGTATATTTAGTTAGATTTTTTTTAAAAACAATTATATGATATTTAAAATAGGAAAAAAAAATAGGCTTAGAATGGATATGACTTTTAGAAATTATTCATCTCATTTAATTATTTAAAAAAAATTATAAAATTATTTTCAAAAAGTTATAAAATTATTTTTAAAAAGTTATAAAATTATTTGATGAAAACTCATGAACTAAAAATGTATATTTTAAAAATTTGAGAACCAAATAATCTATTCTTATAAATATGTGAACTGAGAAGGAATGTTTTTAAAATTGAGGATCAAGGGAACATTTTCTTCAAAATGTGGGGACTCATAATAATTTTTCTTTATAATATAGTTTAGTTTAAAGTAAACCAAAAAATTCATAAGAATTTATCTATTTTGAATTTTGAAAAAGAGATTTGACTAAAGTTATAAATTTATTGTTTTAATAATATGCACTTTTGATTTTAATAAGCTTTGAAATAATTAAAATTTCATACACTTTCGGTCACTTAAGTAATTTAAATTGAGGTTTGCTACACATATAATCTAAATAAATATACTTAATTACAAATTTGCAATCTAGTGAACTATTATTTTACACGAATTTTTTTTTTCTAATTTACTTTCTCATTCTGCTGTACAACAATACCAAACTGGAAGAAACATGTAAAAATAGAAGTGGAGAGGCAGCAACCAACGATCACAACAATTAATTTAGAATTCCAAAACAATTATCAATTAATTCAAAAAATAAAACCGTTTAGACTAATTAATTTTTGGTTTTGAAAAGTCAAAAGTCAAAGAACATAGTTTTAGAAAAAATATATATTATTTTTTTATTCCTCCTCTCTCCGACCGATGAATGGCGGCGGCAGTGCGTGTGGAGATATGGGCATATCTACATTTGCCTATCTCTTCTCTCCTTCCAAAACTTGGGTGCCCTAAGGGCCCAAACCCATGAATGAATCAATGGGTATATGAAGGGACTTCCACATTGCAAATTTACAATGTGGGAATGCAATGTGGGAATAAAATAATGATATATTTTTCTTTCACAAATTTTTCATTTAATAATCCCCCACTTGAAAATTTTCTACTATCAGTCTCCCACTTGAAAATTTTAAAAACATTTTGTTGAACAGTGTCTATCTCTATAGTAGTACTATGCTTAAGTAAAGGTGTCTGATGACTTGAACCTTTACGTAGTGACAATAGTTTAGAGTATTGTAAAGTAACTCGTAGTTTTGAACTTTACTTCTAACACTATTGCACACACAACATTATTCGAGTGAAGTTCTAAAATAGCTCATGCTTTATGGCCTTGCACGTATATTCCAATTTAGTGAACGCTCTAGGAATTTGTCCAAAATTCCACAGGAAGAGACCCTCGCTTCCACATTCACAAAGATGAATCTATCAAGAGTACTCTTGTAGCTTACCCTACTTGATATCAAGTGTAGATTTCATTAAGAACAAAGTTTAGCCTTCTCATACACTTCAGAATGTCATGCTAATCACTGAATCATAAGAATGGAACTCCTAATAATTTAGCATGATTCTCGTCATATTACTTGTGATCAGTTATTATCCACTAACTTGTTTCTTGGAATCTCCAGTCTTTCAAGTTGGGTTTACCTCACAGTAATTCAATTTTCAATAGGCCTGAGTCTCATTCTTTCTGAGGTTTTAAAAATCTTCTATCTTGCCAGTCCTTTCGTTAAAGGATCAACCAAGTTGTCATCAAACCATACGTAATACACTATCACTGCACCAATAGTGAGAAATTCTCTAATGGTACTATGCTTACGACGTATCTGTCATCTCTTACCATTGTAGTAACAATTTTGAACTTTTGTGATAGCTACAGTACTATCACAATTGATTAGTATGGCTGGTACCAATCTTTTCCATGTGGGAATCTCTGATAGCAAGCTTCTAAGCCAGCTTGCTTCTTCATTAGTAGTAGCTAGTGGTATCATCTCTGACTCCATCGTTGATTGGGCTAAGGTTGTCTATTTCTTGGATTTTCAAGCAACAATTCCTCCTACTAAATTAAAAATATAGCCACTTGTAGCCTTTGAGTCATCTGAGAGGGAATTTCAATCAGCATCGCTCTAACCTTCTAGTACACTGGAAAACTTTTGATAATGTAATCCTAGATTTTGTGTCTTCTTAAGATATCTCATTACTCTTTCTATAGCATTCTAGTATTCTAGACTAGGTCTACTGATAAACCTACATAGTAATCCTATAGTGTAAGCTATGTCTCGTCTAGTGCAATCAGTAACTAATAACTTGTAGAAATACAAGTTATTCTCGCCTTTTAGGTAAAATAATGAAGTCTTATCACATGAAAATAGAAGAAAACAGAGAAAAGGTAGAAGATTTGATTACTATGCGAAAAGCTTAATGTAAAAGAACCTCATCCCTATTTTACTGCTCTTATCGCAGGATTCTAGCCGAAGAAGAGTGAAGCTCGACGATTAGCACGTTGTACGCTAGGAGACTCAACCAACTTCTGCAGCGTGAGGAAGTACAAGTTAGGCGATTAAGCCGCTAGCAAATAAAAGAGGTCGATGGGAAAGTCAGAAAAGGACAAATAGGACAGGCTGCGCAGCATAACTACAACTTTTCAAAGATCGTCATGGCATGTGCTGGCCTGTCAACATCACTCCTTGTATATAAATAGAGCCTCTCATCCCATAATAAAGTGTGCACATTTGCCCATAATAAAGTGTGCACATTTTAAGTGAGAGCTTAAAGCATGCAAAAGAGAGAGTGATTCATCCCTTCCATTGTCCCCCTCACTTAAGGGAAAAAATCAGAGTCAAAAAGTAAGAGAAAACTTTGCGGCGTAACACATTTGTTGTATTCCCACTTTACATTTTTTATATTGTGTTGTTTTGTAAACAAAACCTCATGGTAGAAAGGCCTAAAGTGTTATTTATACAAGAAATGCATTTCTTCTTCCATTCTCTCATATTTCTTATCTCTTCCATGTATATATATTTGGTTAGTTAAATAGTAATGAATGATGTATTTGATACTTAAAGAGTTATAATGAATGCAGTAAGAGTTTTGTTCAGTTAAGCGTGAGTATCTTAACCTTGTTCATTCGATAAAAGGGCAAAAGTAGAGATCGTAATCACTAAATAAGTGAGAACCACTTTTAGCTGAGCACGTAGCGAGAATAATGTAGCAGTACATTCTTGTTGTCAAGCTCATCCTTTACATACATTACTGAGAGGTTAATATGTGTGGCAAAAGCACTAAAAGGCGTGTGTCTTAATTAAGGATTAGTTACTGTTACTACATTCAAAATGATTAAATACAACGCATAGCTTAATTGTGTATTTGCATCTCGAAAGACGAGCAAGTATGGCATCACACTGAGAAGTTGTTCGCCTTAATTCTTAGTTAATAGATGTTTGTGTCACCTCGAAGTATTGAAGCATTAGAGACTGTTCTTCTAAATCATTGTTTAGGAAGGCAATTTTAACATCCATTTGATGTATTAAGAGACTGTTCAGAACAACTATAAAATCAAAACTCTAATTGAGGTGATTCTAGTGATCGGAGAAAAAGTGTCAAAGAAGTCTATGTTTTTCCTCTGCCTAAATCCTTTTGCGACTAGTCTAGTCTTATACTTATCTACTAATCTATTAGGTTTGAGTTTCTTCCTCAAAACTCATATACAGCCTATTGCTTTGCAGTCAGGGGGTAGATCAACTAGGTGCTAAGTCCTATTGGATTCAAGAAAGTCCATTTCATCATTGATAGCTTCTTATCATAAGTTAGCATCTACTGAGGATAAGACTTCTGTTAGATCTTTTGGATCTTCTACATTATACCTTTCAAAATCTTCTCCAAAGTCTTTTATGGTTCTATCCCTCTTGCTTCTTCTAAGTTCAGGATATATTTCCTTATCTTGGGATTGAATCCTAACTGAAGGTAGTTTAGGAAAGGTGAGCAAGGTTTTTTATGATTTACTTGACTATGAAAAAGATTATTATGAGATGAAATTGAGCAGAAGCTCGACCTCAATGAACAAGGGCACTTATAGATTATTATATATCTGATCCTCTTATTCGCCATTCGCAGAGCTTTATATAAAAAAAAATCTTGTTCATATCTTCTTAAGCCCCCACTATTTCTAGATTTAAAAGAAAATATATCCTCGAAAAAATCTACGTTGTTTGATTCTATGATTACTTTGTTCTCTATGTCATAGAACCTATAGGTTTTACTGTTTTCAGTGTATTCTATGAAAACACATTCATAGGCTCTACTGGCTAATTTTCTTCTTTTTGGATCAGGTTTTCTAACATAAGCTAGACAACTCCAAGTTATAAGATAAGACAGGTTTGGTGTTTTATTCTTAAGGACTTCGTATGGTGAAGTTTTACTGTTTGATTTAGGAATCCTATTCCGACATAATTAACAGTTTTAATTATTTCATCCCACACAGATGGTGCTGCTCCTGATTCAAGTAAGATAACAACTACTAACTCAGTTGAGTTCTATTCTTCCTTTCTGCTTTTGCATTAATTTCAAGAGATGAAGATGCAGTAGTTTCCTGATTCAAGTCAGATAGCAACTACTAACTCAGTTAGAGTTCTATTCTTCCTTTCTGCCTTTTCATTCATTTCAGGAGAATAAGGTGCAGTAGTTTCGTGTATTATTCCTTTTGAGTTATAAAACTCATTGAAGACAACTAAAATCATATTCAGCTCCTCTACTATGAAGTCTCTTAATTCTTTTGTTAAAATGATTCTCTATTTTAGTTACAAACACCTTGAACATGTCAAAGACATCACTTTTATTTTTAAGCAATTAAA
Organism: Cucumis hystrix; assembly: GCA_025688845.1. Taxonomy (NCBI): domain Eukaryota; kingdom Viridiplantae; phylum Streptophyta; class Magnoliopsida; order Cucurbitales; family Cucurbitaceae; genus Cucumis; species Cucumis hystrix. Next base: position 7,030,834 of record CM046893.1, on the reverse strand, counting down.
TAAAAGTGTAGTTGCAACAGTCATCTATAAAAGTTATTACGTACCTTTTACTGTTCCTAGTTAATGTGTCATTGAATTCACATAAATCAGAATGGATTGATTTTAAAGGCTTTGTTACCTTAGTTAAAAATTGCGAAGTTTTTGTTATCTTAGCTTGACTACAACATGCACATTTCTCAAATTCATGCAAAGATAACTTAGGTATAAGATTCAACCTACTCATGCTGCTAATTAGTCTTTTATTAACATGACAGTGTCTAACATGCCTAACATTAAAAGTAGACAACATGTAAGCAGAAGATAATTTCTTATTTGTTGAGATTTTTTGTCAAAAGATTTATTGCGAATTCTTTTTTAAATATATGGAAAGATAGAGTTATTATTATTTAGATAATTGATTCTCCTATATTCTAGGAATCTAGGTGTGTATCTTTGAATTAATAAGATCGGGAAGATACATTCATAAATATATATATACTGTTATATATAGACATGATGACAGTTTATGGAGGTTGACTACGAAACTGAACTTTATTGAATAAAAGGCTTCGACTTTCAAGCCATCCTTTTTTAAGGTACAATAGTTACCTTCTGGTACATGAATTTATATTGGAGATGGTCGGTTCATCTGATGAAACATTGAATGATAAGAAATATGAATGAAGATCACTGGATTGAAGATCTAATACACTAATTCAGGGAAGCTTGAATTCATCTTCGAAGAGATTCACGATTACCTTCAGGGGGAGCCTGAGTTTATTTTAAGTTGTGGCTATAATTTATCAAAGTAGCTTTAGAATCAAGTTACTAACTTTTGAATCTCAATAATATTTCTTATCTGAGCAAAGGAGCTCCCCAGACGTAGGTCGAATTTACCGAACTGGGTTACCAAAGCCTTTTACGTTATCTGTTACTTTTGTGCTTTAGTTATTCCTGTAGTTAATTACTTTAGATATAGCTAAATGTTAATTTTTATCATCTTACTTTTTCATTATTAATTTCCAAGTTCAACTTAAACATGTCATCAGTAGCGTAACCCTTTCCCACAAATACATTATTTTTAGTTAAGATAAACAAGTATGATCTTATGGTTTGTGTGAAGCCATCCTTGTTGAGGAGATATTCGGAGGCCAAATTCTTTCAAATTTCTGGAGTATACAGAACTTCCTTCAATACAAGCGTCTTGCTAGATGTGAATTTCAGTTATACTTCTCCAACACCAGCCATCTTGGTTGTGTGATGATCTTCTAGAAGGATATTCTTATCCTTAATCTCATTATATTTTCTAAACAGACTAAGGTCGTGACAGGCATGGCAAGATGCACCAGTGTCTAGCCACCAACCTTCAGACCCCTCAATAACATTAACTTCAGAAATCATAGCTACTAAGGGTATGTTTGGATTGATTTTTGAAGTGTTTAATTTTTAAAATAATTCATTTTAGAGAAAATACATTCAACCAGATTTTAGAATAAATGTTTATTTGGTGTTGAACGAGAAATTCCTTTCAAATATATATTTTTCTCTATTTATTTTTTCTATTCCTTTTTAATATCTATTTTTCACTCCGTCGTTTTTTTTTTCTTTTTTTAAATACTTTGAATATTTTTTCAATGTGTGTTCATATACATATAAATATAGAGATTTGCAAATGGTTCTCTTTCGACCAAATCTAGTTCGCCTTAACATCTGTGAAAGAAATCATGGAGACGTCAATGAAGAACATGATCGTTCGTTTTGTGAAATGAAAATGAATTAAAAACTTTATTTATCTGATTTATATTTTGTTGTTGGAAATCAATTAATTTTTTTAATATAGTTATGTATTTATATTTCAAGATATTTGTGCTTTTAAAATTGAATTGTCAAAAATAATAATAATAATAATAACAACAACAAAATTAATATTTAGTTTCAAGTCTTTAAAAAATTAATAATTTCAAGATAACGTGCTATTAATTTTAAAAAATATTTTTGAAAAAAATATTTAAAATGTGTATATTTCGTTATGAAATTAATTCATAATGTTTAATAGCTTTTTATGGTAATTTAACTATGTATAAAATATTATTAGTATAGGACAAATCAAACACATTTTTGCATATAAACCTTTATAAATAGGTCAAACCAAACATTTAAGTGTTTAGATTTTAAACTCATTTTACAAAAAAAGTTTTTTAGAAAATGTATTCTTAAAAAAATATTTTTTTTCAAAGGCGAACCAAACGGACCCTAAATCTTCTTCTACCAGTATCGCCTGTGCAACAGGACAATTCTCCTTTCTACAATTTCTAGCTAAATGTCCAGGCTTATTACAGTTATAACAAACAATTCGTATTGTACTTCTGGATTGGGGTTTATGTGAGTTGTTCTGTTTGTTGGATTCACGTTTCATCTTGTTCCCTTTTGGCTTCATATTTGATTTCTAAACTGTGGTAGGCTTCTTTCTGGAAATCACGTTCACCTCCTCCTTTTGATCATGTTTTCTTGTCTCCTCCTCTATCCTTAATTGCGTGATAAGGTTTTCCACCGAGAACTCTTTGGTTTTGTGCCTTAGAGAGTTCTTGAAATCTTTCCACAGAGGAGGCAATTATTCAATAATAACCGCAACTTGAAATTGATCGTTTAGCATCATACCTTTGCTAATAATTTCATGTGCTATCTTTTGGATTTCATGCGATTGAGCCTTCATGGATCTATCATCAATCATTTGGTATCGCAAGTATCACCTCACCACATACTTTTTCAATTCCGCAGTAAGTCCATTAAGAATTAAATTCTTATAGATGAAATCAGTTTCTGTCCACGCAGTAAGATCCTTGATTTGTTCCTTAGTTGGATTTGTCTCTGGAACAGTTGACTTCTCGGTGGTACATGCAGCAACAACCTTTTTCAACGTGAGGAAAAGCAATATCTTTTGCTTTCATCCCTTGAAGTGTGCTCCATCAAAATAGAAAGGTCGGTCGAGATCGAAAGACATCAAATCGGTTTGGAATGGTCCGACCATTTAAGCAAAAAGAAATCGTCTTAAAATTGTTGATGCACTTCATCTTGTATCTCATATCTCCTGGTCAGTTCGCCAAACAATTTTGCGTACTGATCAGAACAACAAATAAATCATCACTCGAACAGAAACTGCAAAACATAAAATAGGTTAGTATACGACTGAGCGCGAATCATGCTCTCTTTAAGACGTTTTGCAACTCTGCTCTCTTTGTGCAAACAGTATGATAGCCTCGTCGTCCCTAGGATAAAACAACCTCAATCTTCAATTGGTTTTGAACTGAAACCAACTAGAATTCACAATCACTCAAGACAAGACTGTGTTGCTCGGTATGCAAAAAGTGATTTTGTTTTTGGTAGAGTATAAAATCGGGAGAATTGTTTTTTGTATTGTTTAGGTGAAGAAAGACTATATTTATAGAAGTGGAGAGGCAGAAACCAACGGTCACAAACACAATCAATCACAACAATTAATTTAGAATTCCAAAACGATTATCAATTAATTTAAAAAATAAAAACATTTAAACAAATTATTTTTTGGTTTTGGAAAGTCAAAATTCAAAGAAAAACGTTTTAGCAAAAATATATATTACTTTTTTTTATTCCTCCTCTTCTTGCCCGATCGACGAATGACATGGCGCATGTGAAGATATGGACATATCTATATTTAGATATCTCCTCCCTCCTTCCAAAACTTGGGTACCCTAAGGGTTCAAAACTAACTTGGGTACCCTAAGGCTTTAAAACTATGAATGAATCAATAGGTATATGAAAGGACTATCACATTGCAAATTAAGCAATGTGGGAATAAAATAATAATATATTTTTCTTTAAAAAATTTCATCCAATAACTTTTATTGCATTGAAAATGTTAAAACCACCTTATGTTGATTTTTTGTTCAAATATTTAGTGAATTAGTAGAGACTCAGAGAGAAAATGTCATTCAAGATTTTAAAAAAATAAGAATAGATAAAAGTTCAACAATTTTTTTTTAAAAAATGGATTATACTCATTACCAATCATTGTATTGCATAAATTTATCAGCATCTCCAATTTTAATATTTCTTTGAAGACTAAATGTACAATTGTATTGATACAAAAATACACGTGCAAATGTACGTGGTAATACACTAGGTTAAAAAAGAGAAAATATATTTTTGGTCCCTAAGTTTTGAGTCCTAATTTCTATTTAGTTTCTAGGTTTCAAAATGTTACACATTTGGTTCTTAAGTGTTGAATTTGATTTCGATTTAGTTTTTAGGTTTCAAAATATTGCAATTTTACTATTTACATTTGAATTTTGTTTCAAATTGATCCCTATATTTCAATATTTACATTTTTAACCTTAAATTTCCACTAAATATTGATTTTCCATCTTTAGTGTTAATGTATGCTAATAAATTTAAAATAGTTAAACAAATTATAATTAATTGAATTTCACCATTTTTCATCACTTTTTAAATTAAATTTAAAATTTTACTTCATAATTACTATAAATTAAATAATAAACATACATCAATGTCTCTGAGTTCTAACGAAAAATTTAGGTTAAAATTGTAAAATCTTGAATCTATAGACCAAGTTGAAACAATATTTTAAAAATAAAATTGTAACATTGATGTTTAAGAATTAGATTGAAACATAAATCAAGATTTAAGAACTAGACATGTAACATTTTGAATCCTAGGGACTAAATAAACACTAGACTCAATATTTAGGGACCAAAAGGGTACTTTTTTTCTTTAACTTAGGGATTGTTTGGAATAACTTATAATTTTTTTCTACAATTCATTTTTATTTTAACATTTTTTTATAAAAACTTTTTAAAATAAAAACATGTTTGACAACTTTTTCCAAACTTATTTGGTTTGTTATATATAAAAAGTGTTATATTCATGATTTTCAAGGTTGTCAATAGCCTTAGAGTTATTCAAGAGTGGCCACTAGAGGTGGTGTCTAGAAGTTTGTCGCAAACTTCCTAGAATAAATTACAAAAATAGAAAAAAAATGTAAATTAGGGAGTTACGGTTCAAACCCATGAAAGAAAGCCTTGAGTTCCTAAATTCATACTTAAAGGTAGAACTTTTTAAAAAAATAATGTAAATTTTGAAACATATGTCAAAAATAGGGTGAATGTAAAACTATTGACAAAAATAGGTGATTTTACGTAAAGTATTATATCCCGTCAAGGACTTCCATGCAGTAGACCCCACATCTTCTATTTTTTACCTTATTTATATATATATATATTACACTCGACCCTACACTTTCTTATTTTCTTATTATTTATATACATTATGTGTGGGTCCCACACATTTTACTTTTTTTTTTCATTATTTATATATACATACCCACATATGGATTAATTACCAAAATAATACTGTTTTCAAAACTTATTACCAAAATATAGTAGTTTTGAAATTTATTACATAAATAGTGTTGATTTGACGTTTTTGAAAAAAAAAGGAGGGGGGGGGGGTGGGGGGGGGAGCGAGTCTTCGCCCTATTTAAAAATAAATAAATAAAAAGAAAGGGGCGAGTCTCCCTATTAAAAAAATGGAAAATAGAAAAATGAAAAGCGGTGAAGAAGTAAAATTTTACTTTTAAATTATTACTTTGAATATGCTTATGTTGTCTATCTTTTTCAATTATTTACTTTTTAAAAAATGTAAATTTTATTTTTTCATTATTATATATATGTTTTAAAATAATTTTTTTAAAAAAACTCGATTTTAAATATTTTAGAATCATTATTAATATTAATATCTTTTACCGAGCAAATAAGGCCAAAAAATGAAGAGAATATCAAATTTGATCCTAACCTACTAGATATTAGAAATTTTATATCCTAATTTTGGTAGGATCAAAATAAATTTACTTAAATCACCTAATTTTTCCATCTCCTCTTCCATAATTTTTTTCCTTCTTTGTCATTTCTCATCTTCGATGTCATCTCTTTATTCTTTTTTTATTATCAGGTATTGTGTCATTCTTCTTCTTTCATTATAAGTCTAAACGATCATTTAACAAGATCATTTAGGTACCCTCACATTACATTAATAGTGTCTAAGTCCGTAAGGAAATTGAATATTAGAGAAAAAGTAAGAAATTATTAAGTAACTTATATGGCACCATTATAGGTGATTTAACTAAAAATTTATTTTGATTCCTACCAAAATTAGGATATAAATTTTTTAATATTTAATAGGCTAGGATCAAATTTGATATTTTCTTCATTTTTTTGGCCTTATTTGCTCGGTAAAGGATATTAATATTAATAATGATTCTAAAATATTTAAAATCGAGTTTTTAAAAAAAATTATTTTAAAACATATATAATAATTAAAAATTAAAATTAAAAAAAAAAGTAAAAAATTAAGAAAAAGATAGACAACATATTCAAAGTAATAATTTAAAAGTAAAAATGCACTCCTCTTAGTGGCTTTTCTTTTTGTTTTTGTTTTTTTAGAGGGGCTAGTCTTTCCTTTCCCCTTTCTTTTTATTTATTTTTTTCAAATGGGGTGTCTCTTCTTTTTTCTTTTTTAAATGTCAAATCAACACTATTTAAGTAATAAGTTTTAAAATTACCATATTTTGGTAATAAGTTTTGAAAACAGTATTATTTTGGTAATTAATCCCCCCCCACACACACATATATTAAACATTCAAATTCTAAAAATATCTTTCTTTATTAAATTAATTTATTAATTTTCTTTTTTTCTTTATATATATTTAAATATCTCAATCTTCAATCTTCAATTTTTCTTATACATATCTTTTTTTCGTTTTCAATTTTTTTTTAAAAAAACTCATATTTAACCAAATATGTTATTAAAAAATATATTAAACAAATGAAAATAGTAATAATAATAATTGAGAGAAGTTGAAGTTACTCCAAAAAAATAATAATAATAACAATGAACATTGCTAATTGAATACAAAAATTTAATGTTTATGGCAAAAGGAAAAAAACAAGAATTTGTTCGATTACAAATTAAATTTCAAAAGTAGAATGCTTGGGACCTACGAATAATTTATATAAATAATGAGAAAATAAGAAAGTGTGGGACTCAGTGTAATATATATATATATATATAAATAAAGTAAAAAATAGAAAATGTGGGGTCCATTGCATGAAAGTTGTGGACGGGTACACGACTTCATCTAAAATCACCTATTTTTGTCAATAGTTTTGCATTCACCTTATTTTTGACATATGTTTCAAAATTTACATTATTTTTTAAAAAAGTTCTTAAAGGGATTTACCTAATTAATTATACTTTTCTTAAGCTAGATTGGAGTGTAGTTGAAGTCAATAAAAGAGACTGTAAATTCAGATATTTTTAAGTTTTACTTTAAACACTAGACTAACAATTATATCAATTTAAACTTTAAACTTTGATAAGTTATCCATTTAAACTTTGATAAAAATCGTGTAAAATATTTTATTTTATTAATTAATTTTTTTAATCCAACATTTGAGGAAATAGATAGAAATATTTGGATTGGAATTTCAATTGGTGCAACCTCATCTTGGAGTTACTGATACTAAATAAAAAATTCTCAAACAATAACAAATACCAAAGGATCAATCGCTTGTAAACAAATTAAAATGAGAAAAACAGGAGGAAATTGTTGATGAAAGGATGCAACATTGAATGATATAGAACTGTATAAATAAATAATAGTATAATGTTGCATGTCATTTTGTTGATTGGATTTGAATAATAAAACATATGATTATCTATCATGTCAAAGAAGAAAAAGAAAATGATTATCTACCACTATTTCTCTCCCTCTGCCCTAAGATATAAATGGTCTGCATCCTAACTGACATATATTTGCACATTGTGTAGAGAAATAACATGTTATAATTGTTTCCCTACCGACTACTACTGGCTAGCTTTTTCTATTCATTTGTTTTGTTTATATTTATATTTAACAATAGTAGTAAATCATGATAAAAACCTTTTTTAAAAGAAAAATTAATAGTTGCACATATTTACGACCATCTTGGGCCAAAAACAAATTAATCATGACACAATTTTAAGCTCTATCTTAGATGTAAAGTCTGAAAAAGTTGAGAAGACTTGGCTTATGTCAACATATATCTTAATTCAACTCTACTCGTGGCATTGTCCTTTGATAGCTATATATATCCTTTGAAACGTAAATGATTGATGAGTGTATATCTAAGTGAGAAGTAGAGGTAAAACCTATGAAGCACAAACGTGGACACATATACGATAAGATATGTCGATGTGTTAATTTCTAAGAAAACTAAGATACTCATATGTTTGAAGGTAAATCTTTTTAGAAAAAAAAAACTAGGTTATAGGTAAATTTAATATAAATATATTAAATGTTATACGCTGAATCTATGAAAAATCATAAAACGTCAAACTAACGACAATATATGAAATACAGTAGAAAAAACAATATCAAAATTATGAGAAGTACAATAATTAGTAGAATTCAATAGAAAATAGTCAAGTTTTGATAAGAGAAAAGTTAGAAAATTAGAGAAAGTGAAGAGAATTTTTCATTAACTTAATTGAAGATATTCAAGAGAGTTATATTTTACAAGACTTTGTAAAGATTTAAATGTAATAACGATAATCAAATGATTTTACATTTTATTTATTTTTGTCCTTTAACTTTGGATGAGGGAATAAACATTTTTTCTTTAGAAAAATGCTAGATACATCTCAAACATGTCAGCATATAAAAACAAATATCGCATATCAAATACATATATGAAAAATATTGTATTTGATTGGGATTCTTTACTCCTAAATTTGACCATATGTTATAATATCTAAATTAAGGAAAAAACCAAAATGTCTCTATACCTAAATTGAATGAAAATTTCATGTTAGTTTTGGTATGGTGGCTGAATTACTCTACCAATCAAATTTCGTTCAATTTAATATCCCATGGAATTCCCTCTTCTACAAGTTGTACTAGTTCTTTTTTTTCTTTTAAGAAAAGTTTGAAATATTTAAGAGTAAAGTCTTTACAAATAGAAACATATTCTTAGGTGAAGTCAAGGCCACTTGATTGCATAACATATGTGAATCTGCAAGTCAAGAAAAGATATCATAATACATATACTTAGACTAAAAGATGCTCAAGAATTTTCAAAAATAAGTATGGGTTCTTTTTCATAATTGAATTTATTTAGAAATAAAAGTTTTAGATTAAAAAGAAAATTGAAAATTGAAAAAAGTTGGAAATTAGAAAAGGTAGCATATTGAAAAGTTTCAACGTTCGTTATCCATGAATTTGACAGATGAAGTTCTACAATGATATATAATCAAAATCATAAAATTGAAAAACTTGATCTGAAGTAAAGTAGATAAAGTAAAAAAGTTGAAGTATTTGGAAAGTTTGGAGATTTGTGGAAGAAAACAAAATTTCTGAAAATGATGTAGACAATTTCTCACATTTTTCAAAAGTTTCCTAACGTTTTTTTGTGGATAATTTGGGAGAAAATAATGTAGTGAAATGTGGAATTTTGGAGGGAAAGAATGGTGTTAGTATGGGTAAAGAACAAAAAGTCGTGTGGAATTATTAAATAAATAGGAAAATGGTAGGGACGGGGGCCACAGCCTGTGGAAGAAAGTATCCATCTTTCAATAAGATGATCCAAATTGTAAATGCATGCCCATTGGTACCCTCAATAATTAAATTAAATTTCCTTATTTTTATTTTATTTATTCATTTATTTTCATAACGTACAATCTGGGCTCAATTATAACCAACCTTCTAAATATCTATATCAGCGGAAATGAATGACAATTGTTATGATACTTAATGAAACTTTGATTCTGACTTATCAAGATTATATTGATCGTTTTTAATCTTCACTCCTATAAAGTAAGACACTATTTAGATTAATATTACAAATGTGCAACCGTGATACGAGAGCAAAATTTAAAAAAAAAATAGAAAAATAATTGTAACATAATATAAATTAAAATTTATGAATATTTATTAGGTAAAATAAGATGTGAACATTATGATAGTTTTAGTTGGTAAAAGAAAACAAAAACTCATCAATTTAATTTTTTAGGTGAAATGATAATGTGAAAACTTAATGAAAAAAAGTTTGAATGAGGTTTAAAAATAAATACAGGTTTATCAAATTCATTTTCTTTAGAAACAAAAGTTTTAAGTTGAAAATAAAAGCTAAAAAAATTGAGAACAATTGGAAATTAGAAAATGTAATAGGTCCTAAAAGCTTCATTATAGTAAAAAATGACATTTTGACATGTGAAAACTAGAATACTGTGTGTAACAAAGACTATAAAATTAAAAATCTTTAACTAAACTATGAAAAAAATTTGGATTCTCAAAATTTCGTCGAAATAGGGAAGAATAAAATTTAAAAAAATTCTCGAAGTTTTGAAATTTTTTCTAAATTTTCTTGAAAGTTCGACAAAATTAGGGGAAAAACGAAATTTCACTTATTTGTATTTTGAGCCTCTCAAAATTTTTAGATTTCAATTGAAAATTTATACCATGTTTATAAAAGGAGAAACCTAATGAAAAGTATTACTCATATAACAAAAGTTTATCAGCGTTAAACTACAATAGATCACATTGGCTGCAATATGTATCTATCATGACACAAATAGACATAAATTATAATGTATCATGGTCAATTAATTATAGATAGTAAAATTTTGTTATACATTTGTAAATATTTTTGTTTACTTTGCTATATTTGAAAACAACACTTATGAACTTTGTATTTTGTGTAAAAAATACTCATGAACTTTCAAAAGGTTAAAAATGTTTACCAAACTTTCAAAAAAGTTTAAGAAAAATGTCCTTTTTATTTATTTTGCATGAAAATTATTAATATCTTGTTTCAAAAATAAATTTGAACTTTTAAATTAAAGTTTAAAAACTACCCTTAAATTGATTGAAAGGTTAAAAAATAGCTTTAATATAAAAAAAATATACAAAAATCGGTAATATTTTATTGAGGATATGTATAAATTTTTTAAAAGATGCATAAAAAATCGGTAATATTTTATTGAGAATATGTATAAATTTTTTAAAAGATGCATACAAAAATTGGTAATATTTTATTGAGAGTATGTATAAATTTTTTAAAAGCTATGCATCAGTATTGGTAGTCTTACCTAATGTTGATGCCAAAATCCAGACGATGGAACTTAATCGGACTTTCAAGTAACACTAGGAATTAATGACTTGTTTGAAAGAATGGAACGAATGTGACCCGCAAAAGGAAAATTTGCATATACCCGAGGAAAATTTGCATATACCCAATGTGGTGTTTACTACACACTGCAATGTTGCAGTCAAAAATTGAAATAGTGTAGTATTAGGAAGTTTGAGAGTGAGGATGTTAACCTAGGTCTTCTCATGTTCTAACCTAAACAAATCCTATGAGGAATCCAGGATGTGTTTGTGTGAAAGTTGGGCTCCTTAGGTCTCAAGACCAAGGGAGCCAAAAAAGTTGGGTCAAAGGCTCAAACTCACTTAGATTGGACCAACTAGACTCTTCAACCTCGACCTTTGAAGGGCAAAAGGATAAGGTTGGTCTCGACCTCTAAATGCGAGGGTGACCAATAATTTGGTCCAAAGGTTCAACTTGTCTCCCTAGCTTGGCCTATCATGATCGTGTCTTGGTCCTACTCCGATTTCCCTTTTCCTTTTCTCTTATCAATGAGATTTATGTTTTTGGTCCAAAATCATCTATAACACCTTACAAAAAATTAAAAGAATGTTTTAACCATATATCCACCCCATCATCTCCCATTTTCAGTTATTCTTTCTCCATTACTTCAATGTATATGACCTAACACTTCTTTATTTCCTCTATTTGTTTTTTCTTCCTTCTTCCTCTCTTCATTGTTAACTTTTAAGAAATTATTTTAAATGATAAATATAACAAAATATATAGTTTATTTGTGATAGACCAAGATAGTTATGATAGCTAAACACAGATAGTAATCTATTTTGGTTTATCGCATTTTATTGTAGATAGACTATAATATTTTGTAAATATTTTGGTTCATTTTGTTAAATTTAAAAATAGACTTTAATTTTTTTTTCTTTTCTTTATATCATTAAAAAATTCCCCTTTCAATTAAAGTATATATACTTGTAATAAAAAGAAAGATAAAAATGGAGCAGCAAGTAGATGTTAGGACTTAAATATTTTAATAAATTTTAAAGAGTGATTTTGTTTTAGAATTTTGTGTGATTTCATAGGATTTCATGTTGAAGTTTTGGTTTATATTTTATTATGAAAAAAATTGTATAATAATTGGACAAATGAGAGGAAAATAAATAAATAAATAAATAAATATATATATATATATATATATATATATATATATATATATATATATAATTTTGTTTTAACATCGTTATTTTTTGAATTCAATAAAGCTTCAAACAAAATGATTATCACTACACTCACAATAGGAACATTTTTAAAAAAAAAATTCAAGGCTAGAAGTATTAATGCAATTAATTTTGAAAGCTCAATATTATTTTTTAAATGAATATTTTTAACCAAAGGATATAATTGACATTCAGAAATAATAAAATTAAGAAGAGAAACATGATACAATTACCTGAAACTAACTACTACGGGCTAAAGTGAGCTTAAAGAAGGGGGCTGACTTGGGCCAGTTCCAAGTCAGCAACCTAGGTCGAGACCAACTTTTCCAAATGTCAAACATTACATGTTTTTCCCATGTCCCAACCCAAAGTAATACATTAAGCTCAAGATATAGCTTGAGGAAGACCCTCGACCAAGGTCGATGTTCGGATTTGTCACACCCCCTTAGATTGTCTTCTCTAAGCTAAGAGATGACGTGAAACTAGCAAATAACATTCTTCTATCTTAAATGATACTTGTTGACCCTTAACTTGACTACTAATTTCGAAAATTAAAAATAACAGAAACATATATGGACACTCAAGAAAACAAACTTCAAACAGCAGTAGTGCAACCCATCGCACAATTAAACATGGTTCTAACTCAAACTAACACTTTAAAGTCTTATGTAGAAAAACATGTGCATATCATAAGACAACTTCTATACACAACTCTTCCAAAACTCCATAATGAAAATATATACAAACTAGATGCATATTCATCGCACAAAACATAGTATGATAGGAATTAAAACTTGATAGTAAATAAGCAACGATAAGTCAGACTCCAAGACTACGATCTTTACCTGAAAGTGAAAATATTTTGAAGACGTGAGCTAAAGCTCAGTGAGTGCTTATTTTTAAAACAAAACATGCTTTATAAATCTGTAAGTAAGAAGCATAGCAAAGTCATGAACACAACTTTTCAAATACTTACTTTTTTTCCTATACCTTAAATAAAAATTCGAAAATGCAGAGCTAAATCGATACCATATAACCCTAATAATATGAACCTCGACTCTAATAGCAAATGGAATCAATGCTATTAGTCCTCAAATCAAATTAACTATATATGCACAATAAACTCCTCCGTAAGGTCATAATAAATCTCTAGATATCTTAGGTTATAGAATCAAACATGCTTTATAATCTCAAGCTTAAATTCAAATTTCAACACTATTCTCTTTAAAGCTTAAAACATATCAAACTTGTGTAAATCTCTTGCATATAGCAAAATTATATAAGAGAGAGCCTATTACTTTGTCTTATACAACAATAAATTCTATTTTAGAGGGGCTAAATCATACTCACGCTTAAATACTTAGAAACTCAGTTTAACTCGTGTTATTGCTTTTAAATCAGCTCTCAAACTCAACTTAAACTCAACTTAAACTCATGCTTTTCAAACATCTTGCTAGATTAGTAAGTAAATCATGCTTATTTAACTCAAAGCATGCACTCAAATCATTTAACGAGAAATTCATGTTTGTAATAATATTCAAGCACATTTTGTCACTCACGAATTGTGGCTAACTCCCTTTGTGCGTATAGATTTATCTGTTCTCCTATTGCCTTGAAATAAGAGACATTAATCTCAAATTAAGCCTCTTAATTAAGAAAAAGCCTCTTAATTAAGAAATAGCCTAAACTTTACTACAAAATTGCAGAAACCCAAAATATGCCTTAAATTGACACTTAGGCATTGGCTAACCGTGCATGGCATGGGTGGCAAATGCTGCACACGTGTGCGCATAGGCCCTATCAAGATGCTTAGTCACATGCTAACCTTGCAAGAGGCCTTGTCGTGCGCCCCATGGCCGCCTAGCCCTTGTCATATGCTTTGCCTTCATGGTCGCATAGCCTCAACGAGCGTTTCATGCCACCTGGCTATGTGTTGGGTTGGCCTAATGTAACGCCTCACTAACCCTTTTAGTGCAACACCACACACAGTTTCCCTAACGCTCGGCCAATTCTTAACAACACCACCCTACTAGGTTTCAAAACTCAAATTCAACTTTTGGAGCTCATAACTAAAAATCCAAACATCAAAATTGAGAAACTTCCTTCTAAGGTTCTTGGAATCCTCTTAACTATCTTACGTCAAAATTTCTGCTTAAAACTGCAAGTAATAAGTCTTCTAGACTCTGATCTTCGAAGATTGCTCTAAATTCACTTGAGAATAGACCTTTCTTGCTTTTCTTTAATGGTTGAACACCTTCTCAAAATCTTCTCTCTAGCAGCCCTAATGAACAAACTACACTCTTTTGTGGTTTTTTGAGATGAAAATGAAGAAAAACGCACGAGTCAAATGAGAGAACCCGTTCTCTAAAATTACATTAAATAATGGTTTCTACATGCCCGCCTAATGAAATCTTCTACTTGTCGTTGTCCAATTGGTCGCATGCCTGGCCATCTATATTCCACTCCACCAAAGACCCTTTGAACTCCTAAGACTCACTTGAACGCATGATGTTCAACTTACTCGCATTTAACTCAAAGCCACTAACACATGTTCAATCCTCTACCTTGCCATCTAGCCTCAACGCATGGTATGCCTTGTCCTGCTCTTCACTTTGCTGCATAGAGGTTATTTTCATTCTTTGGTCGCATAAACCACTCTTGGCTGCAAGCCTCTTGGCTCAACCCTCACCTTCACTACTCATGTCACCTAACCTTGGTTGGCTGCCTAGGGCTTCTTGTGGCCGCCAATCACCACCCTTTGGAGGTTCTCTTTACTCTCACTTGGCCACATAAAAGTAGAACAATTTGTTCATATGGTACATTTTTGGAGAATGTTGCTAGATTTGGCCTATTGTAAATATGTAATGACTAACTACATGTATGTTCAAGGATATATATGCAATTTGTTAGTTATTTGATAGAAAGTTTGGGTTGATTCAATAAACTTAAATAGTTCAATTAATGTGTAGTTTAGCAAAATTGATGAAAACCTTAAAGGCTTTACTTATGTGTTGTCTTGGTTGGTCATGTTGTGTGTAATTGTTGTACTTCAAAATAGATGCAATATAATTATATAGATATTCCAAATTGTACTATTTTTCTTTTGAAAAAAAAGAGCTTGACACACAGAACGTGTCAAGTATTACCTAAGTCGTCAATTTTTTAGTGTCAAGAAAAAATTTCATTTGATAGGTAATAAGTGTCAAGGTTAATATTCTTGACCAATAATAAATATCAAGACTGTAATCTTACTTGACATGTAAAACAAGTCAATTGATCTCATATATTTGACATCTATAACATGTCAAAGTAAATTTCATTCTGACGCATATACCCAGTCAAAAATAATTCTCCTATTCTTGATATTGGATTAATTGACATATTTCAAAACATCAAGTACACAAATACTTAACTGGAAAAACACATCAAGTAATGTTATTTTTGTACCAGTGGATATTAATAAATCAAACAAAATACAAACAATGAAATTTCAATGAATGGTTGACAGTTACGAACGCAAAACAAGTTACAAACATACAAATAAATTAAAAGATTTATAAAAAAAACCACTTGATTTTTTTTATAAAAAAAATAGATTGGACGAGTTTTCAATAGTCGTCCATTAGAAAAAAAACTATATTTTGATAATAAGTTTGAAAACAACCATATTTTGTTAATAAGTTTAAAAAACAACATTTATCCAATATTTTCAAGTTTGAGAGTAGAAATACATATAAATTTGATCATAAAATTGATGTCATACATTCTAAATAAACTGAAATGCGAAAATGAGGAGCAAACGGTAGATGGAAGGAGGGTATAAATAAATAATAGGATCATGCAGTTACGTGTCATTTTGTTTATTTCTCCCCTCTCCCTTATGACATTAAATGGTATGCATCCTAACTGACATATTTACACACACACGATGTAGAGAAATAACATGGTAGCTGTTTCCCTACCAACTAGCTAGTTTTTTCAATTCATTTATTCTTTTTTATTTTTTAACAATATTGTAAGTTATTGTTAAAAAATTTTAAAAAGATTAGTTGCATATATGTAACCACTTATTTTGGGCAAAAAGATTTACAATTATGTGACAACTTAAACTTCAATCTAGACAAAGTTTGAAAAGTTGAAAAGATTCATCAACATATCTCAACCATATATATTCTATTTAATTTTGATAGTTATATATCATTTAAATAGTGATGATATTTTAAAGTGATGGGAATGTGCAAAGATAAAAAAAAATGCTTAAAATTGTCTAAATCAACACTCAGATTGTTTTTCTTTTTATACAAATTATTTCATGTGTGTTACAAATTTTAAAATATGCCAATGAGTTTTCCCGTATGTCTATCTAAAAAAGAAAAAAAATCAGAGAAATTCACACCAAGAATTCTCAAATACCTAAATTTGAATGGAATTTTCTGATATCTTTGCTATTTTGGCTAAATTACTATCAATCAAAATTTCCCTAAATTAGGGTGGGTTTGAAATAAATAAGAATGAATGTCGAGAAAAATTGCTACGTCGTGGATGAACCATTGTTCTAAAAACAATTACAACCAACTATGATGCTAATCGCGATGTTTGGTTACTTCCAAAAGTTAACACAACCTCAAAATTCAGATGTGCAATTTGTTGGAATATATATAGACTAAAATCAAGAGAAGTGCTTAGAAAAATAGAGAAGAAAACATTGTACAAAGAATGAGATATATGTATTTTCAATATACCTGATCTAATGAAATAGACACAGTTAAGAACAAGAGGAGATCCAAAACAGCTAGGGATACAATGAGAATAGAAAGTAAAACTTATTTCAATCATTAATATCAAAATGTTTAATTTTAATATAAAAAGTTACAAAAAGTTAAATAAATAAGTAATAAAAAAAAATTGCACAAGCGCAATTATCCAATCAGCCACTATGACAATAATGCACACGTGCTCACAAAGCTATACCATCATCACCAACACACTTTGGTTTCAAAACTAACATACCTTGATATTTATATCCTCCAGTAATTTCAAAATTATCCAATATGAGACCGAGAGATCTCTTATTCACTTAACCATTCTTATTGGCCTAATAGTCATTTACATAAAAAAAAAAATTGAAATTGAAACTATTCTTAAAAAAATATGTTTGACAAAACTATTAAAAAAAGTATATAAATTTTCAATTGTATTTTAAAGAGCTTTTTTTTTAAAAAAAAAAGTATAAATCAAGATGAGTTTTTTAAAAAACTATTTTTTCAGGTTAATCCAAACAAGTTCTTAAGAATGCAATATACGTTTGGTTGGGCTAAAAATGATATTTATTTTTTAAAAAAGAAAAACTTGAAATATGATTTAAAAAATTATGAAGAGGTCAGAGTCCATATCTTAAATAAAAGTAGACTTTGAAAATAGATACACATTGTTAAGTCAACATAATAAATGTAAATTCGTGGATTAAAAAATATTATAGCACATATACTTAGATCCAATTATGTACTTTCGAATATATTTTATCTGTCTTTGTATTTGAATTTTGTCTCTTTATTTTTAATGAATCTTAGTATCGTATACTTACTTTTTATAATTCTATAATTAAAGATTTAAAAATATATATATTAAAGGGGTATTTTAAAAAAATAAAACAAAACGACAAAATATTTACATTGTATAGAACAGTTTCGAAAACGAAAAAAGTCAACGGACCTACAATAAAAAATTCCAAAAATGTCCTTGATAAATTGGCATCCAATACGTAATATATTTGGGAAATGATCGTTTAGATTTGAATATTTTTCTCTTTTATATTGTTTAGATTTGGGTATCCAAATATAAATGATTTTTTTCAAAATTCTTCTGGCACGCGATGTTTAGATTTGGCACACGATCATTTAATTTAATCGTTTAAATTTTGGTAGTCAAATGAATTTTTTCAAGATTTTTTTTGTACATGATTGTTTAGATTTGGCACACGATCGTCTAGATTTGATCGTTTAAATTATGGTTGCCAAATCTCAACGATTTTTTCAAGATTTTTGTGTACACAATCGTTTAAATTTGGTACACCGTCGTTTATATTTGGAACATGATCGTTTAGATTTGGCTATTTTTGTACATGGTCGTTTACATACTGTAATCTAATATCCCAACAATTTTTTTTCATGATTTTTTATTTTGGCACATGATCTTGAACCAAATAAGTTTTAAAAAATATAAAAAAATTATCGAAGAAAGAAAATGTAACGCCCTTAAAAAAAAAAAAAAAAAAAGGGGTAATAATAAAATAATATTATTTTATTATTAAATATTATTATTATTATTATTATTATTATTATTATTATTATTAATGAAACAAAAAAAAAAATTTCCCTCCCTCCTTCTCCCTCTCCCTCGTGCCCCCCCCCCCCCTTCTTCTTCTTCCTTTTTCTTCTCCTTCTCCTTGCCCTAGCCGACAGCCGCCGCCCCACCTCTTCCTCTTCCTTTTCCGTTCAAACTCGCCGCCAAGCCCACGCCGCACTGCCTCCCCGCTCACGCCGTCGCGCGCATCAGTCAACAGCCGACGAGCCGGCCTTGTTCGCGAAGTCTCACGCGCGTCCCTTCCTCGCGCCGTCCGTCCGGCGAAGCTCGAGCCACGTTGCCCTTTCCGTTTCTCCTTCCGTTCCGACGAAGCCGACCGCGTCCCACTCCTCCGTCCACGCTGACCGTAGTTCGCGGAACACCCAGCCGCGCCGCCAGATCTTCGCGTCCTGCTGTCTGCCGCCGTCCGCACGCCGCCGTTCCAGCAGTCCGACGAAGCCAGCCGGCCGCGCGCAACAAATCTGCTGCGCATTTCCTCTCAAATCCGCGGGTCGAAGTTGTCAAGTCGACATTCATCCATTATTGTAAGTTGGAGGCCAATAAAAAAAAAACTGATTTTTCCTTTCAATTGAACATTTCACAGTTTCGCTTCGCTTGCTGCCGTTTGGTTACTGTTGTTTTTGGTCTCGTCATAAACCGTTGAGATTCTTGGTGATTGTTTTAATAACCAATATGTTGGGTTAGTAAATTGATTTGGAATGTTTCTTGAAGGTGCAAAGAGTGGACATCACCTAAATCCCTTGAATTCCAAACGAGTTGGGTTAGGTTCAACCCTCCACTTTTTGGGTAAGTTGTGGAAATTATATATAGAATAAATTGTATAGGGGAAATTAGTATTGGAAGTGATTGATTCCTAATTACCTATGTTTAGGTTGTCTTGACGAAGTTAGGTTCAATCAAAGGACTAGAGTAACGCTAAGGTAAGGGACTTTCTACTGGACTCAATAAATATTATTTGGATGTATTGGCTGCATAAATCGTACCGTTGTACTGAATAGGGATAACAATTATGCTGTGTATGTTTGAATGTGGACTTGTGGTTGAATGCATGCTATGACTGTCTGGTTATGTATATGTACAAATATATGGATGTGGGCATGTCGGAATCTCGTAGACTTTACTTAGATAAAGTGTGGCTGAAATGGATAAATTGTTTCGTAAACCAAATGAAGGATATACAACTATGGTAGTGTTGTTATGAATGGAAGGGATATCATGGTTGCGCCGTTGTAGACTAAGGTGAATGTTATGGTTATTTATGTTGATGACTGATGTATGGATATGTCGATGACTGACGTATGGATATGTTGATGACTGAGGTATGGATATGTTTTGATTGTCTCTCGGTGAAATTAGGATGATATGGTTGTTGAGGTTAAATTAAAAGCTTAGGGGATAAGGAAATTTGATTGTATTGAGAATGATTTTTTTAAGATGTTTAGAATGGACTGAGGGGATAAATTATTAGTTTCCTAGTGGATAGTTAACCTGCGGGTGTCCTTCGGGATCATCCCCTTTATGTGCATCCTTCGGGAGCACTAGACTGATATGTGCATCCTTCGGGAGCACTAGACTGTGACTGTGCATGGTACACCATAGGATGCTAATAATTTATTGTTCCCCTAACGGGACCAGTAGTGGGTCTCTTACTGAATATATTAATACTCAACCTTTTTATGTTTAACTTTTCAGGCAAAAGTAACATGAGGGGCAGACCGACGAGGGACAAGAAGGACTCGTGAATTTTGCCATAGGGGTCTGTCTTTAAACTGCTTCCGCTGACGGTTTGAAAAATATTTTGATTTAACTAAGTCTACAATAGTTAAATTTTTTTGTAAACAGCACATTGTAAATTTTGTATTTTGGAAATAGGGCTCGATTAAATTTTCCTTCGTTTTCTTACGGTTTCAACTGAATATTCTTATGTCTTTTGTCAACAAACGGTTTTGGGTCAAATTGACGACTTAGACGGTCAGTCCGGAAAGTCTAGGTCGTCACAGAAAAAGAGAATGGAAAGGAAAAGAAAAAAATTACAGAAGAAGAGAAAACAACGATGGGAAGGAAAAGAAAAATTGCCAATATGAAAAGGAAGGGCAAATGGAAATATTCAAAAAAAAAAAACAAAAGAAGAGAAAAAGACAATGTAAAGAAAAAATATCGCAGGAAAGAAAAAGAAAAAAAATGCAAAAAAGAAGATAATTAAGAAAGACGATGATAAGGAAGTGCAAACCTGATTTTTTTAAAAAAATGGTAAATTTCATGAGCTTTTTCAATTTGTGACACGAGCCGTAAATATTTTGACCGTTTGTTCTATTTATGAAAGTTAACCTATATTAAATTTGAGCAATTTTTTTTTTTTTTTTACATTTGTGAGTGTTCATATTAGTTTACGCAGATTTCTAAAAATCTTATTGATCCTACAACATTTACAGGTTAAAAAAATCTTAGGATGTTAAACTTTACATAGATAGCCACCATGACTTCTTAGTCTTTCATAAAAGTTATGTCCTCTATTCATTATTAGATAAATTCATTGTGGTTAAATAGACCGCAATCTAAATTTATATATATTAAAATGGAAAATTATAGCAAATAACACGATTTAAGAAATAAACTAAAAGTATAGAAAAAATATCAAATGTTGACCAATCAATTCGTAAAGTTTTTTAAAATGTCAAGTATGTCATTTAGTGACTAACAATGATAGAAGTTATCATTAATAGTTGATATCAATGATAGTAACTGATAACATATTCATAAAATTGAAAGTTATCACTGATAATAACTTATTACAACTATCAATTGCTATCACTGACAGCTCTTATAAATGATAACTTTTAATTTGATAAAATCATAAAGAAATACCTGTCATGGTAGTAAATAGAAAGTTATCACTAATAGTAGCTATAAATTATAACAATTGATAGCTGCTATCGATTATAGGAACTATTAGTGATACCATTTATCAGCAATAGCTGATATTTGTCAATAATAGTTTTATTGATTTGAGAAATTCAGAAATAAACAGTCAAAAGATTGAATGCACGTAGTTCTTCTAGTCTTTTACTCATTTTTGTGATATACACACAATTATTGTATGTTTTGGCATATATTTCATTATTTTTTAACGTAAAAGGTACCAATTTATCTAGAAGTTCTTTAATATTTTGTCATGGATTTAATCATCCCTCCACTACCACATCACATGACTTGACCTTTGACCTCTTGTGGTTTGGTTGTATCTACATCCTCGACAAAAAAGTCGTGTGAATTTTAAATAAATGGAAAATTGTAATCACTCCCATTGGTTTTCCTTTTAAATACAAAAACTTGACATATGGGTTAGCGCTATGTTGGTCCTTCCCCATTAATATTTGGGTCTTTAACTCATATAGCCTAATTTACCGTATGATATTACAAAAAAAAAAAACACAAATTGCTCAAATTTTACACAAATGTACCAAATGGGCCACAATATTACACAAAAATAGGCCCAAATTACAAATATGCCCATTAGGTAGTTTTTTTCACACAATATACATAATTATTTTAATATAGAAAATGGGAGAAAATCGTGGGTCCTTAAAATAGGAAAGTTATATGACAGTTTTCTCACTTTCTATATTCAACTAAATCATTGCTCTTTCGACAGTCAAGGAAATGATTCAAGGATTTCGTTTTCGACCGTGAAGTTGAAGCGTTTCATCGATTTCGACAGTGAAGAATTTATTTGACGGTCGACCAGTTCATCTGTTTTTCGACGGCCGAAAGATACGAGGTTAGGCTGTATATATTCTATACACAGTAGACATTTGGTATATTACATAGATTAAAGATTTTAGTCTGAATAGGCAACGGAATCAAAAATGTGATTTTGATTGGGTATATATCATATAAAACATCAACTAAAAGTATTATATCTCACGGGTAATATATAAAGCGAATATAAATGTAAATAAGATGTGGTATATATATAATAAATCACATATACAAAGTATTATATATTACCATAATATTATAAAATTAGTATATTTGTAAATAATATATGGTATATATATTATAAAACATCAACTAAAAAATATTATATCTTACGGGTAATTTATAAAACTAATATAAATGTAAACAATATGTGGTATATATATAATAAATCACATATACAAACTATTATATATTGCGATAATATTATAAACTAGTATAATTATAAATAATATGTGGTATATATTTACAAAGTTAGATCAGAATACCATTAAAATGAGGGGTATATTGTTAATATATACGATATATACGTAGATGATATACTCTGAATGAACTAATCAGGTAGTTTTGTTGTTTAACTATTTAATTTTAAATGGGTAAAAGAACAAATGACTTACTGTGGACTTTATCGTAGCTTCAGGTGATAGAGAATTGTATATGCCGGCGACTTGTAAAGAATATGCAGCTTACGGTTATTACAAAATTGAATACAAATTGAGAAAACAATGTAATAAGAATTTCGAAATTTATGATTAAAGTTCTAAAAGCTTCAAGTGATGGAGAAGAATAGGCAAAAATAGTTGCCGGCGATGGAGAAGAATAGGTATATAGTGGCTGCCGGAGAGGGAGAAGAATATGTAAAGATATAATTTTGAAAAAAATATATAAATAATTTATTACAAATTAGAATAAAATTACAAATATTATAATATATTTTGATTTATAATTAATTGAAAAGATACTTGAAATTTATTACCATATTAATTAATCACATTAAATTAAGAAAGTTATGGAATTCATGTTAAATTCAAATCATTTTAAATAAGGAAAATTTTCAAATAATCTAATGAATATAATTTCTAATTAATATTCGTATTAGGATATTTGTGAAATTTATTATTGAATTAATGTCTTTTGTCTAAATCTTTCTTAATATTCAGTTAAATTAAGGTCCCATTCCCGATTCCAATGCAATATGAGAATCTTAACCAAGTTGTTCGGTAAAACAACTTATTTAATAATTAAGATATTTTTAAAAATAGCCAATTAAATTAAAATATTTACGAGCTATAACAAAATTTTAAATTCTATCAATGATAAAAATTGCAGACTTTTATCAATGTCTATCAATGACACTCATAGAAATTAAAGTTTATTATTGATAGAATCTAAAATTTTTGTTATATATTGTAAATATTTTGTCAAATTTATTATTTTTTAGAATTTTTCTTAATAATTTATCTAGAAACACACTCTTTAAAAAGACGTTCAACTTAGAACCACTTTTAAACTTGGTCTTACCTGCTAAAGTTATTCGATGAAGATCTTAGATTTTAGTTTTTGGTACCTATCTTTCCATCCCAAAATTTTCATTCCATTAGTTTTTTTTTTCACATATATTCCATATTGTAATTGGTTCATTTTCGTATAATTATTATTTAAAAACAAAAAAGGAATATTTTATAAAATAATTATAACAAACAAAATTAGTTCTAATTCAAATCCAATATAGTTTAAAATAATTAAATGATAATTATTGTAAATGATAAAATTGTTAAAATATTTATAAAATAGAGTAAAATTTCAAATTTTATTAATTCTAGATATAGGTAATGATAAATCTAAATTTTACTATATTTTGTAAATATTATAGTTTATTTTGTTGTATTTGAAAAAGGTCAATAATTATATGACAACAAATTATAAATTATATATGAATATGAAAATAATAGAAATTATAATCACTTTTGTTTATATAACTAATGGCTTGTTTGGAATGACTTCATGAAAAAAATGTTTTCTAAAAAAATGCATTTTAATTTAAACATCTTTCTAAAAAATTCATTGAAAGAAAAACACGTGTGTTTGACAACTTTTTTTTCAAAAGTTTTCTTAGGTAAAAATTTGTTTGATTTGTAATAAAATGAATAGTTTATATATATAATTTTTTCATGGAGATTTTGATAGAAGTTCGACAACGATCATCGAGGATGTTGGTTTGAGGTGGTCAGGGATAGTTGCGCTAAAATGATAATCAAAGGTTAGTGACAATGAATGTTGGAAGCCAAATGATGCCAATCACAAAAAACTAGTTGTTGGCAATTGGTCGATAACAGTCGTAGAAAAATAATTGACAAAAATTCACTAGTAATGGTTACCATAAAATAATTAACAAAAATAAGCCAACAAGGGTCATAGAAAAATGACCAACCAAAGTTGATAAGCAACGACCACAAAAAACGATGATGACCGACGATAGTTGACAAAGATGGTTGTCGAAGGTTGGTTGGTGAAAATAGTAGAATGTGTTGACTGAATTATTTCATACCAATTGGAGAGATTAACCATTAAAGAAACAAAATTTATTTTTCTAAAAGTTGGCTTTAAGTGTTTATCCTAAACCACATTATTCTATAAATTTACTTTTTCAAAATTTATTTTAGATGGTTATCAAATGCATGATCATTTTTCCAAAACAACTTAACTTTTAATTTAACCAATTGAAAATCTAATCCAAACAAACTATAAATTATAAGCTCATTTTCTTTTATAAAACTAGTGCAATTAGAAATCATTGTAAAAGGTATGGTAGTTTCAAAGAAAGTCAAAATAGAAAATAATTTGAAAACAAAGAGTAAAGAGGGGGAATTGAATGAGGAGAGAAGGGCAAAAAGGGAATTAGGAAAAATTAAAGGGCACCATTGTCATTTCAGTAGAAAAGAAAACACAATAATTAAGAGGAAGGTAGCCAAAATATTGGGAGATGCGTTTGTCTGACAATGTGTTGGATGCTGTGACTGCCTTTGAAGAGAAATATCTCATATGTGGGAGATGGGAGAGGATAATAATCAAAGGAATATATAAGATTTCTTTTCCTTAAAAGAAAAAGTTCAGAAGGGAAGCAATTTTGAAGAATTAATTGGAGACTTCATGGGAGATGAGCTCAACCTCTTGGTAAGTGTTTCTTCTAGGAAATTTTTAGTTATTATTAAGCCTTGTGAGAAACTTAATTAAATGATGCTATTTCATTTTTTTTTTAATTGAGTTTGTTGTACAAAGAGTCTGGGTTTAGAACCAAATTAATGAACTTTGATGTAAAATAATTGTTGTTAATGATCTTGAGAGTTGAGAGTGATATGGAGTTTTGCTTGGTTTTTATTGAAGGTGAAAGTGTTTTTTGAGGTATGTGGGTTTTCTTTCTTTTCAATTTAGGAGTTTATTGTGGGTTTGCTTCCAAAACAAAAAGATGTAATAAAAGGAAAGTTGAATTGAAATGGGTGGTTTTTCATTTTATTCCCTACCATTCATAGAGAAAAAGGAGAAAAGAAAGAGAACTTAGAGGAAGAAGTTAGAGAAAGAGAAGTTTGGAAGGAAGATGATGATTGGGTGGAATTAATAGAAGAAAAAAAGCAATACTTAGGTCTCTTTAGTCAGCAGAGAGTCTCATCCTTTCCAACTTTTAGTCAAGAATAAATTAATTATTGTAAAAGATGTTGACACGTGTCGACCTTTAATTGGTGGAACAGTGTTGCATCTAAGTTTTATTTTTTTTATTAAGAAAAAGAAGGAGAGTGAAATAAATGAGATAGAGAGGGGGGATGGAGAGGCTAATGGGGAAGGTGAACACAGAAATAAATTTATTTACATCTTGTGTTAAAAGGAAATGGAGAAATAGTAAATGATACTCAATTCATGTAACGATTAGAAGTGTATGGAAAAGATAAGGAATATTGTCCTTCATTTGTTGTGAAGTTGATATGTTTAATCTCATTTTGGGAATTCAATTTCTTGTTTTATTTTCTTTTTCTTCAGGAGCTAGGCTTTGGATTTATGGTGTAATGAAAGGAAAATTTTGTTCAAGTGTTTAAAGCACAAGAAGAATGAAGGTGTTTTGGATTAGGAGTGGTCATTTAGTCAAAACAAGAGTTATGCTATTTGCATTGTTGTTTGGGATTTGGATGCCCTTGGGAGTCATTGGTGTCTCTAAAAACATTACCACTTCTTCAAATCCAAGGGTGTTGAATGTTGGAGTTCTCTTCACTTTTGATTCGGTTATTGGAAGGTCTGCACAGCCAGCGATTTTAGCTGCCATGGACGACGTCAATGCCGATAACGACACTCTTCAAGGAACAAAGCTAAAGCTGATCCTACATGACACGAACTGCAGCGGATTTCTTGGAACTGTGGAAGGTACTTCTCAAACTTAGAAGGGAACATATATATGATTATCTTTACTACTTTGAGATTGTTATTTAAGTTACGATTATTTAATCAATTTGCTTTAGAATGATGATCATGGATTACTATTTTTTTTTCATCTTGGAACTTGAGATTGGTTTCTATGTTAAATAGTTGATCTTCTATTTGTGGTTGCATTTCTTATGTTGGTACATTATTTGATATCTTAGGCATCAAGGGTAGAAATGATTCTAAATTCTCAACTGAATTTCATTCTTAACTTTCTTACAATTTCAAGAATGCATAGTTTGAGCTAAGGTGCTTGTGATCTAATTTTCACTTTGAGAGATCCGTGCATGAGGTTTGGGATATTGTTGGATTAGCCTCTTTTTGGAATCCATTTTTTAGTGAGTGTCTAGACTCCTTATTGATAGTTTTTAGATGTGTACAGCGGAAACCGAATCTAGATTTTACTCTAATTGCTAAGATTAACATGCATAGTCCTAAACCCTAGACTAATTAGAAATTAGAGTTTTGAGGAAACTTACCTTCGTAGCTCCAATTTCTTAAAAGTCTTTACGCAAACTTAACCTGAACAACCATTAGAGTTGACCTATTATCCTTCGAACTTAGAATTGGATTGTGGGACCCAATGAATGAAAGAATTGGGAGAGAAAGAAATGGAAAAAGAGGAATTGGGCATGGGAGGATTTCTCCTTTTTTTTATATATATTAAAGTGAAGAAGAAATGGAAGCCCAATTTCTTATGAGAGCCCAAAAAAACAGCCAACCCATCAAATGAATTGTATGACAATTCTTATAAGAAATTTACATGCAAAATTGCATGTGTACATGCAACACTATAGCTCCACAACTCAAAATTCACTTTATCTAGTGGACTGTTTGTCTTCATTTAATGGAAACGCTTAGTCCACTAGAGTTAGTGGAATTATCCAACAAAATGTTGGATTTTTTCACTAACTTTGGTCAAAGGGCAAAATGTTCATTTGGTCAAAAGTCAAAATTTGACTCTTTCAAACCAAAAGTTAGCATTTTGACTTTTTATCATTTTATACGTCTTGACTAGTCTTGACCTCCCGAGCATGAATCAACATTCATTTTTTTGAAATTCAAATCATATTTAAATATATAGCCGGTTAAAGTTTGGCTTTTAAAGTCAAATGTCAACCTTTGACTTTTTATAACTTTGATCATTTTCATCAATTTCGAGTTTTTGAATATGAATTCACATTCATATTTTTTCATATTTAAATGCTATTTAAACATAAAACTCTATCTCTAATCTGATAACCGACGACTATATCACATATATTTGTCCTTTTCTCTCCTCACCTAATTCGAACAATTCAACTCATTCTATCATACTGTTTTAAGTTTATTCCATCTGAGCTAGCAAGGGAACCTAAATGACCTATAGATCATGGGCTTTAATGATCCGAGATTAGTTGACTAAACTCTTTTTGACCAAGCTAATAAACATTTGTTAACTAACAAATCATTCCACTAAAGTCTTGTAGTTGCACTCCCCTCACTGTAGATATATTTGTGTCCATCTTATATAACCATGATCAGTAAGTTAATCCTTCACAGGTTGTTCGTAACCTCGACTTGGTCAAAAGAATGTTTTACCCCTAACACTACATCTTGCTCCTTAAGTCTCACTGATCCACTATTGTACCATTGGTTTAATGTCCAACCTATAAAACGAATCCATCTCAGACCAATAAGAAGATGGGGCCCCTTATTCAAGACTTAGATTCAGTCCTGAAGGGAACAACCTATGTATTAACCCTAAAGCGAGTATGAAGGAATTTCGTCTTGCACTCTATGTCTCCAGCTATCTACATGGTCTTATCTCTGAAATGGGAGGTTTATTGGGCCAGCGTTTATGAGCTGTCCTCACCTATGCCTATCTAAGGATAATCTCATGTGAATAGGAGTTCATAGTTAGATCAGGATTAAGATTAGGTTATCTAGGTCATCAATAATTGAAATAGTTAGTTTTAAATAGTAAACGGTGTTATAACGTAAAAATGACTATTTCATAGTTCAATCTTATATAAACTCTTTACATAGGATGCCATCACTTTCATGTTTCTACCTAAACAATTCAAGATCACATCGTTTGTACTAATTACAAAGCGGGCTGCATCCATAGTGTTCCCCATAATAAAGCCCCCAACCTTATTCGTATACTATAGATCATTTAGGCTATATACTCGAGCTTGATCTATTTTTATGTCTCTACATAAAATTCAAGTTTACTCAAGATAGCCTCAAGACTTTAGTTTATTGGATTCAAGATTATAGTATTCAATTTTACTAACAAATTCTTAATAACAATTTTATTGAATATAACATGATTTTAAATTGCAAACTACGAGTTTTAGGGCATAAATTTCAACATTTATGTGTCTTTTTTTCTTTTATTATTATTATTTTGTATTACTTCATTTTCTTCCATTAATGTTGTTTTTGTTTTTAGAATTTAACTAAAGAATTCAACATCGTATATAAGAAAGATGTAGTTTATTGTAAGACATGGAGGGAGAAAAATAGGCTTAATTTTTAAAAACAAAAATAAAAATCGAAATGCGGGACCGAAGATTGTTCATTTTCATTTTCTTACAAATGCTTACATCTGTTTTAAGGAGTTAAATTATGAGCCCAAAATTCGAAAACAAAAACAAATTTAGAAAAAATATTTCTTAAGTTTTCAAAACTAACTTGACTTTTGAAAACAATACAAAACAAGAGAACTTAGATATAGTAAGTAGGTGTGGTAGTTATAGGCTTAATTTTTTTTAAACTAAAAACAAAAGACAATATAAAGAAGGGTTTTTAAGTTTTAGGCTATTGCACAATCTTATGCATAGACGATTCATCTCCCATTAATCACAGAGAATAGCAACAAAGAGTAACCATTGATTCCACGTACATGTATCTAGCCTTGCAGTTGATGCAGGATGAAGTGGTTGCTGCTATTGGGCCACAATCTTCGGGCATCGCTCACGTCATTTCCCATGTTATTAATGAACTCCATATACCACTTCTATCATTTGGAGCTACTGATCCTGCTTTATCTGCACAGGAATACCAATATTTCGTTCGAACCACACAGAGTGATTACTTCCAGATGAATGCAATTGCTGATATAGTAGATTATTTTGGATGGAGAGAGGTTGTTGCCATTTTTGTAGATGATGATAATGGCAGGAGTGGGATATCAGCATTGAGCGATGCCTTGGCGAAGAAGCGAGCCAAAATCTCATATAGGGCTGCTTTTCCTCCTGGATCCCCCAGTAGCGCAATAAGTGACTTGTTGGTTTCGATCAACCTGATGGAATCTCGAGTTTATGTTGTACACGTCAACCCTGACACTGGTTTATCAGTATTTTCAATAGCTAAGAAACTTCAGATGTTAGGTAGTGGCTATGTTTGGATCACAACAGATTGGCTTCCTTCTTTTCTTGATTCTATTGAAACAAATAGTCCTGATGTAATGAATCAGCTACAAGGTGTTGTTGCTCTTCGTCACCACACCCCTGATGGCAATCTGAAGAAAAACTTTATCTCCAAGTGGAAGAATCTAAAATTCAAGAAGAGTCCAAACTTTAACTCTTATGCACTCTATGCATACGACTCTGTTTGGTTAGCAGCTCGTGCTCTCGACACATTCATTAAAGAAGGTGGAAACATATCCTTTTCCAACGACCCGAAGTTACGTGAAACTAATGGAAGCATGCTGCACTTAAAATCCCTCCGTGTGTTTAATGGCGGTGAACAACTTTTACAAACAATTAAGAGAACGAACTTCACAGGTGTAAGTGGGCGAATTCAATTTGGTGATGATAGAAATTTGATTAATCCAACTTATGATATCCTCAACATTGGGGGAACTGGTTCACGTAGAATTGGTTACTGGTCAAATAATTCTGGTCTATCAACTATTGCACCAGAAAACTTGTATACCAAGCCTCTTAATGCTTCCCCAAATAACCATCTCTATAGTGTCATATGGCCCGGTGAAATAACGACCGTTCCTCGAGGATGGGTGTTTCCACACAATGGGAAACCATTACAAATTGTAGTACCTAACCGAGTGAGTTACAAAGCTTTTGTGGCTAAAGATAACAACCCTCTAGGTGTTAAAGGATATTGTATAGATGTGTTTGAAGCTGCCATAAACTTGTTGTCTTATCCAGTTCCGCACACATATATATTATATGGAGATGGAAAGGACACTCCTGAGTATAGCGATCTTGTATATGAAGTTTCACAAAATGTGAGTACATGGCTTCCGTTCTATCTTTCTTTATCTTTGGTGGTCCAAATGGATTGTCTCTTATGTGAATAATGTTTATCTTGATGATATTCTGCCATCTTCAGAAATATGATGCAGCTGTTGGAGATATTACTATTGTAACAAATAGGACGAAGATTGTAGACTTTACACAACCATTTATGGAGTCGGGACTTGTTGTAGTTACTGTCGTCAAAGGGGAGAAGTCTAGTCCATGGGCTTTTCTTAGGCCATTTACTATTCAAATGTGGGCTGTCACTGCTTTATTCTTTATTTTTGTTGGGGCCGTTGTCTGGATTCTTGAGCATCGGACTAATGAAGAGTTTCGTGGTCCACCGAGGCAACAACTAATTACAATATTTTGGTTAGTATGTTTAAACTCATTATAAAGACTTCAATTTGCTCATGACATAGTTTTTAGACTTTAGTAAATGGACTGGTATGAAAGTTTTTGCATAGGATTTAAGCATAACCTTGTTCTTCATTCATGATGAAGCAGAATTACTATGACTATGAGAATAATCTAGTTGACTATATCAAAAGACTGTTTACTTGTTAATGATAAGACGATTGAAGTTTCTTAGTTTCAGGTACAACTAGACTACTAATAATGTTCAGGAAATCAATTAGCTCCTAGATTGTCATTTAACTCTGTGTTTTGTATGACTGAATCTTTTTTTTTTTTTTTTTTTGCCACATATCGACTTTTTTACGACCATATAGTGACACTTTCTCGTGCTTGCAGGTTTAGTTTCTCGACGATGTTCTTTTCTCATAGTAAGTTTCTCCTACTCAAGTACCCTTGTTTTCTCCATTGATTTTATTTATAATATACACACTTGAAACTCCTGACCCTTTTTTTACTGCTCATGGTGCAGAGGAAAACACTGTAAGCACCCTCGGAAGGTTGGTGCTGATAATATGGCTTTTTGTTGTGTTAATTATCAACTCGAGCTACACGGCTAGTTTGACGTCGATTTTAACGGTGCAACAACTAACGTCGAAGATTGAAGGGATTGATAGCTTAATCTCTAGCACAGATGCCATTGGAGTTCAGGAAGGGTCATTTGCATTGAATTATTTGATTGATGAACTGAATATAGTAGCATCTAGGATCATTAAACTGAAAAATCAGGATGAGTATGATGATGCTCTTCGGCGTGGACCACGAAATGGTGGGGTCGCTGCCATTGTTGACGAGCTTCCTTATGTTGAACTTTTTTTGTCTGGTACCAATTGCGTATTCAAGACAGTTGGACAAGAGTTTACGAAAAGCGGATGGGGATTTGTAAGTATTAATCCTACTCTTCTCCTTGGTTTCATTTCAATATTATTACCCACCCCTGGCATTAAAGCAACACACATGCTAGTTGCTACAACTCTCAAACAATATAATTATGTTGGAAATTGCCTTCTACTTCGGTTTTATAGTTATTCATTTAGAAAATAAAGAGAAACCAATAGTTCTAATGTTTTTCTTTACTTACCCGATCAATTATGTTTTAGGCGTTCCAAAGGGACTCTCCTCTTGCAGTTGATTTATCAACAGCCATTCTTCAACTCTCGGAGAATGGTGATCTTCAAAAGATCCATGACAAATGGCTCTCACGAACTGAGTGTTCCCTGGGTTTGAACCAAGCCGACTTAAACCAACTATCATTGAGTAGCTTTTGGGGATTGTTCTTAATTTGTGGCATTTCCTGCTTTATCGCTCTTTCGATATTCTTCTTTCGAGTACTATTCCAATACCGAAGATTTACCCCGGAAACTCAGCCTGAAGTCGAGCAAATTGAACCTGTTAGGACGAGACGCCTTAGTCGTACAACCAGCTTCATGCTTTTTGTAGATAAAAAAGAAGCAGAAGTCAAAGACAAGCTTAAAAGAAAATCAAATGATAACAAACAAGCTAGCCAAAGTACAGAGGGCCACTCTGATTCACCTCCATGATTTAGAGGAAACATTGATATTAACGTTTATGTTTTTTCAGCCATAATTATATATCTATATTTACTTCTCTACTATTATTCTATGAAGCCTAACCTGTTTTAGATTGCAATTATTTTATATTTAGATTTCTATTTCTAACAACACTATCATGTTACACTTTTATGGAAGTATGTGCATAATAAACTACAATCCACTGGGGCTATTAGCTTATCCGTTTCTGCCTATATTTTCTATCAGGGTAGCACTTCTTGAGCTTTCAACCGATGATCACACATCTTCTTTTATATGTACTTATGTTCTTGGCAGAAGCAAAAGTATTGAAAATAGGAGGTTTCGATGAGTTGTTTATATTTCTCATTAGTTTAATGTACATTAAATTTTTTTATACCGAAGTGTTTTGAGTTCACGAGTCAAGTAGTTTGACAATAAATTTCGTACTCGATAGGGAGTATTTTCGTAACATCTCATCTGTTATGCTTGGTGGTGAAGTTTAGGGTAGGGTGTGACAAAAATGATAGGTGGGATCACGTATACTGTTGAGTAATGTATCCATCGGTCAATAAAAGGATGCAGAAAAGCACAACAAAGATCAATAGGGCAATGTCATATTTCCCGCTATTCCTTGGTGCCCCCAATAATTAAATTAAATTCTCAATAATTTCATTTATTTGAATATTTGACAAATTAAAAAAATAACCTTGCGTGATTACAGTAACACACTTTAAACATTTGGTCCCCAAACTTTAGCAGGGTCAGAGTGGAACCCTCAAGCTTGCCCTTGTGTGCACATGATCTTCTTCTTCCTTTTTTTTTTTATCCTTTTCAAACTTTCGTTGCAAACTTCCTTTTCGTTGCAGACTTCCTTTTTCATTTTTTATCTTCTTCCCTTTCTCCAACATTTTGCAGACTTCATTTTCCATCTTCTTGGATTTCTTTTTTCTCCACTGCATCTCCAATTGTGAGTCTTCGTTTTCCATTGCATGCATTCTTGCGTTCTTTTTTGTAATTCCCTTCAGTTTCTTGGTTTCTTCACCGCATTTTTCACTCTTTTCTTTTTTGTTTTCTCGTTTTCTTGAAGTTCATCGTGAAAGGAGTGGGTTACGAGGAGAGCTTGTTTTGCATTGGAAATTTGAAACTTAGCCTTTGAATGTGTTATCATTGATACAAACATATCCACGATACTTGCATATTAGCTATCAGCTATCCTTGATAGCCGTTCGCATCGATATAAATGTAATGCCACTGTTATCATTTTTTATGTGCTTGTTATGCCTGAATTTCGGCTTTACTTTTGCATGAGTTAATTTTAAAATATTAGTCATAACAAATAGGAAAATTTTCAAATTGAAATTTTTGGTGATTTATGGCTAATAACACCAATTAGTGATAGCCACTAGTAAGTGTTATTAGTTGCTATTAATTATAACTTGCTCAATTTGAAAAAACTGAAAATAAGCGTACAAAATAATGGTGGGTTGTATTGAAAACAAGGGCGGATCCATTATGCCTCCTTACATTATCCGTTTTGTATTTTAATATTAAATTTTAAGTGTTAAATTATAATATATATTAAATTTAGCTTATTTTTGTCCAATTTCTGCTTCTGCTGTAGTGGTTGTGTCCCTCCTGCACAATCATTTGGTTGTGAGTTCAAATCTCGCCTGCTACAATTATCAAATTTCTTCGTAAATTGTCACGAAATAGTTTTTATTCCAATCATCAATAATTTTCTTTCCTCAAATTTCTCAAATATCAATAATTTTCTTTTTTCAAATATCAAAATTTTTCCTAAATTTCAATGATTTCCTAAAAGGAAGATAGTTTGATTTCCTAAAAGGAAAATAATTTTTTAAAAAGAGAAAAAAAAACTCATCTAAAATAAAACCCTAACTTATTTCCTAGCTCTCATTTGTCATTTAACAAATTTTTTTAAAAAAATGAACAAAGTCGGTGATCCAAACTTCCACTCTTTCAACAACATTCGAGGCAAAATGTATTAATCTTTCTTTTTTCTTTTCTTTTTTTGATGTTAATTTTAAATTCACATATTTGCATTACAAAAATCATGTGAAAATTGCTGGTATTTATTTATTGCTACAAATGTAGTGAATGTTATCCGAGCATCAATGAAACGTCGTGATATTTTTTTAGTGTGTTTATTATATAGTGCCCCGTGCCCCGTGCCCCGGCCCCCTATATAAAATTCCTGGATCTGCCACTGATTAGAAATGACCATCATTGTAGTCAATGTTAACATGATTTCAATGGTAATGTAATTGAAAATAGCGTAATTTACATGAATGTAACAAAAACCCCAAATATTTACAATCCGTATAAGAAAATAAGAAAAACTAACGACGCAAGATCATTTTTTCATAAATTCCATATATGCTCTTGTGATTTATTTCTTCTTTTTTATTTATTAATCTTGGGCCATTGTCTCGGTGCAATTAAGATCCGAGATTGAATAACGAAATCTTTCATTCTGGGGCATCTTGGGACAATGTATGTCTGAGATCGAATAAAATAAAGCCAAAATTCTTTCATCTCTGGCCATCTCGATGCAATTAAGGCTCAAGATCGAATAATTAAAAACAAAAGTCTTTAATGTTGGGGCATCTTGGGACAATGCATGCACAAGATCGAATAAAATAAAGGTAGAGTTCTTTCATCTCAAGTCATCTTGGTGCCACTAAAGCCCGAGATACAATAACTAAAGAAAGAATTGGGCATGGTCTGTCCAAGGTCGTGTATTAATTAAAATCTACACGATCGTCTATTGCACAGTGTGGCCAATTTATCGCGTGTTGACTAGGGTAATTTTGGTATTTTACATTGTGGGTCTGTGAGCCTTTTTCATTTTCAAAATTGTTGTAAATATTTTGCCGATTTGTTATATTTTTTAAATACGTTAATTTTCATAAGTATAACAAGATACCAAAATATTTATAGTACGTGTAACAAAATAAAAAAGCTCATGATATTTTCACAAATTTCAAGTTTGCTCTTGAATATTGCGGATGATTTTCACTTTTCATTTATTCTTTGCGATTTATTCATCTCCTCTTTATATTATTAATTTATTCATGTTATAATAACTTATAGCAAATTGAAAGCTAATATTTCTTAGTGTTAATATTTCAAGGTTTTTGCAATGAGGGAAATTGGTGGATTGAGTCGAGTTTTGGCAAAGATTGAAATGGCTTTAGATGTGAAACTTCAAGACAAATTAGTTTTATTTTCTCAAATGGAAGGCTAGGACTAATAACAACTAATAGTGATAACAACCGATAGCGCACATTTTTTTTTAATTTTAAAGCTATAATTAATAGCAACTATTAGTGATAACAATAATTAGTGATAACTACAGATAGTAGACTATCAATAATAGCTTTCAATTTTGAGAAAATCAGGAAACAACATCTAAAATGATGGTTGAGCATGAGCTTTTTAGTTCCTTCACTAATTTTTGTTATAGATGCAATTATTTGATTTGTGTGGTATACACTTTTTAGTTTCTCATTCATGCAACTAACCTTTAAAAAACGAACATCAAACTTATACCAATGTTACAACTTATACAATTATATAAGTTTGGAGCTCTAGTTTGACTCCATTTTTAATATATATTTTTTTTTAATTTTAAGAGTCCACTTTTTAAAATTAAAAGTTTGTTGTAGATCATGAAGAAGTCGATCAATTTGTTGAAGTCTTCAAATCTTTGAGAAGATCAATCTTTAGTTTGTGGATGATGAAAATACAATCAATTTATTGAAGCATTCAAATTTATAAGTAGCTAGAATCAATCTTCAATTTGAAGATGATGAAGATAACGTTCAATTTGTTGAAAAGACAATCAATTTGTTGAAGAAGAGATGCCCAATTTATTAAAAAAGAGGCAATCTATTTTTTAGAGAAGAGATGCTCAATTATTTAAGGACGAACAACCTAATGCTCAATTTGTTGAATAAGATTATTTTGTGAAATTCTCACCATTTTAATTTTTGGATCTGTCTAAATAAATCAAAGAGTAACTTTCTCTATTTATAGAGTTTCGGGAGGTCCCATATGTACTTGGACTTGATTGACTTTTGGGTTTAAACTTAAATATAAGAAAAAGAAGGATTTAGAGAAAAAAACTTAAATCTACTAGGAAATTTCACAAATGTCCTAAATTATAATTTATTTTCTTGATTAGGTTTTCATAAATTTTTAGGACATTTATAACCTTATAATAACTATTAATTATATATAACTTTTGAAATTAAATACAAATGATTTTCTTATTTATATTATATTAAATTAATTAGGTAAATGACAACTTATTTGTTTGGCCTATTAATTAAAGTATAAATTTATTATGAAAATTAATTAGAAGGATTTTATTAATTCAATATAAAATAAAATCTTTTTTAATATGAAATTATTTAATGATTAAAAATAACAATATATCATTATTTGTATCACCCTTGAACATTCTGAGATAAAAAATTTAGCGCCGGCGAAGATTTCATCTTCTTCCTAATTCAATTTCGATTGTTTCTTCCATCAATTTCATTGTTATCAATATCGCTCTTCAATTTGATTCTTTAGTTTATTTCGAAATTTCATTTTATATACAACTTTTGGTTAGTTGTTTTCCTCAATTACATTATTTTTCTTTCAATTTCAATCAATTACTTTCATTTTCCTTTTCTTCAAATTTCATGTTTTACCGAAATTTTGCTTACACATATATACCACTTCATATATACAATATGACATATGCATTCTTTCTTCTTTCATTTCGTAGCATATTTTTTTCTTCAAAAATTTGTTCTTTCTTTTTCAGTTTCATAGTATATATTTCGGTCATGTCCCTCCTATTTTGTTTAATTTTTTATTGTTCAGTTCATCTTCCTATCATGTTCGACATATAATTTTTATTAAATGTCCCGCCGTTTGTATCTACTATAGTATAGTACTGAATAATAAATTTATGTTATGTGATTTGTAACATATATACTACTACATATATTCAATAATACACACACATATTCTTTTTCATGTTCTGTGATTTTTCTTACGGCGTATATATACCAATATATACACAGATTATATGTTCATTCAATATTTTTTTTTATATTTCTTACATATATGCTACTGTATAATTCATTTATGTTTTGTGATTTGTTACATATATACCACTACATATATTCAATAATACATACACATACTATTTTTTATGTTCTGTGCTTTTTTCTTACTGCATTTAACATGGATTATGTATCTGATTAGTATTTTTTTTAATTCTTACATATATACTACTGCACAATACATATATCTTATGTGATTTGTCACATATATATACTACTTCATATATTCAATAACATAAATGATGTTATCTTCGATATACTCAATATACCATAGTGTATTTCGAATACAAAATATAAATTCTTACTAACCTTAAATGAACAATATATACTATAATATATCCGTAATCACTATTGTTTCAAACATAACTTATTATTTATTACATATAAAATGAATATTTGAAATAAAATACATAAACCAGTTTCACAAATTGATAGCATAATCTTTCATTCATAAAATATACAATGTATTGTTTCATATATATTATTCATAAACCAATTTAACATTCAACCATTTTTTTTTTCATACAATTCTCCAAATCTTCAATTATTTCATCAAAGTCCCTACATTGCAAACATATTCAGTTTTTCTCAACATTACATATACCAGAGAACAACTAATATTTTAATGGTATATATTACATATACTCATCATAATTTTTTCTCATTTATGTTCCTGTAAACATAAACAACTTTCATACACATTTAGTATTATTTCAATCATAACGTATTATTTACTACGTAAGATATGAATATTTAAATAAAATACATAAACAAATTGATATAAGAACCTTTCATTAATAAAATACACACCGCATTATTCAATATATACTATAATTATGTAAAACATATGAAAAATAATGCAAAATGAATGAAAGAATGGACAGAGACAGAGATTGGAAAGTGAGAGAGAAATCAGAAGGAAAGAATTTTTAAAAAAACCATTAAAAAAACTAATTAAGGGACAATTTTTATTATTAATATTGCTATAATAGAATTTAATCACTTACCATATTTACCTCGGATATCTAATAAATGCAAATCTTAAACATGGTCCACTTTTCTTTTTCCTTTTTCTATTTTTTAATATATTATTAATAATAAAGATGGGTAAATTGATCATTTGGACCTTATATTTATGTAAAATATTAGTCAATTTAGTACATTTATGAAAAATTTGAGAAATTTAGATCAATCTTGTAATATGGTATACAATTTTAGGTCATATTAGTTAAAGACTCTAAGAAAAAAGATAAGGGAAAACACTTCAGATGTCTATAATTTTACACAGATGTCTTAGAATCTCATTTATTTTTATTAATAAGATTTTGAGAATTTTAATGATGGATTTTTCCTTCACATTAATATTAAATATTAAATATTTTCATTTTTTATGATCAATTTAAATTATAGTGTCATTTATCCAAAGTAAACTTGTAAATTTGCTATTTTTCTACTCAGTTCTAATTTTTCTTTTAAGATAGATTTTTGTTTAAGTTTGATTTAATTTATCTATAATATATAAAACGTCATATTAATTTTAAGACATATTTGTCCCTCTACATTTTAATTAATTACATTCATATTTTTTTCTAATTTAAAATAAATAAATGGTTTAAAATTAAATTAATTTTTAAAAAATCTCTTTCAAGCTCTCTTTAGCGTAAACTTAACGTAGAATTGAATAATTAGAGTAATAATTGACCATATAGAATTTAATTTACTATTATAGATTGAGTCTTAATTGAAATAAGAAAACGGCTAAAATTTAATTGAGTCCAAACCTAATATATAAATCCAAAGTTATTTTAATGTTTTTCACATTATATGTCAATTCTCAACTTTTGAAGATTGATGATTGAAGATTGCTCAAGATGAAGATGATGAAGATGAAGATGAAGATTGAAATTGTTCATAATAAAAAATTATTTGCTAATTATTTGTGTGTTCATTATAGTTTCTACTTTTTAATAATTTAGTAGTTCATAATATTTTTTGTCCATTCAAGGTACACAACTTCTTTTTCTTAAATTTTTAGTTTATCCAAAAAGAAAGAGTTGCATTATTTTGATTTAATTATTTAGTTCATTTTCTATAAGATGAAGACAAAATGTTTTAATTAATAAAATTTAAAGTTTTCAAAGAAGGTGGTCAACAAAAGTTATAATTGTTCACAAATTTAATATGCCACAACAAATCAAAAATATAATTAGGAAATCTCTTTGTATTTGAAATTTTATAGTTGTTAATTTTGTTACAATGTGTTTGAAATTGTATTCAAAATATTTATTTTTTAAGACAAATCTATTCAAAATAACACTATTTTGAGAAAATTGTTGGACTAAATTTGAAAAGGAAAGAACATTTTTTTTATTCGACAATTCAAATAAAACTAAGTTTTGTACATAACGTTAATATATAAATTGATAATTTGTGAACAATTAGTTTTAAAAGAATACAAAATGTTATGAAATTATATCAATTTTTTTAATCACACCTTGATTTTTTAACTATTATTGAAATGAAAAACTAACAAATTATTTAAATTACACATTTTAAGTAATTTTAAAATAAAGTTTAGGTAAGTGTGGATACAAAAGTAATGTTAAAAATTTATTTAAAACGAGAAATTCAAAAAGTTAATTAATAGAAATGGAAATAAAGAGAAAAAAACCACATATATGTAAAAATAATTTATAAATTTATTTGTATGTATTGTTAATAATTAAAAAGTTTATGAATAAAAAAAAACAAACATGAATATTTTTTTTGAAAAAAAAAAAAATCATTCGCCCAACTAAACAAATAATTAAGAAATATAATTAATTAATTTAAACAATTAAATAGATGATTATTAAATAATGTATTTATTTTAATCCATTATTATAGGAAACTAATAAAGCATGAGAACCAACCTATTGTATTACAGTTTATCAATGCCTCCAATTGTAATATCTGTTTGAGGACTAATGTGCAATTATATTAATACAAAAATACACATGCAAATACATGTGGTAATACACTAGTTTTAATAAATTTGAGATGACATAGCTTTAGAGACAATCACCACATGGCACAATTTGATTGGATGAACTACTTTGTCTCATATTTCTCGAGTTAATGACTATCAATTTGTGATTGAACAAGATTTTTTAATCAACAATATTTTATAAACTAAAAATGTTTGAAATTTAAAACAACCTATTATTGAAAGAATTTAAATTTCAAATGTTGTAAGATATAATTAAAAAGGAAGCAATTGAGTTAGTTTCAATCATTAAAGTATCTCGAATTAAAGAAAAGAAATAAATAAATATGAAGGGCCACAAAAGATTTTTATGAATCCTAAAACTTGACCAAAAGATTTAATATAATGCATACGTGTAGAACATATATTGATAAGAGAGAAAAAAAGATTTAATTTGAATAAGGTGTGTGTAGTAAAAAATAGCCACAAATAATTCACACATTTTCTAAATGTGAATAACTTTTCTTGTCCATTTCTACACCTAATAAGATTCTTTTTCTTTTCTTCGCTACGTGTCTTCCGATTCTCCACCACCTTCTCTCTTTTTTTTCTTTCCATTTTTAGACATCAATTCATACAAAGCTCTTCCCATTTTGGAAAATTAATCGGAATCAAATTAGAATAATGTTTGTTTTAGAAAATCCACTTCAATTATTCTTTTAATTTTGTATTTAATAGATTAATAACATATTCCTTTTTTAAAATAATAGTATACATATATTACAGTATGATTCTAAATATTTTGAATTTTGTGTCTAATAAAATTATATATTAAGTTAAAAAATATCGAATAGATCAAAATCTAGTTTTTGTAAATTTTTATATTTCATCGATATTGTATAATAAATGAACATTTTCAAATATATCATCATGAATCAAAATATTTACAAAAATAACAAACTTTCAAATTCTATCAATGATAAAAACATTGATAAAGACTTCTATCAATCTTTATCAGTGTATTTAATAGACATTGATAAACTTCTATGAGTGTCTATCGTTGATAGAATCTGATATTTTGTAAATATTTTCTATAGTTTTGTCACTTTCAACAAATTTTTTATAATAAAAATATTAATCACTTTAAAGTATCTTGATTAAAAGAATTTATATTAGTGAATTTATTTTTAAATGATGAAACTTTTAAAAATATACACTAATATAGTAAAATATTATAATTTATCTACGATAAATCATGATATGTTGTTAAATGTGCCTTTATAGATATAGATAGTGGTCTATCACAAATAAATTATAGTATTTTATTGTAATATTAATAAAAAAATGCTAGTTTATTTTGCTATATTTAAAAATATTCTTATAATTAATCGTTGCATAGTTGAATAAGATATAAAAAATTTATATCATAATGTAACCTTGATAAATATTTTATCCATTGTGTAAGAGATTTGCTCAAGACAAATTTGAAAAAAGGATATATATATATATATATGTATGATAGAAAATGATGATGGATGGGGAGTCCCATATTGAAAATTGATGCTCCTGTTTGAAATTTTGAGCCTTCAAAAGATATTTTATAAATCAATCTAAACATGATCTCACAACTTTATTTCTCTTACAAATCAATCTAATATTAATATTTTCGCTCGAGAAAAATTTACAAAATATTTAACTTCCTACGCAATCAAATTTTAGTAATGTACATTTGATATAAATAAGAAATACGATTAATTTGTTTAAAAATTTTAAACATTTATTTAATAATTTAATTTTTTTTTTTAAAAACAATATCTATTGACATCAATATTTTATCGATATTTCCATCAACATTTTCTTTAAACTAAGACTTTAATATTTTCATCGATATCAACATTTTAATCATTGTTATATGGTTATTCACGTAATTTTCTTTAAATTTACCTTAGCCACAAATGAGTTTCAAGCCGGTTGAAATTACAATCTAATGCATTCAAGAGCAAGCTAAAACAAAGTAAAAGAGGGGGAGGAAGGAGAAAATATTGAGAGCTTAGAATCTTCAATTTATGTTAAAAGATACATACAAAAATTAATATTAAAAAATTAAATGAGTTATCAAAGCTAAAAGCTGAAAACCAACCCACTCTACTTCTATAATGTTCATTTGATTTTTCGTTTAAAGTTTTTGAAAATGGTACATGTTTTCACATTATATTTGCAATATTTTCATCTTTGTTAAAGTAAGACTTGGACTTTTAGTCAAATTTTAAAAAATAATATTACAAGTTTTTAAATATTGCTTTTTAGGTCTTTTCTTTAGTAATGATTTGGTTTTTCTGTTTTTTAGAATATCTAGAAAAAGTAAATAACAAAACATGAAATAATTGAGTGGTGGAGTATGATGTTTGTAATACGATTTTCAAAGACTAAAAACCAAAATTTAAGGTTACGTTGTATAACAATTTGGTTTATTTTGTTTTCTTCGAGAGTAAGATCATACATTTCTAATCTCTAGATTTCTTTAATTTATTATCTACTTTCTATCCACATTTTCAAAATACAAGTTATGGTTTGAAAATTTAAAATAAAAAATCAAACACAATTTTATGTTCTGGTTGGTAATTGTTTCATTTTTTTTAATTTGATTTTTAGTTTTTAAAAATTAAGAAGTATACACCTCTTTTACTCTAAATCACTTGTTGTAATGTATACATTTTGTCAATGTTTTCAAAAATCAAGTCAAAATTTGAAAACCAAAAAAAAAAAAAAAAAAAACTAGTTTCTAAAATTTAAAATTTGACTAAGAATGTATCGTTACTACTAAAGTTTGATACAAATCATGATAAGAAAGTAGAAGAAAATTATAAGTTTAATTTTAAAAATACCAAACACATAAAACAAAATAATTACGGAAAAGAAATGAGAAATTGTATTGGGTGGCAAAATATAAATATTATTTAACAATATTAGCAATAAATTTTTCAATTTTGCAAATATAGCAATTTTCTAATTTTTGTTGATATTTTATATTTTAATCTTTTCATTATTCCAAAAATGTCCATCTCTAAATCTTCACTTTTTTTTCTTCTCCTTCATTCTCTCTTTTATTTTC
The DNA here is from genome assembly GCA_025688845.1 of Cucumis hystrix. Taxonomy (NCBI): domain Eukaryota; kingdom Viridiplantae; phylum Streptophyta; class Magnoliopsida; order Cucurbitales; family Cucurbitaceae; genus Cucumis; species Cucumis hystrix. Next base: position 6,986,446 of record CM046893.1, on the reverse strand, counting down.
TCTTCCTCTTCGTGATCTTCTCTATCACTCCTTCAATCTCCACTATTTTTGGTTTCTCCTCTTCGCTATGTCTCTTCTCCTGGTCTTCTTCTCCATTCTTCTCCACCGTTCTTCTTCAGGTATGTATTTCTTCCTATATTCTTTTTTAAAGCCCTAATATTCTTTCCTATATTTTGGTGTCCGAAATTGGTAAGAAACTTTGATCATCATATTTTTTCTTTCTTGTTCTATGAGTCGATCATCATCTATCTGAAATTAAGGCTACAATTTGTTCTTCCTCATCTTTTTTATTTGTTTTTGTATTTGTTCCCCATCTCTTTTAACGAAGGGGGATTTGCAGAGCTTTGTTTTATTTATTTATGTTTGGTTCTGTTTTTTTATATATAAATTTATATCAGTTTTTTTTATCAGTGATATGATGTACTTATATTATATGTATTAGTTGACTAATACACTTTATACGTATTTTTCAGTTTTTCAAAATTGTTGTAGTTCATTGTAGTTATGGTTAAGCTTGCAGTAATTGTTTTTTCATGTGGTCAATGGATGAGCAATCGTGTTATGTGGATTACAAAACAAATTGTGTTTTGGTTGATGGAGCGATATCATCATTTGATTATTTTTTTGTGTGAACTTGATACGTACTGAAATTCAGGTTGAATCATGTATAGAACTTTTAGTTTTGTTGCCTATAGGTATTAATGGTGCTCATCATGTTCTTAAGATTGTTGAATATAAAGATGTGACTTAGTTTTTGACATTAATTAAGGATCAATCTACCTAATATCCTTTAGTTGCTCATTTTTTATATACAGTTTTGGATGTTTAATTGATTCTCCAGCTTCTTCCATAATTGAGACTGATTTGGGAGGTGAATTAACAATTTTTAAAGATGTTGATATTACCAATATTAAGAATGAGTTGGTTTTTAAGGAGAAGGATTTGTTTTGTACGTAGTAAAGAAATTTTGTTGAAGTCATTCCGCTGTCAAGACTAATTTTGAGTTTAAGACATTGAGATCTAATTTAAGATTTATTGAGTTGGGATGTAATGAAAATGGTTGTCTTTGGTTTTCGTTAGGGCATCACGTTATATGTATTAGTTTTGTATGTCAATGTTGTGATGTACTTATATTATATGTATTAGTTGGTTGATATACTTACTACATGATTTTCATTTTTGTAAATTTTATGCAATTCATTTTAGTATTATTAAGTATATGAATGATATAACTTAGTGTATCAAACATATAATATGTATCAAAGTGTACTAGTGAAGTATATTAAGTGTATCAACAAAACCTCAAATGTATCAGGCGTATTTAATCAATTGAGTGTATTAGTAAACATAGAAAATGTACCAATACATCAAGGATATTAAACATATGATCTGTATCAAATGTATTAAATTTGTCGAGTGTATTGGTGAGGTATAAAATGTTTATCACTTGTGTATTTAGTGTATCAAACTTATAGAGTGTATTAAACCCATCAAGTGTATGAACAAAACACAAAAAGTGTATGGATAAAATGTAATAAATGTATAAAAAATACAACAAACGTATTATACTTAGTGCATCAATGTATTTAATTGATTGAGTGTATTTGCAAAGTTTAACAAATGTATCAACAACATATCAAGTGTATCAAACCAATTATTATTAAGTGTTATTTAATTAATCGAATGTATCAACAAGCATAACAAGTATATCAAAAACATATCAAGTGTATCAACAACATATCAAATGATGCGTGAAAATGTTTATAATTTTAGAGGATAGGTTTGTAATTTTGCATTTTTTAAAGGTGGGCTTGAATTTTGTCATTTTTGTAAATCCAAAAATAGTGTGTTGATAAAAAAAACAAGTGAAAATCTCAAAAGCAAAGAAAAAAAAAAGATAAAAGATAAAAGAATTCAAAGGTTAATTTGAGCATAAGTTAAAAAAAATGACAATAATGAAATGAAAAAACGTAATAAAGAAAAGGTAAGGGGGGAAAGAAAAATGTTTGGGGTGGAGAAGATAAATACGTAAAATTGGAGAGAAATTAAGGGAAGGATGAGGTTCCAGGTTTTAATGATAGAATGATTGATTATTTGAAGTCAGCAACATAAGAAGTCGACACGTTGATGAGTCACGTGAAGTTCACTTTCCCAAATCCAATTCCATTTGGACATTTGTTTTTCATACATTATACCGGTTAACCGTCCTTCCGTTAAAGTCGTCACATTCAAACCCTACAAAAACAAATATTAATTAATTTGTATTTCATATTCTAAAAATACCCTTCCCCTGTTTTTTCTTTTTTTCTTTTTTCTTTCTTTCTTTCTTTTTTTTTTCTTTTTTCTTTTCTTTGTTCTACAATGAATAATAATACCATCAACATCTCACCTTGCCATTTCCATGGCCAGGAGGCCCAGGACATCAATAATCCACACTCACACTCCAGGCCATCCATAGCATTTCTCAACAATGCCTCACCCTTCTCGGAAACACCCTCTTCGCCGCTTCACCCTTAGACGCCGCAACGCTCTTAAGCGTCGCGCTTGTCACTTCTTCGACTCGATTTTAACGTGTTATAGCTCCAAGAAGCCTGAGTCGAATGATGATGCCGCTTTGGCTTCTTCTGCGTCTGTCGTCGATGAAGAGTTTATGGCTGAGACTCTAACACCATCCTTGTGCCATAACCAAGATTTGGTGTCTTTGAAGATCAGCCTGTTGGGTGATAGCCAGATTGGGAAGACAAGTTTTTTGGTAAGAAGATTTCTGTTTTGTTATGCTTGGAGTTTTATTTTTTATTTGTTTATTTGATCAAATTCATTGTTAATTTTGAAGGTCAAATATGTTGGGAATGAAATGGATGAGGAGAAGAGTGAGCAGACAGGATTGAAGTTGATGGACAAAACATTAATGGTTAGTGGGGCAAGAATTTCTTATAGCATTTGGGAAGTGGAAGGTAATTATCTAAATTCGCATCTGTTTTAGCTCTTGATCAAGTTCACTGATGATATAACTTGGCATTAGAAGAACAAGACGTTTTATGTTTTGACTTCTTGTATAATATATATATATATATATATATATATGTATAATGGGTCGTTTTTTCTTTTTTAACTTTGGATCCGGTGGGTGATTTAACATAACGGTTGGATGCGGAATGTGGATGCAGGTGATAGTAAATCTCAAGATTATATTTCAACAGCTTGCAAGGGCTCTGTAGCTATTCTTTATATGTTTGATCTAACAAGTAGGCGTACTTTAAACAAGTAAGGCTTGTTTTTGTTTAATTGATCTAAATAAATTACTTTAGCCTTCTCACAAAGGAGAAGATTTAAATAAGGTTTCTTCCTTTATTTTGTAGCACTCTAAGATGGTATAGACAAGCACGTAGGTGGAATCAGGTATATTTTAGGACATGTTTGATAATGTTTCTAAATCTTCCTTTCAAAATGGTTCATATTTTGATTTGAAGTTTCTAAAGCAAAAAGATGTTTTTCTTTGCAGACAGCAATTCCAGTTTTGATAGGAACAAAGTTTGATGATTTCATCCAACTCCCCATTGATTTGCAATGGGCAATTGCAAGTGAGGTAAGAATTGAAATCATGGGTGCTTCTTTCTTTGATCTAAAGTCCCCAAGCAGTAATTCTAAGATCTTGAAACCTCATTCATTTTTAGTTTTTAAAACGTAAACTTATAACCACTACTTTCACCTATAAATTTTATCCACATGCTCGCTCTCTCATATCTAAAAAAAAATAGCTTATGTTTTTTGAGTTCGATTAAGAATTTAAAAAACTAACAACTCAAAATGTAATCGTTATCAAATTGATCTTTGTTGTTCATTCTTATATTTAAATGTTTTGAGATAAACAAGAAAAAAGTTACATAATTTGGAAAATTTGAGAACGTCTCATGATTTTCCTTGTTACGATAGGCGAGAGCTTTCGCCAAGGCGCTGAATGCTACATTATTCTTCTCAAGTGCAACTTACAACATCAATGTCAATAAAATCTTCAAATTCATCACAGCAAAGCTCTTTGACCTGCCATGGACTATCGAGCGCAACTTGACGATTGGAGAGCCCATAATCGATTTCTAGAGTCGCTTCTTCCACCCTACATACCAAATCTAGTTCTCTAGAAAATACAAGTATAAACCGACAGTCTACATTGTTCAACAACTATATCCAATGTATTGAAGAAAGGCAGAGGGTGTGTCGAACCCCGTCTCCCATAATCAAAATGCACCACAATGGTAGAAAAGCAATTAGACAATGTGTAAATGACAAAAATACTTAGGTTTATAGTGTCATGCGAACTAGATTAGGCTTGTCATTGCAAATGCAGCTTTGAATCCCTTGAGAAAGATTAGTTTCTAACTTCATGTATAATCTTGTGATCAACCCTCAACATCTTTCTCCTAGATATGAGAACATTTCAAGTGTCTCTCAAACCAAACAGCAACAGTTAGATGTCCTTGCTTGATGTGATCAAATAAAGTTATGTCCTACAACTTTAGAAATTCAGTTTTCTTCCATGACAAACCACCTAAGAAAAGTGGTCTCAATAATAAGAAATTATACGATAAGACTACCATAATGTAACTCATAATTGATTACCGTTGGATCTATGAAATAGAAGTACATTAAATTTAAATTTTAGTGGTCGAAGACATGTTGATATTTGTACCCACGTTCAACCATTATTATGAAGCAATCACATTGTAGTAATCTATTTGAATAATTTTTCTAAAACATGTGATGTAGAGATTCAATTTACTCTAGCTTTTATTATTAAATATGATAATAATACAAATGAAAGACATGCATTTATATCGAAAAGGTAGCCGTTGAGATATTAACGATTCTATATCAATTTACAAACAAAATTCATTTGGAAGTTTGTTTGGTGCTTAACATTAGCATTATAATATATTATAATTATAAATATCTGTTTTTTACTTTTTTTTTTCTTTCCATTCAACTTATCTTATATTTGTATACTTTTATATATGTGGGTCCATATCTCTGAGTGAATGAAATAATTTCTCAAAATTTAATGTTTGTGAAAGTATTACAGAAGTAACTTAAGATTTGTTTGGAATGACTTTCATCTCTCTTTAAGAAGTTGAATAAAAATGCTATTGAATTCAAGTCCAATTTATGCAATAATAGTCAAACAATAGCAAGGATCCACCACTTTCTATAACTGGTTGGAAGTTGACTAAGTTCATTTAAATTCATGAATTGAATGAGAATTAATAGAACCCAGATTCAACTCAACTTAGAAAGGAAAAAAAAGCAGAATACAGTTATGAAACATACATTGAAACAAATATGCCCGTGTTTAAAGATAGTGTAAGTATTATGTCATGTCCAAGGCTCAAACTTCAAGCAAATGCATTGCATGAATATCTGCAAAAGTAGCTCCTGGAACTCTCTTAAATTGTGGTGGAAATAAATGTAACATCAATAGTGTTAATGTAAAGTAAAAAGAAGATTCAATAATCGGCTAAATTATATATAAAATCAACTTTTCCCTTAGTTTCTGAAATACTTTTACAATACTAAAATTAAAATATGATATGATGTTTTGAAATGACCACCACATCATTTTAAGTTTTTGTACTTTTGAAACGTTTGTTAAAATCGAAAAATAATAATATTGAAAAATTGAAAGTATATGAGTACTTTTAAATAAAGGACAAAGTTCAAGAGAATTTGTTATTACTTAATCTTATAAAAAGTAAAATAATTGAACTGAATAGTTTGTTTTGAAAATACTCATATTCTTTCAAAGGTTATAATAACTTTGCATTTGACCTTTTTCATACTTCTCAAAACTATTCTTGGGATAAATATTTTACGTAAAAATTGGAACTTTGAATAGTGTTGTTGTGAGCTAGAACGGATGACACACCATTTTAAGTTTGAATTTTATTTTTAAATTTCAAAGTATATTTATATTGTAATGGTAGTCTTTTTTTTGAAAGATTAGTCAAAGTTAATATTGAAATTTTGGCACAAATGTTAAATTTTGTGGGTATCTTTTTTATCTTTTATAGAGTAAACTAAAATATATATTGGAAGAAACGGGTAGAGGGTGCAGCTTTAGTAGAACATAATTGAATGAAGCACATGGCAAACAGTAAAGCACACTATACATTGGAATCAAATCATGACATTGATTACAATAATTTGATCCTAAAACTTTATATATCATATCTTTGCACATTACAACAAACATTTCCACTTTGGATCTTATGAAGTAAAAACTGTCAAATACACATGTACTTTAGCTTTTGATGCTTTCAAGAAAAATAAACTACTTAAGAGGGTTTAATTTTAACACGATCTAAACTAAGACTTCACTTTAGTTTCTGGTTTATTCTTTGATTCCACTAAGAACACAAAGAGAAAAGACATGCATGATGAAGAAAAACAAGTTGCAAATTGAGAATTGCCATTCGAAGAAATCCCACCTCCTAATGACTTAGAAATTAAGGCTTCGTTTGATAACTATCTTAGACTTGACAACATAAATGATAAAATTAAGAAATACAAAGAGCGCTAACGATAAAGAATAATGTAGTTACGAGTTGCCATTTTAAATCTCACCTCTTAATGAACGCATAAACATCATAATCATAACCCTTTTGATAGCTACATTTAGAAGGAACATATAGTTTTAATCATATTTTCAAAAGATAATATTTCATGCATATAATTATTTGTACGATAAAGCACAACAATATTATACACGATCTAAAATAACCTACCTTTAATTTATTTATTGTTTAATTCAAACTACAATAATAGAAATTTTTTCAAAAATAGCAAATTTTACCAAATATTTATAACCTATAACAAATTCTATCATTGATAGTCATTGATATCCTATAGTGATAGTTTGATAGAATCTAAATTTTTGCTATAACTTGTAAATATTTTAATTTATTTTGCTATTTTAAAAATTGTCCCACAATAATATACATATACCAGACTATTATAACACAAACTAAAATAATCATTACTCCAAACACACTATTAGATACCAAACTTTTCTATTTCAAACTATAATAATTTGCATCCTAAATACAGACTCTAATAACGCTGATTATTATAACCACTAACTATAACCACCTAACATGCACCCCAAATGTACGTAAAAGTCTTTTGCAATCGTGAAGAACTAAAGTGTATTTTGAAACCTCGTACAATAAAAAAGAAGTGATTAGACAAATAATCTAACAGATACGGCAGAAGACACATTTTTCTCCCTTGGGAAAATATATTTTGATTCGTAAAATCGCATGGATTATAACCAAGATTTTCTGTGCTGCATGGTACAAATTATCAGAGTATTGAAAAACAATTAACCTGCCACATTTGGTAGAAACAGGTCCCCATCTAAACAACACTGACGAATTCATATTCAGCAAACAATTTGGTTGTATTGAGCATACAAGAACAGGCAATGCAAGTCTGAGAATCCTTCAACTTAATCAATTCATATTTGGTCATTTTCTACCTAAAAGGGTATGCCATCAATTGATTAAAAAACATTGACACATATGCAAAGATTATTTAATAACAAGATACATTCAACCCAAATGAAATCCAACCTCCTACATTGAAGGAGGGAGTGAAAGCCAATTAGAGTGCATAATAAGTTGGTAATTTTAATTAATAATGTTTGTATAAGTCAATGACATTGAAGTTTTATTTTGAAATTTAGGAACTGATACTTTTAGAAGCCATTTGACCCAAAAACTTCTTAATTTGCTACAAACAATTCAACTTCAATAGTTACACATTTACCGTGTTCACTCCATATTCCCATTTTATTATACCTTTCACATTTACAAACGAACTTAATATTTCCCTCTATCTCTACTTTTCATGTTTATTCAGGAATCCAATCTTTCTATCTTAATCTACTTTTTACAATTATCGATAAACTCCATCTTACAACTCTACACTCCAAACACAAACTTAATAACAAGCTGGTCAAACACCCTCTCCTTAAAGTCAACTTTTGTCCTTATCTTCAAGCTTGAACACATACCAATAGTTAAAATAACATTAAAATTTTCCTTCAAAGGAAACAGAGAAGAGAAATTCAGAACATCCAAGCCAAAGTTAAAATAGTATTAGATATTAATAACATGGTTATTTTTTCACCTTAAGCTTTCATTTGAACATGGAATGTACAAAACCCACTTGGGAAAGGGAAGGAGGTCAAGATGGTGGAATTAACAAGCTACAGGTTAAACACAAAACATGTAACTTCTCAGTCAAAAAAGATTCCCCACGTGACAAGATGGTTTTATGTTTTTCAAGCCCATAACGTTCATATTCCTAATACACAGAAACTGCAAGAACTTTAGAGATCTTTTCTTTTTTTTTATAAGAACTTTAGAGATATCATGAAGTAAGAATGTGCATCCATTGCACTGATACTAGCAAAGATGCCACATTTCTGCCACTCATGGAGTGAATTTAAAGACATAATCGAACTTGCAAATATTGATAATACTCTCAAATTTTAATGCAGAATAAATGCATATTCATACCAGCCAAGCACTTCAACACCTGAAATGTTAACTTATTCCGAATCCGATGAGTCTGATCTCGTACTTTGTCGTACACTCCGCCTGGTCTGTGCACTAGATTTTGAAGTATTTATGGATGATTCACCTTCATGGAAGATGACTTGACATTTTGCCAATCTATCCTCTAATTCCTCTGTGCTGAATTCATCCGTTCCACCGAGCTCATCAAATCCTACCTAATAGATTCACACGAGAGAAGGATAATGTTAAAAAGATAAGAGCGATAATTCAGTAATCAGTGAATTATCATAAAGTACATACCACATAGTCATCTACTTTTGCATTCTTGATCAGAGCAAGGGTTGGAAGAACAACGATCTTCAACTTCTCAGCCAGAAATGGACTTTTCTCAGCATTGATTTTTACAAAACGTGTCTCAATATGTTGCTTTGCCAAAATACTCAAGTGCTTGTCCATAACCTGTAATTTGTAATGAAAATACATCAGTCACCTCAATTCCCCAAGCTTTAAAGCAACAATTGATATTTAAAACTAAGAAAACAGCCCTACTTTAAGGACAATAATTAGTTTTCGATGGCCCTGCTTAGATGCCTAGGATGTGTTGCAATAATCTTAGAACAAAGTTGTGTATGAAAAAGAAGTCAAAACATAAGAGGATCATTTCGATCTTTTTTTTTTTTTTTTTTGAAATCAACTTTCATCCAGAAAAATGAAAAAATATAAGGCTAAATAAAAAAAGCAAGCCCACAAAAAAAAAAGCTTTCTTAAAGAAAGGGTACTAAGTAAGATCTTACCCAAAGAATAGTTACAAAAAAGGTTCGAAACTGAAGCCCAAAGGGACACATTGAACCTCGCTAAGGACCAATCTCACTAGGGTCCTTGTCCAAACCTCTAAACACTCTACTGCTTCTCTCCCCCTCAAATGTCCCTCTTAAATCACCAATTAACCTAAAAGTTTGCTGATATGTGAAGGTGAATTTAATTATATATGATCTAACACTCCCCCTCACTCGTGGGCTAGAAATATGATGAAAGCCCAACAAATGGAAATCAAATTTTAATTAGAGAGGAAATAACATTGCAGGGGCTTGAACACAGGACCTCCCTGGGCCACCTGCTCTGATACCAGATTTGATAGCATGGAGTTCCATTTTAAAACCAATTGACTATGAGAGCAGTAGCCCATCTATCTTATAAGGTGTGAGTCTCCTTGGTTTTTCCAATGTGGGATTCTCAAGAAGCCTCCTAAAGACGATTTCTCGATTCACCAGTTTTTTTCTTTTAAAGGAGACAGCCTCATTTATTAATAAACGATGAGACAAAAGTTCATGGTACAAGAGGATCATACAATGAGAAAACAAAACAAAACAAAAAAGAACCAAGAGGTGCACTTTGAAATCTCAACTAGGATGACACCCCTTTAGCATCCATATCATAACCAAACAAAGGAGGGGACCAAACAATAAGTACCATCCAAGTGAATGCTAACACAACCAACACATCTTAGAATGAAACATAGAAACAAATTCTAAGAGATTTGGAATAAAGATACAGTCAACCAAGGAAGAAGCTGTAAATGGAAGAAGCCTATCAGAGGATGTGGCTGAAATTGAATAAATAATCAAAGCGGAAAGATGAAGTCTGCCAACTAGTAGGATATCTTGCAAAGAGAAGTCTTTAGACTGTTTACTTAAAGAGCACCAGAAAGAAGCATTCAGCCAAGCGATCTCGTATCTATCAGACCAAAAGGAGACGTTATTGTAAAAAGCCCAATGATTCAAACTGTAGTTCCGCCAGCAGTGCCTTGACAGCAATGCACAGTTGAAGGTGCAAAAGAGTTTATTCCGAAATTTGGCAACTTAAACTCATTTGAACAAAATGTGCTGAAGAACCTCATGAAATTTGCCGAGTTAATCGTGTGTTGGCAAAAGCCTCATCCCAGTCAAAAGAAATGAAAAATCTGTCGAGCAATGATCTCGAAACTACACTTCCTTCTTTTGACCATGTAAACTTCCCATTCAATAAACTTGAATGAGTTTTGGTTCTTCAATGAAATTATTGAATTTCCTCTTGCTGCGCGACATTCTACCTTCTGGGAAGAGCTCTCCTCCTGATTTGATCATATTAAAAACTCCTCTCAAACACCAAGCTTCTACACTAAAAACAACTATGGAAAGAAGCTCTGGCCAAATGACTTTCTTTCTCTCTATAATCGGTTGGTCCATAAATAATGGTTACCCAACACCACTTAATGCACAATGATCTGCATTTGACTGATAGCAAGTAGCCTTCTTTCAAAACTTCAATAGCAGAAAGTTAATTTTCATCCCACATGCTCAACATTCCTCCTGATTTACCATGCGCTTCAAGGGAGATACAGCCAATTGCTTTTGAGCTCCATAGTGCTTTGAAAAGATTAATGTCAACCTCCACTTGTTTGGTTTCCTTGCTTCGCTGATTCTCTAACGTTCAAATCAAGCTAATCAAAGTAAAACATAGGCTTCAATAGACTGAATCAAAGCTCCTTATTTTCTACTTCACTGACATCTCAAATCAATTTAATATCACATGCTTCAACGAATGAAACCAGGTGGAGGGGAATGTTGTTAGCCTCTGCCTTGCTGGACTCCTTTTTTTTCTAGTGAAAGAAATAAATTAGCAAACTCAGCTCCAAAGGAATCTATGTCCTCTGCCTCTCCACTTCCCACCCCTGCTTCCTCTATACAAAACTCATCTTCTGGTATTAATTCTTCACTACTGACACTGAACACCAAGTCTTCATGCTCGGACCCTTCCATTACTACTGCCCTTGAATTTGTTGAGGATGGACATGGAACACCTCTCACAAAATCACAATCTTAGCCTGGGATTTTGAAGGGAGAATGATGAAATTGAGCAATTGAAGAGGAAGGGGATGAACTAGTTGACCTGTTACAAGAGAATCTGGGAGTAAGAATCTTCACACAGTTTTCTTCCAAAAGATCTGGATTTGCCAGCTCTCCAGTCTTGATTGAATCTCAATTTCATTTTATTGGACTAAATACCCATTTGAGCTTTATGGACTCTAATACCATCTTATATCACCAATTGAACCAAAAGCTTAAGTTAAAGGTTGAAGGCAAATTTAATTAGCTTGCCACCACCAAAGGTCGCTATTGCCAATCTTGCCAAGGAGATGGTTGATTGGGCTAGAACAAAGAAAGGGGAGAGTTCTGGCTAGTTATCACATGAAAGAGAGCAAGAGGAAGAAAAGGATAGATGGCTATGGCTTTTTACTCCTTTCTTTTCTTTTTCTTTTAACTTTTCTCTTTTGCCTCTAATTTAAGGACAAGGCTCCAAAATTAAAAAGGAAAAAGATAATATCTTTAGGACTCCTTCCATTCCAAATTATTTACCCTTTTTCCAAAAAAGGAAAACCCAATAAATAACAAACTAATTGGAATAAGATAAATCTCAAGACTTTGGGATTAAAGTTTTTAATAAAAAGAACTCTTTTTCCCAACATTCAGGAAATTTAATTTGGGCTAACTCAAGATTCAAACTGATTCTAATTCTAAAAATTTGATTTGACACTTGAGAAGACGGAAAGCAATTGATAGACTATATTCAAAACCTTAATTTTATAACGCAGGGCATTACACACAACAAAACACACCCCCCAGTAAACCACAACAAACAGTCTTCCTCTCTAAAAGGTGGATGGAAGAGGAACTCTTCAATCATTGCACGAAGATCCCTCTGGCCAGCTGTCTGAACGTCAAACTCCTACATGAAGCAAATCCACATAGATCTCGCAAACTGACAACCCTAAAGAAGGTGATATAGATTTTCCTCCGCCTTTCGACAATAAATACAACAGAAAGGACCCATTAACACGATCGAGTAACACCTATCCAAAGTATTCACATGACGAAGCAAAATCTGCTGGCTGTTAGGTAAAGAACTTGACTTTCCTTGTACTTAATCCTCCAGACCACATCAAAGACCAACTCACCAACGAGAGAAGGATTCAACATTCTAAAGAAGGATTTATAAGAAAAGCCATCAATAGAATTACGCTTCCAGACACAAAAATTTATTCGCCCTTCCCTAAAAATGCACCCTCTCTAAAGAAAGAAGAGCGGTAACCTTTTTCGTCTCCCTATTGGATAAATGATGATGGAAACAGAAAGAAAAAGATACTAAGCTCCCTGCACCAAAAAAATTAGAATTAGAAACCAGACAATATTCAATGACACACCAATTAATACCATTTAGGAACACCTTAACCCTGACAACCTGGTTATACAACTTAGAAAGAACCAAAAGGATCTCCTCCTCAGCCTCTTTATCACATCAGGTATTCACCCTGTTCCCCATGATCAACGAATTGATACGTTTCTTATTCCTTCTTCCACTCGTCACTCAATGGAAGAACGCTATGTTGCAACCCATTTGACTTTAACCTTTTGACCCCAACTTATACTCTCTTTTCTAACCAAATCAGCAAGCTCCCCTTTAAGGACCTCCCTCTCCCCCGTCAAGGTACTGATGAGCCCTCCACCTCTAACGCATCAAATCTCCTCAATTCTGACAAGACACTCTTTCTTTCTTGTCTTAATATCTCCAAAAATCTTCTCTATTCCAAATTCTCAGCTTCCCTTTCGTAGCTCTCAACTTCACGATAAAATGATAGCTTTCTCACTTCCCTCGGACAGGATAAAATTAACAAGGGTTGAACAAGGAGGAAACGAAAAATACCGGTAATCAATAAAAATGAACTGATTTCTATTGTTCCTGGTCATATTTGATCATTGCACTAACCAGCAGACACTGAAAAAGCGAAACGGACAGCAAAGCAAATCCTGCATTCTTGAAACGTTCAATTTCCCAAATGTTACAAAATACTCCGACTTATGCAATCAAGTGGGGAAAATATCCGAGTAACACAATTAATCAATCCATAACAGACTTAATAAACAAACCGACAGAACCTAACCTTGCAGGGCCAATTTTCACGATAAAAGTGGCACACCACGCGATCACTAGCCTTGACAACGGAGAAGAAGTCCTTCTCAACGGGAATCTCAGAGTATTCGCCATGGCCAAGAGAGATCCATCGATTCCTCTTCTCCGCCATCTTCTTCATTTGCTGCAGTCTTCGCTCCCTCAAAGCCTCCAAATCATCAAGGTCGAGACGATCAAGCGCTTGAATTTCGTCATCAATCTTATCCTCCACAGCTTTCGCCACCGTCAGTACCTGCTTCTCCAATATCTGAACCAAAGAAAAAAAAAGTGAACTCAATCATCCACAAACAGCAACAGAAATCGTGTTTAATTATAGAAAAGTCGAAACGGTGCCTCTTGAATTTTTGAATTCTCCATTTTCTAGGAGGTGGAAGATCGGAGACGATTCGCTGGGAAAATCTTCCAACAGGTTCGAGAGCTTCGAAGCAAATCAACCTGTGGCATAACCAAATACAATCCACAAAGATCAGATTGGACAGAAGAGAGTTAGATACAAAAAATGAAGCAAAATCAAAGTGTCGCATTGAAAGAAGAATCCTAACATAAGATTTGTTGACCTAATAAACATGATTTAGAATCAGATTTGTTGCATTAAGGAAAAAATAAAGAAGCACCTCCACTAAGGAGGTAGGCCAAAAACTGAGGTGTGAAGATGGTGTGAAGATGGTGTGAGAAGAGCTGACAATCTGAGACGGCGATGTAAGCCGTAACGGCTTGCTGAGGGAGACGGCGACGACGAGGTGAAAGGGAGACAGAGACGGCAGGTGGGAGAAGGGAGAGAGGCACAACAGAAAGGGTGAGATCGCGTGAAGCGTTAACTGAGATTAGTGCATTTTTTTTCAAAAAAAAAAACTAAAAAGAACAAATGAGGAAAAACATTTTGTTATTGAAAAAAAATTAGAAAAATGGTGCAATTTTTTTTTTTTTTTTTTTTTTTTTGCATTTTATATCACCTAATTTTGTTGGGGTTTTTTAAAGTATATAAAAAAATGAACAAAATATGTACTCTTTAGAACAATTTTGAAAACGAAAAAAACCTACAATGAAAAATATAAAAAATGCCCCTGTCAACACGAGATTAATTTATCATACGCACTACGGGTGCGTGTAATTCTTCTTCTAAAAGATCATTATATGCGCTCGTGTAGGAAATGATACACAATTGTGTAGGTAGTATTAACATGATCGTGTGGTTCTTTTTAACGATAAAAAATGCTTCAAATCTAAACGCTTGTGTTTATCACACTAAACGATCGGATTGACTATGATACGCGATCATTTACATCATATACACACGATCGTGTAGTTCTTTTTAAACAATGGAAAAAGAGCTTCAAATGTAAACAATCGTGTTAACCATGATATACGATCGTGTTGATTATGTAAGATAGACATTGTGTTTTAATATCATGGTTAAAATGACAAAGGTTAATTGTCATTGTTCGGACGAGATTTTCGAAGAAATTTGATTCGTGGAGCTGAACTTGAGTTGATGTTGTATCTTTGTTGATTTGTTGCGATGTGGTTCAATCTCTATAATTTGATCCTTTGATTCTCTCTCGACTGGATGCTTACGCTTGATTTGGAGGAAGCGGAGCACGTGATGTTCTTCAAGTTGGTTGAATGCCTACGCTTGATTTGGAGAAGCAGAGCACGTGATGTTCTTGAAGTTGGAGTCTTGGAAGAAAGTTTGTATCTTCAAAGGAGCTTCAATCTTCGAGGGAAGTTGAGGTCTTAAAAGAAAGCTTGTATCTTTAAATGAGCTTCAATCTTCAAGGTTGGTCGACTTCAAGAGTTAGGGAGTCTTCTAGCTCTTGCGAGAATTCTCTTTAGACCTTATGGAGTCAAAAATTTCCAACCCCTTACAAAGGAGAACTCCTCTATTTATAGAGTTCTCTGGTGGACTTTATGGGCTTGAGTCTGGTTGGTCCTTGAGCCCGACCCATGGGCTCAACTCCATGGATTTGGGTTATATTTAGTCTTTGGGCTCAATTAAGCTTATTTTTTTGGCTTAATTGAACTTAGTCCAAGGAAATAATATTTAATTGAACCAAAATAATTAACTTGATCCAACGGTTAAGATGAAAACATGTGGCATTATTAGAATTGGCCAATTTATGTTTTCAATTTTTAATTTGGGGCACATGTCAATTTTAATTAGCCCCAAATTCAATTATTTGCACTTTTCATCATTAATTTAATAAATGATGTGGCAATTTGTGATTGGTCTCAAAATTTCTTATTCAACAGTCATCATAGCTAGAAATGTTTTAAGTTTCGGCTAAGTTTTGGCTAGACATGTTGCATACTCTAGGTGGCCAAGAAAGGTCATTGGAACCTCTAAAGACAAAATTTTGGATGGCCAAAAAGGTTGTGTGGCCAAGACAACCTCTATAGGACAAGGCTAGGTGGTCAAGGACGTGTGTGGCAAGGATAGCTAGGCACTTGAAGTGTCAAAATAAACTCTAAAAGAAGGATGACATGCGGCCAAGAGACAAGGATCAAGGGCAATGCGGCCAAATGCTAGTCTTTGGATGCCACCACCACCATCAAATCTTTATCCAGTCTCAAAACGCCTACATCTATCTCTCTCTATTGCCACCATCACCATTTCATACTTAGCTAATTGTGTCAATCTTTTCTCATACTCTGAGAGCTCGCCTTTGTGAGACCCATGACTAAATAGAAGAGTCAAATGAAAATAAGAGCTTGTTTAGAATAATTTTTTAATAAGGCGTTTTGGGAAGAGTGCTTTGAAGTAGGCGTTCTAAAGTGCTAGCTAGCTGGCGATTGAAGTTCGACTATGCGAGAAGAAGGCGTTTTAATGCAGGGCAAACTGAAGCTAGGCACTGAGAGTTAGAAATTTTTTGGGAAATTTTTCTGATTAAACTTAATTAGTGGGCTACGTGTAAAGGATTAAGCTAAACATGGTTTGGAAAGCTAATAAACTAGCACTTTAAGCAGGAGCTGACAAGTTAATGGAAGCTTAAGGATGACTAATCCAATTTGGGATTAGTACAAATAAGGGTGAAAGGTCAGAAGAGGGACAGGTCGAGCTGAAATTCTTAAAAGCTACTTAGCAAAAAGGAAGAAGTATTAGGTGAAGCGACGAGACCTGAAGTTAAGCGTTCTGAAGAAGGGAACTTGGAGTTTGTGAGTGATTTTCCAAAAGATTAGCTGACTTTTCAAGCTTTCTTTTCTTTACTTCTTTTGTATTTTTATGCCAATGTTTAAGCATGTACAAATTTAATGATGTTTATGAGAAAGCTTAAATATTTTATAAGAAAGGGTTCTAATCTTAAAATTTATGTGATGATTGTATGATTATGTATGAAAGTAAACCGTTAGTCTTATTCTTATCCATGAGCTAACTATTATGTGCATATAAGGAGTAAAGGAAACCATGTAGAAAAGGACTGCATGGTGGTAAGAAGCTGATCAATGCAGTTGTGTTAGTGGCCTGAGCAATAAGAAACGAATCGTGAGATTTTCAGGAGACGTTGATGATGATGCGGTCATCACAATAGGCTATGTGTGAGAATGATTCACGTTCTTGGTTAAAGGAAAAGGAAAGGCTAATGTTCGGTTTGTGTTTCTCAAATAAGGCGTGAAAGCCTGTTTTATGAAATGTGTTTATTGAATGTATTATATTTCCCCAAAAGGATTTTAAAATATTACACTAAGTATTTAACTTACATGTTAAGTTTCCTCCCCCAGGTAATTAGGTGTGAGGCCAAGTAAAGGAAGTAGGATAAGCTGCTATGTGTTGAGGCGAGCAAGCAAGGTGTTTTTTGTTGGGAAGAGGTATAAGGCGTTTAAAGTTTAAAGCTTGATTTTAGAACTTCTGTATTTAGGATTCTTGTAATTGACTTATTTGGAATGCATTATCTTAAGTAATAAAAGTTGTTTGTTATGGATATTTCACTTTGTCTATACCTTATCGCCTAGTAGTTTAAGCATCAAGTTTGAAGTTAAGTTGTTTAACTGGAAACTAGGCATTGCTAAAGTCAAGAACTTTAAGTTGGGCTTTTTAGCATTTTGCATTAGAGGCGCTAGAGCTGATCAAGTCGCGTCGTGTGCCACACAGCAAGGTCCAAATGCAGAAATTCATCTCTTTTCCTTCTTGTAAGTTTCTGAAAAGTACTTTCCATTGAATATTCCCTTGAACTCTTCCCAGCTTACGTTACCTCATCTATTTTCTTCCAATACCTACCAATCTTCTATTCCTTCTTGAAGTAAGAACACTGGCAAATCTACTTTTCTCTCCTCTTGGCATTGCATAACTCTAAAACACTTTTCTAACGTCCTTATCCATTTGTCCACCTACTCAGGTTCTACTGATTATGCAAATTCTTTGGCTCCCAACGCCTTGAGTCGTTTTATTCCATACTTCTATGTTAAAGTTTTATGTTTGTATGAATATCATGTATACGAGTAAACCATTAGCTTTATTCCTAAATATTTATGCATTTACAACATAAGCTATACATTTTGACACACTTATCTCGCGTTTTGGTCCCATTATTCTACCTAAAAGACTATAATAATTTGTACTTTGACAAGTTATCAAGGAGCTAGCCTTTTCGTTTGTTGTTTGTAATGATTGTATAACATGAGAAGATAAGATTTATCACAAGATGCTGGTGGAAATCCTAGGTAACTTGCATGACGTTGGTCGAATGTGAATTCTAGGTTTAGGCGAGGAGAGAATCCCAAAGTCTGATCGAGTTGTGATGTGTTCTTGATGCTTGATGTTGGTGGCAATCCTAGGTAATTCACATGATGCTGATTGAGTGTGAATCTCAGGTCTCAACAAGGGAGAATCCCAACTCTAGGCAAGGTTGTGGCGAAGGCCTGATAGAAATCCCAAGTAACTCACTTAATGTTGGTTGAGTGTGAATTTCAAATCTCAACGAGGGGAAAATCCCAGATCTCAGTAAGGAGATAATCTCAGGTCTAGGCGAGGTTATGACGAGGCGTTGGTAGAAATTCCAGGTAACTTGCATGCTACTGGTTGAGTGTGAATCGCAGGTCCAGGCGAGGGGAGAATTCAAGTCTTAGTGAGGAGCATGATTTGTAAGATGATCTAAGTGGGTGGTGCTTGTGGCATGTGTTATACTGATGGTTAAATTGTTTGTGGCTTGATGGATGAGATTTATATGTTGCGGTTTGACCTTATTATTGTTGATTCTGTTGTGTTTTCCCTAAAAAGGTTTCCTCAAACTCATCACTCACTAAATTCGTTTGACTTACATTTTAAGTTTTCCCCTCCTCAAATTGTTAGGCGTTAAAGTCAAGCGAAGGATAGATCTTAGGCGTTGTAGCCTAGTTAAGGAGGGAAGGCAACATTACTTTGTAGCTTTATGGGGCATGACAGTCGTGTCATCTTATCTCGCGTCTAAGGAGCTGGTTGAAAGGTGCATCACTCCTTAGCGTAGATGACCCAGCTCAGAAGGAAGGCGAGTGCAACACCTAGGCTGGTAAGGCTAAGCCCGAAGAGCCAGAGAGCTAAAGAGCTAAGTCAGGGAAAGGAATCCCTAAATGTTGTTCGCAAAGTTCAAAGGTTGTGCAATCGTGGTGTGAAGGACGAAGTGATAACTTTACACCTCTAGGTACCTGCAACAAAGAGCAGCATTAGCAATGAAGAAAGAAAAGGAGGCGATGAAAGGTTATCCTTGAGTTGGGTCGTAGATGACTCAAGGAAAAGGTTTGAGATCAGAACACCTTGGCCTGAAGAGCAGCACCTTGGTGGAAACTAGGTTTTAGTCTTATGCAAAGAAAAGTTTAAGGGCTTTATCTTTGTAATTTATGAGCAGCACCGTTGTGTTTATCTTTGTGCTTATTGCCTACAAGTTGCTGAGTTTAAGTGTTAAGAGCTAGGCAACGAAGCTAAGTTGAAGAGTTGTTTTTTCGCTGCAAAAAGTTGCGAAAGTCTCGAAGGCTCAAAGAATGAACTTTGGGAAGAGACAAGTGAAAGAGTTGTTCTGCTTATTAGGCGTTTGCGTGTCATCTCTTGGGGAGGTACGCGATATGTCTAGGTGACACACCCCATCTGGTCGCGTGGAGTGGCATTTGAGGCGGGGCATGACAATCTAAGATCCAATAGGGATTTTTTTGTAACTTCTTCCCAAGAAAGTAGTTTTGGAACACTAACAGAAGATTTATTTAGATTTTTTTTTATTAACAGGGTTTTTCCTTTAGCTGATGTCATCAAAGCTTTTGGATGCATAATAGTGGTTAAAACTTTGTAAGTGTCTTTGTAAACAAGGGTTAATTTTTTAACTCCTTCGAAGTTTAATCCTTGGTCAGTGATATCTAAGCTCAAGGTTTTAAGAATGTGTGAGTCATCAAGAAACCATAAAATTTGAAAAACAATTAAAATAGATAAGGCCATTGGCCAAATTTGATTAAATTATTCCTAACAGTGAATTTGAACAATCTTTATGACGTTTGTTACATAAAATTGCTAACACCAGTGTATCGCCAGTCCATATCTAAACATTGGAATTAAGGCCACTAGGGCAGCACTAAATTCTTTTTGATGTTTTTCAATATCATTTCTTGGAAATAACTGTATAGAATCAATTTTTCGACAATATATGTAAAATAATTATAAAGTAAAGTAGGATATTTGATATGTAAAGTAACTTAGGTCTTCCTTAGGCATTATAAAAAGTTTGAGAAGACATGTGGTGGAATTTTCCACCACTTTTAATATTTGTAGTATACATGTAATTTTAGGTTTTAAGCTTTAATCAAGAAGAATCTTATCAGATAAGAGGTCATGTCTTATCTGATTTGATCTTTTTTTTTTTTCAAAATCTTATCAGATAAGGAGTCTTGTTCTATCTGATTTGATCTTATCTGATAATTTTCTCTATTTCAATTGTGTTTTAAATCCGGAGTCTATAAATAGACTTCCAAGTTGTAATACAAAAGATAGAGCGAAATATTGTTTAGCTTCCATCAAAGCTTCTAATATTCCAACTGCTTAAACTATCGATCCTAATTCTCTTTGTGGTTAGCATTGAAAGGCCATGTCATGCGAGTGATCCTGTCGGAACACCCCTAGTTGTGCGAGTGACCACGTATGAACACAATATAACTGACCTCTAACTGTGCATGTGATCCGTAGGAACATCCCTTATCGTGCAAGTGGTCTTGTAAGAGCTCCCGTAGTCGTGCGAGTGATCCCATAGATAGGAACACATTACATGTGGGGTATAAAGCCTAACAACCAAAATTAATCGACACACCACATAGACCAAATGCATGTAACACTCACCATAAAGCATGGATTCCATAAATCATGTCTAATCATCACGTAACAACAGTCAACATCTACACAAATCAACTGTGCATTTAGCTACCATCAATGCATAATCCATAAACACATGTAGTTTCTTAAATTTAGTTTGAAGGTCCAATAGTGAATCTCTTACCTGAGAGATTGCTAACATATATTTCCTAGCTGACAATCAAAATTTTCCAATGATCAGATCCTAAATAGTAATAGAAAAACCAATAACTTATTTAATGAAATTAACAGTTGTCTATTGTCAGGGCAAAAAAGAGCATATGATGAAAATACACTAATTGGTAAGGTCGCTAAAGATCTAACGGGCAGCAATATGTGAAAAAAATTATAAGAAAATGTAATACAAGTTGCAAGCCAATAACCAAGAAAAATGGTAATTAACTCATCAATTTGCCTTGCCAAAAAAGAATTTTTAGATTTACTCTTAATTTTTACCATAGTTCGGTGGCAAGTTAAGGTGTCAAACCCAAGGAAATGGTTGCTAAAAAAAATTCTTGAAACCAAAGCTTGAGAGGAAAGTTGTTGGTAGAAAAAGGAAGACATAAAAGAATATGTAGGGAAAGAGAATTTGTAACAAAGAATTAAAGCAACTTGTTTTTTAGATGAAAATTTAATCCACAAACAAAAAGTAGAAATAAAGTTCTATGAGAAAAATGAGACGAGGAGCAATAAGCATTATTCAATTTTTATCACTGAGTTAAGTGAAACATGAATGACTTTTGCTTTAAAAAAAGATTCTTAGCCAAGGTCCTTGCAAGATCAACTTGCTTGATTCTTGCAAGGACCCTGATTAAGATTCAATCCTCTAATCAAACAAAGAAATATCAAACACATGCCATTGATCAAAGCTATGTGAGAATCAAAATGTTAACCAAGAAATTAAATTAACTAAGCTTGCCTTAAACTAGATTCAAGACAAGAGATAGACACACACAAGCATTTATTGTTAATCCCTTGCAGCAAC
This sequence comes from Cucumis hystrix, assembly GCA_025688845.1. Lineage (NCBI taxonomy): Eukaryota > Viridiplantae > Streptophyta > Magnoliopsida > Cucurbitales > Cucurbitaceae > Cucumis > Cucumis hystrix. The sequence continues at coordinate 6,964,584 of CM046893.1, read as the reverse complement.
AATTCATGCTCAATTCTTATTCTTTTAAAGAAACTAAAGTACCTTGCATATTGATTTGAGAAAAATGCAACATGGATTTAATTGAATTTCATTGTGCCCAAAAATTGATGGAATTAAAATCATATTATGCCAAGAACAATGGTGATTTATCTAAGCTTTAGAACAATCAATCTTTCAAGAATTAACATGTTCATAACAAGCAAGAAACAATATGAAATTTCTTGTAGACAAAGATAATCAATTGAATCTTACACTTTAATTTTCTAAACAAAATGTATCTTGCATACTAATTAAACAATCAAGAACAAATTGAAGGATTATTTCACAAAGAACACTTGAAATTGAAAGTAGAATTTGTGCTTGACAAAGAAAATTAAAGAATAAACATGCTAAATTTGAAGGAAAATGGAAGGAAATTCTTAAAGAAATTGAATACACATTGTCCTCTTACCTCTTAAAAGATTACCCCACCATTAATTCCAAGCATGTCGAACTCCTGATCGTACTCCTCAACTGTCATGTGTCCTTGCTTCAATTCCAAGAATTCCTGGCTTTTAGCATCTCTAAGGTTAGCCGAGAAAAACTTGGTATAGAAGCAATCTCTAAACTGGTCCCACGTGATCTGGTCCAACTTTCCACCCAACATACGCAATGTAGACCTCCACCAGATAATACCTCTATCTCTAAGAAGAAAGACAGCACAGTGAACTTTCTGCTCTTCTGAGCACCTCATATAACTAAAAATGGTTTCCACAGAAGACAACCATAACTCCGCCTTGGTAGGGTCCTCCAGTGATCCATCAAAAGTCTGAGGGTCATATTTCCTAAAGTCCCTCAAGTGTTTCGCCTCTGCCGAAAGCTGATTTGGTAACATCTGTGGCGGCTGACGACCGATCCCTGTGCATGAGGGTCTACAAATGCAGATGGAGCTGCTGGTACAGGGGAACCCACTGGCGCACGCTAGTTCTGAGCCATAGCAGCAGCAATAAGCTCTGCGATTCTCTGCTCTAGATGAGCAGACAAGGCTGCCAAATCCTTTTGAGTAACAGGTGCAGCAGGGACACGCTGATCAGCTTGGCCCACGGCAGGCTGACTACGCCCTGCTCCTCTACCTCGGCCTCTAAAACCACCCCTACGTGCACCTTTCCTTGGCGGCATGGTTTCCTAATACCACCAAAAATATCCTTTTAGTCTTAACAACAAAGCACCTCAGTCAGTCTAGTTTAACTTAGGCAAGGTCATGTTACTAATACCGTACTTATTAAACATAAAAGCATACCTGACGAGTGACGAATGATCGTGTTAGCCATAGGGACACAAAAACACAGACTTACTTCATAAGTCAGTCTACATAACCTAAAACTTAGGCTCTGATACCAACTGTAACAACCCGGACATTTCAGACCTTGTCTAAGTCGTTACGTTTACTCAAAACCGTTTGTTGACAAAAGACATAGTAAACTTTAGTTGAAACCATAAAAATTCGAAGAAAACCTTAATCGGGCCCTATTTCAAAATGTGAAATTTTAAAGTACTGTTTACAAAAATTTAGCTATTTGTAAAATTAGTTCAAGAAAATATTTATAAACCCGTCAGCGGAAGTAGTTAAAAGACAGTCCTCTATGGCAAATCACGATTTCTTCTTGTCCCTCGTCGGTCTGCTCCTCTTGTTACCTTTGCCTGAAAAATTAGATATAAAAAGGGTGAGTATTAATATACCCAGTAATGAACCCACTACTGGTCCAGTTAGGGAAAAATAAATTATTAGCTTCCTATGGAGTACCCTGCACAGTCACAGTCTTGTGATCCCGTAGGATGCACATAATCAGTCTAACGTCCAAGGGATGCATAAATCAGTCTAGTGTTCTGCAGGAACACATATCAGTCTAGTGCTCCCGAAGGATGCACAAAAAGGGGATGATCCTGAAGGACACCCGCAAGGTAACTATCCACTAGGAAACTAATAATTTATCCTCTCAGTCCATTCTAAACATCTTAACAATCATTCTCAATACAGCCAAATTCCCTTATCACATAAGCTTCCCATTTAACCTCAAACAACCATATTATCCAAATTTCACCCAAGGACAGTCAAAACATATCACTACATCAGTCAACAACATAAATAGCCCAGCAGTCACAACATACACTAGACAACAAGTCCACGTCAATCCATACATACATATATATATATATAAATTTCACTCAGTCAAACACAATATACGTTAAACTTTCAGTCCACACCCAAACACACATCATAACCGTCATCCCTACTCAGTCCAGATATAACATCTCAGTCCATATAGTAAATACACCTTAATTCTTGTTATTGAGTCCAGTAGGGAGTCCCTTACCTTAACTTTACTCTAACCCCTTGATTGAACCCATGTTTGCCAACAACCTAAACATTAAGATAATTACTCAATATCTCCCTCCAACACATCATTCATTCAAAAATCAACCCAATGTGATTTCTCATAACTTACCCAAGATTCGCGAACCGAGCTCCAACTAAAAACAAATGTTGTCATGAACCCCAAGGAAATTTAGCGTTACCTTCAACCTAAGATTGAACAACGATCAACCATTAATCCAACCAATAACTTGAATTTGTTTTGGAAGCAACTACACCCAAACTTTAATCAATTTTTTTTTTAAATATACAAACAATTTCAACCACTCACAGAACAGAGGCAGCAACGATCGAATCTACACGAAAGATTTGTGCAAATTCGCGGCTGGAAGGAGAGAGACGCGGCTGGACAGTGACGAGCGGCTGGAAGGAGAGGGACGCGCGGCTGGGTTTCGTCGGACGGTCGGAACTGAGGAAATCTGGGCGGACGGCGGCGTGCGGCTGGCAGGCGCAGCGACGGTGAGGCTTCGCGAACAAGGACCGGCTCGTCGGCTGTTGACCGACGCGCGCTACGCCGACTGCGTGTGCGGGGAGCGGTGCAGCGGTTCTACGCCGACGGGGCTGTGTGGCATGGCTTTGGGGACGGAGACACGGACGGCGACCGGTCTTGAGGCGGCGGCGGCGGCTGGTTTAGAGTAAGGGGAAGGAGAAGAAGAAAGAAGAAGATGAGGGGGGGCTGTGCGAGCGAGGAAGAGAGGGGGAGAGAGAAATTTTTTGTTTTTTGTTTTATTATTATTATTAATAATAATAATAATAATAATATAATATAATTAAAATAATAAAAATACTTTAATATTTTCACTATAACCTATTTATCCATACTTTTCTATGCCCTTTAAATTTCTTTATTCCCTCCAACAACAAATTTTCTTCATAAACTCCCAACATTATTCTAGATAAGAAAACCAACAATTAAATTGTGAGAAAAATACCTCAAAATTCGGGGTGTTACAGACTTGTCATTGACGAAGAAAATGACTTAAAGCCGATTGAGATCGTTCTTCTCTAACGATACCTTCTGACTCTGCTGAACCCTTGAACTTGATAAATATGGTAATCTTATATATAAAAAATACTTTACATGCAACACAACACAATGAAAATCTAGATAACCCATAGACATACATGAAGTGCAACCCTAAAATAACTCATTTTTGGAAAATAAACTTGACAGAGACATCATAACCAAAAACATATCCCACTAAGGTTTATACAATCACAACTCCTTTAGCGTACACAACTATAAATTATCTAAGTCTTACAAAGACATACACAACATCATAAAACAGACTCGATGTACAACTCCACCACATACTGACTATCGATCTGAGAGCTTTTAGTAGATTCAGGCAGCCTATCAGGCATCGGGAGCTCGATCTATACCTAGAAAGTGGGAAAACATGTATGCACACAGAGTACACTCAATGGCAACAACATAATATAACTTGGGTGCACACGTTACCATACAGCCTCGGACTCAACATCTTAGTCATGTAATTAATAGAAATCTAAGAAAGTCTTAAAAAAACTTTAAAACATGCCTATTTATCTTTTTCTTTAGTAAAACTCAAGCTTACTTAACTTGTTCGTGAAAAACTAAAAATCTATAAATAATATTTGCCTAAAATGATATTGTTTCAACCACTTTTTAGAAAGTCATTAATAACATGCTAATATGGCTTGAAACCATTTATAGAAATCATGTATTATTCATAAACTCATATTTAAGCTTAGAAAACATTTAATCATAAATAACAGTTTAGAAATCACTTTCGAAATTAGTTTTGTCACTCACAACCTTGGGCTAGTTTCCAGGTTTGTAGACTCGACCTATTTCTTCTTGGCCTTTCAAACAAACCTAAACCGAGCATTAGAACCTTATATAGTCTTGTCTTTTTATACTAAACTTTAGACGACGCATAAAAGATAACACTCATCAATTCTAAACTTTAGAAATAAAAGAACATTTCACACTTTTCACATAATTTTCCAGATTCAACAACCTAACTTCAAATACTAATAACTTCCTCAATAGTCGACCAAAATTAATGTAATTTATATTAAAATCTTCATTTTGGAACTCTCTACAACTTTTGATGGAATCAAAACGAGATTCCCAATAGATTGATACAGAATTCCCCCAAAACACAGGTAATCCAAATTCGCGTCTTCTGTCAACCTCTGAGTTACTCCTAAAATTAAACCATCTTTTGATCATTTTTGTCACATGAGTTCTTCATGAAAGTTATATAGGAAATTTAATAATCTTTTCAACAATACGAAATAGAGCTTTTAACTCAATTGTACACTCCAGAATATTAAAAATACCAGAGACTTCACAAATTCACCTAAAAATTATGTGACCTATTTTCCTTTTCGAAAACCATCAATTTAACATCAGCATTTTCTTAGGCTTCCTTCGTAAAAAGTATTATAAAAGGATTAAACTTTCAATCAAAATAAACCTCACCTTTTATTTCCTCCTGTGCAGCTCTAAACAACTTAAAAAACAGAGATGTGTAGATTACCCTAAGCTTGATCTACTTCAACCTCAACATCACAGTCATTTCCTACTTTTTTTTCTTCTTTTAATTCCGCTAAAACTTCTGTAGAAAATGATGAAGAAATGGCTTAGGCGGCGGAGAAGTCATTTAGAAAAAAAATGCACCGAAAACGTTTTTCTCTTCTCCTTCTCTTCCTTTTTCTTAATTCTCTTTTAAAAAACAAATATATAGAAAAAAAATTATATAATATATTATTTACCTTTTCCTTTCTTTTTTATTCAATTAACAAATTTTAAAATTAATAAAACAACGTCAACATAATGTTTTGCCATTTTTCTTCAACAATTAAACAACAATTTAAATTCAAGGCTTATTGGACCAGCGCTAATGAGTTGCCCTCACCTATATAGATCTAAGAATAATCTCGTGTGAACAAAAGTTCATAGTTAGCTCACAAGATTAAGATTAAGTTACATAGGTTATCAATAATCGAACTAGTCAATTTTAAATAGTAAATGATGTTATAACGTAAAAGTGACTATTTCATGGTTTAGTCTTATGTGAACTCTTTACATAGGATGCCCTCACTTTCATGTCTCTACATGAACGATTCAAGATCACAACGTTTATACTAACTACAAAGCGAGTTGCATCCATGGTGTCCCCAAAATAAAGTACCCAACCTTATTCGTATACTATAGACTATTTAGCTTCTGTACTTGAACTTGATACATGTTTATGTCTCTACATAAAGTTTAAGTTTACTCAAAATAGCCTCGGGACCTTAGTTTATTGGATTTAAGATTATAATATTCAATTTCTCAATAACGACTTTATTGAATAGAATGTGATTACAAACTACGAGTTTTAGGACATAAATTCCAACAAACTCCCACTTGGACTAAAACTCGTAGTGGGATGAAACAACATTAAGTTTAAGCTTCGTTTCCAGAGTATATGTTAAAAGCATGTTTATGACTATGAGATCTAAAATGAGCTTTTAAGCAAGCATGTGTTTCAAGCAAATTTTTTAGGTATGTTTTTATGAATCTATGCTCGTATGTTTTATGTTACTATCTATGACCTTATTGATAGAAATTAGACATGCACGATGAAATATGATCAAAATATTACCTTAATTGCCCTTAATTAACCAAAATTGTAAACCGAAAAAAAATGAAATTAGGATTTTTTTTTTTAAGTAATCTTACATTCGAAGCTGCAATGGTTGCTTGAACCACCACTAGGGCTGACCTACTATCCTCCGGACTCAAAATCGGGTTGTGGGATTCGTTGGATGAAGGAAACCAGAAGAGAGGAAAACAAATGGAAATAGTTTTATGGAATTGAGTTGGGCTAGTATATCTTTATTTTAGTAACAAAATTACAAAAGAAAAATAGTCCAATTTTTTTTCTTTAAAAAGTCCAACCCTTTTTTGAAAGACCCAAAGAGCCCAATTTATAGGAAATTCACATGCAAAATTGCATTTGCATGCAAGCTCGTGGGCCACAACACATAACCCACTAACCATTAGTGGGCTTAATGTCTTCATAGTGTGGTAACACCTAGCCCATTATAGTTAGTAGGATTATTCAACAAAATATTGGATTTTTCCATTGATCAAAGGGCAAAATTGTCTTTTGGTTAAAGTCAAACTTTGACTTTTCAAACCAAAAAGTCAACATTTTGACTTTTTGCAATTTTGTTCATCTTGACTAATTTCAATCTCCTGAGCATGAATCTGCATTCATTTTCTCAAAATTCAAATCATATTTGAATATATTGTCAGTCAAAGTTTGATTTTTCAAAGTAAAAAAAATCAACATTTTGACTTTTTACAACTTTGATTATTCCCATCATTTTCGAGCTTCTGAGTGTGAATACACATTCATATTTTTAATATTTAAATCCCATTTAAACATAAAGCTCTATCTCTAATATGAAATCTGACGGCTACAACACATATACTTGTCAGTTTCTCTCTCCTCACCTAAATCGAACAATTCGTCTCATTCCATCATATTGCTATAAGTTTATTCCATATGAGCTAGCAGGAGAACTTAATGGACCTATAGTTCATGGGCTTTAATGATCCAAGATTAACTGGCTAAACACTTTTAGATAGAGTTAATCAACAGTCGTTAACTAACGATCATTCCACTAAAGTTCTGTAGTAGCACTCCTTTCACTATAGATATATTTGTGTCCATTTGATATAACCATTATCAGTAACTTAATTCTTCACAGGTTGTTTGTAACTTCGACTGGGTCAAAATATCGTTTTACCCCGCAATTACATCTTGCTCCTTAAGTCATACTGATCCACTATTGAACAATTGGTTTAACGTCCAACCTACAAACTGAATCCCTCTCGAGCCAATGAGAGGGTGAGGCCCCTTGTTCAAGACTTGGATTCAGTCTTTAAGAGAACAGTCTATCTACTAACCCTAAAGCAGGTAGGAGTAAATTTCGTCTTGCACCTTATGTCCCCAGCTATCCACCCAATCTTACCCCTAAAATGTGAGGCTTCTTGGGCCAACGCTGATGAGCTACCCTCACCTATGCAGATCTAAGGGTATTCTCGTGTAAACAGGAGTTCATAATTGGCTCGGAATTAAGATTAAGTTACCTAGGTCATCAATAATCGAGATAGTCAGTTTTAAACAGTAAACTACGTTATAACATAAAAATGACTATTACATGGTTCAATCTTATGTAAACACTTTACATAGGATGTCCTCACTTTCATGTCTCTACATGAACAATTCAGGATTACCTCGTTTGTACTAACTATAAAGCGGGTTGCATCCATAGTTTCTCTGAATAAGGCGCCCAACCTTTATGCATATATTATATACTATTTAGGTTATATACTCAAACTTGATCCACGTTTATGTCTTTACATAAAGTTCAAGTTTACTCAAAAATAGCCTCGGAACTTAGTTTATTGGATTTAAGATTATAGTACTCAATTTCTAAATAACGACTTTTATTAATAGAATATGACTACAAACTACAAATTTTAGGACATAAATTCCAACACTTATGTGCACATAGTAGTTTTCCATTACTAATGTGAAGGTCGGCGAGTCTATGTTCCTTGTACATCAGTGAAGGTGCAATTTGTTGTGCCTATGTAGAGAAAAATATAGTTAGTACTGTACATATGTTGGGAGAACTGCATCTTTTGACAACGTGGTGTACCAACACTCGTGTTTCATGTTAAGAACGAGTTACGGATTCAAGATCAAATTAAGTTTATGAATTGTCTTTCAAATGCTTATAAGTTCAAATATCATGTTTGTGAAATGATTTCCAACTGTTTGAATGTTTTTATAAGACAAGAATTTATGTATAATTGTTTAAGAAAAACATGTTTTGTAAAACCGTTACTTCAATAAGTCTTTCGACATATTCTTTGAAATGGTTTCTCACTTTCTAGATAGTGAACATCATGTCGAGTCTGCTCGATAGCTGCTAGATGCTAATTGTGAGTGTAGGTCATCATATTTTCATAGTCAGTTATGGGCTTGAATAGTGAGTTGTAATCAAGTCTATCTTTTCGCTAATGTACCTTAAAGGTTACCGCTAGTGGTTCAAATTGTTAGCAAAAGCATTTAGCTTATGTTATTTGTTTTATTGTAAGCATGCATACAGATTGTGACACCTAGTTGAGTTAGATAGGTTAAATGGTTAGTGAGTGTTGTCAAGGTATGACAACGCTTGTCAGCTATTGCACCCTCTTTTAGGGCCAGGTTGGAGTTGAGAGAAATGACTCCAGGCGAGGGTGTGACACATTTAGTAGATGTGAAGAAAGATATATTTCGCGACCTCGAAGATAACGAAGAACTTCTTGGTCCAGAAGTTTCATATCTTAGTGAAATTGGTGCACTTATGTATCTTGCTAATAATACAAGAACTTATATTGCATTTTCAGTAAATTTATTAGCTAGATACAGTTCTTCTCCAACAAAAGACATTGGAATAAAATTAAGCATATACTTTATTATCTTCGAGGAACAATTAGTATGAGTTTTTTTTATTGAAATAAATCAAATTTTGACCTAGTTGCACTACAAGAAATCGGAAGAGTTCTGACACCACAAAAGACGTCGACGAAACATGCGTCGAGGTTGACCACCTAACACCGATGCAACGTTCCTTCCGTTGGTGAATGGGAGCTTCCCCAATGTATAAGAAATAGACGTCGAGGAACGTATAAATATTAATTTAATACGTACACTTTCCTCAACGTGTGGACGAGGGACCTCGAGGAAACTGTAAATATTAATTTAATATGTCACATTTCCCCGACGTGTGGTAGAGGGACGTCGAGAAAAGTTTAAATACTAATTACACATTTAAACTTTTTCCGACGTCCCTCTGCCACACGTCGGGAAAAGTGAAAATAGTCGTTACGATTTCCATGAGGGGAGTAAATTGTATTTTTGTAAGTGTATAAATTATATGAAAGTTGTACTTTTTTCTTTCACTAAGTTTTTTTTCTCATTGGGTTTTTTCCTAATAAGTTTTTAACAAGACATATTTCATATATGTAATGGACATTTAATATTGAATATTATAAATATTAGTAAAATAGATAACCATTACCCATTATATGCTTAGTGTCATTGTATGCCATGTGCCATTTCCCTCCACACATCCAACATCATGCGTCTTGAAGATACCAATCTTTAATGGCCATGTAATCCACCTCATGCTTGTCAAATTGCCTATAAATAGTGGCATTTGGTAGGTTTTATAAGTCAAACACATATTGATAAAATATCTAAAGAAATAGGAGTTTTAATATTATATTTTCTAGATTTTCATATTCTAGTTGGTGCCAAGTTTTAAGCCACAAAATGTCCACTAAATAATTCTAATTAATATGTTTTTCTATCCAACACCCTCTACTACTTAATGAGTTTATTTATTTTTTCTATTAATCTTTCTTAAGAAGATTTTTGTACAACCCAACAATATTCTGGTATCAATATTTTCTTTTAAAGGTAATTGTTAAAATTAAATGCATAATTAATTAGTGAAATGAAAGTAAGAGTTATTTATTATTTGTTGCAACCTAAACGGTCTTGTACGGAGTAATGTAACGTATTAAATTATAAAGAGCACAACAACAAAAAGAAAACGTTATGAAATATCTCAATCGCATTGAAGTTATAAAGCATTAATTTATTTTTTATTATCCAAACAATCTCCTTTCTCTCAACTTTCAATTAATTTAATTTCCAAGAAATAAATTTCTATTATATAATTTCCAAAAAAACATGCAATTAAAGAAACCAATAATGAATTGTCATTTTCTGTTGCAGAAATTGCTTTGAAAATATTTTGAACTAATTTATTGTATCAAATTCTCGCCTCTTATGTATTTATGACAAGATTCGAAAATTAAAAAAAAAAAAAGATGAAAAAAAGAATTTAATGACATTTGTATCATTGTTCCTAAGATTTCATCTCCCAAAATCTTAGTCTACCATTTAATAAGTTGGAAGTATTTGTTCGTAAGCTTACTTTTGGTTTATCAACGTAGTCTTGGAAGGGCATTTTGGTAGACCAAAATTTATGATGTTATTAATATTCATAGAATTTAATTGTCCTTATATGTTGTTGCCAAAAGATGAACACAATCTAGCAACTCATTCCTTGAGGTCAGAGTATAAATCCCCATACTAACTTTTTTATTAAAAGAACAATAAATAATTTAATAATACATTAACCCACACCCTTGCTAAAAAAATCAAAATTTACAAATGAAACTTAGCTAATAAAAGCTCAAATTCATCAAATCGCACACTAGACAACAAGACTTCAGTACCAACTTTTAGAGAGAGCAAAACAATAAATCTCCAAATTAAAACTCATTAATTTGAAAGAAAATCAAACTCTTTTGTACCAAAAAATATATTCAATTATAAAATCCCACTTTTTCACATATATTAAACAAGATAGTGTTTTATGACATTAATAGTATTTTCTTTTTTATTTTATAAAAATTGAATGAGAAATACTTTGAACATCTAAGTCAATAACACAAATATTGGATCAATTGAACGAAATTCACTTTAATAAGTAAATAAAATATTATAATTACATAACAAAAATTGATTTGGTTGACATAGTAACAAAGATTAAAAAAAAAATGCAAAGTCCATATGATCATAGAAGGTCACAATAACTAGACGATGTCAAAAGAATCCATAATACTCAGAAAAGAAAAAGAAAGTGAAGGATATGAAAAGTAGGTAATTATAATAATAATATGCAAGTAAAATACAAGGTTTTTTTTCCCCTAATGATGATGGTCCCTTCCTTTCTTCTTCATTTGTTGTTTCAGCTTTTACTCTGTTCGAGGAAGTCAATGCCCGAACCCCTTATATCTTCTTTTTACTTTTTTCATGTTTTTAAGGTTTCAAGGGTGCGCTCTTGACTTTCTCCCCAAAATCAGACTTTGTATCAGCCAAAAATTCCCTCATTTTTTTTTCAAATTACTACTTCTAATATAAGCCCTAAAAGACTAAACCCCCCCACAACAAAAAGAAAATGAAAAAGTTTTCCTCTGTTCTCTTTTACTTATGCATTCTCACATGATAGTGAAGCTTTTATCCTTTCCACCGTACAAGCTATCAGATTGTTTACCGTTGCAACTGACCCAAGTGATAGTTTTGCCGTTGGCACTGAATCCACCAGTATTTGAAATGCAACTGTCAGCAACGACCCTCCCGAAACACCCTCTCCACCTCCGCCATCCGGAAGAATGGCAAACCCTGAGGGGAGTAGTGCTACATAGTCGGGATCGCCACCATTTAGGACAAGGTTCATTGCTACTACGTCGACTGGTGCGTAGATCACGAATGAGGCTGTTGGGTCTGTGCAGCTTTCTTGCAAGATTAGCATGTTGCTTTGGCTTGAATTTGCGCTCTACAAAATTTTAAGGGGTTGTCTTTCATATGTTCAAAGGTGGAAAATTGTTCGTTTTAATTGAATTATTTGGTGGAATAACTTACGGTTACTCGTAGGAGAGAAACGCAGTTGCCAGTGTCGCGGCCGTTGGCAATGTGAGCCATTTCTTGAACTACTCCGCCGTTGGAAAGAATGTCCCACTATAAACCCATCAAACAAGACGAAGTAAATATATCGTTAAATCAACGGCCAACTCCAAATAGATAAAGTTAAGAAGCATATGGGCTGTGTTCGTATACGTGCTTCTTTCGCTGGATAAGTTACCTCACTGCGAGAGTTTTCATCTCGAAGAAAATCGAAGATTCTCTTGGGTGGAACAGGAAGCCAGAAGGAAGTTGCCGCACTAAGGACAATACCATGAGGTCTTCCTGGGTCGTCGATGCTCTTTCGAGTCATGACTCGAACGTCGTCCGCACCCGTACCCGACAAAGTAGTCCATGTGTGAGTTGTGGAGGCGCTCACTCCAGCACAAAAGCTTATCACCATTCTCTCAGCCAGCTTCAACATACTCTTTCTCCCTTCTTGATTCGTTATCACTAAATCCAATATGGAAATAACGACCATCACAATCTCACGAATTAGCTAAATGGAGAGAAAGATTTTGGCATAAACACCATCATTATGCAATCTCAAGAATTTTACAAAAAAATTAGTCCAACGTTCCTAGTTGTTACAATGTGAGAAACTTTTAACCTATTATGACAAAAAGTTTGACTTAATAAAAATGTTTCAACCTATTTGAGATTTTTCGATGCACTCATCCACCCACAAACTCTTTTTTCGGAGGTAAAGGAGGATTTACAAGGTGCATTAGATTATCTCAAATAGGTCGTCTACACAGTCTAAACATGCTATGTACTTACTTCTATGTTAATGAGTGGTGTTTTTTTTATCTCAGGAAGTATTTTTATTTTATTTGGGTATGGAGGAAGAAACTTGATTACTAAACACATGTTTGAAATGACTTTTCAAATGCATAAAAGCGTTTATCCAAACACGTCACAAATTGTGGTGTGATCAAATCAAATCAAGTAGAGGAAGAAAAATAAAATTACCTCCAACATCACCAGTAGGAATGTTAGTGGCCATGGCACTGGCGAGTCGTTCACATTGGCGGTCTAAAGTTGTAACCCAGCGTTTAGCCCCAAAAGCTTGGCCAGAGCTCACTAGTTGCTTGTAAAGATTATGAACTCCTCTATCATCCACTTCTACGTGCTCAACCCATGTAACCTACACCAAATCATCAATACTTCATTATAATTATTTAACTAAATTCCCCTTCATTACTACATCATTCTCAGTTAATTAAAAAAAAAACCACCTTTGAATAACCATTTGGCATTTCTTGGATCAAACAACCGGAAGGTCTTCGTCTACATCGAACACCAGGGGTAGGGCGTAAATCATCCAACGAAACATCCACCACCACCCACGTCCCGTCTCCATGCTGCTTACAATATCTAACGTAGTAACTTTCGCGAGTCGGAACTAGTGGCGATGGAACTTGAAATTCCGACGTCATCTATATAAACATCAAGCTTTCAGATTCAATAATAATTTAACATAGTATCAAAATAGAATAGATTAAGGAAAAGACCACATACCACTTGCAAAGCACCATTGTAATTTCCAGCAACACCAGTTGATAGTACTTCAAGTGTCATAGCTCTAGATACAATTCCAGAAAATAAAGTCGACCATTGATTCTATATATAATCATAAGAGATGTCAATAAAAGAATAATTAAATTCATTATTAAACCAAGATAAAATAAAATCAAAATTTACCACGTCCATGAGAATCTCGACTAGGTTAATGTGGTTCATGATGACAACAGCCGATTCACGAGAGGCTTCACATTTAAACCCAGAAGGCTTAGGACCAATGCCTCTGGGAAAAGTTCTTAAGTACTCATCTTCATTGAGCATATGGGTGGAGCCATCCAGTGTAGTCATCCACAATGGCTCACCCATTTGAGCCATTCTAGTTAGCTCTTCCATGGCTGCAACGGCTAGCTCAATGATCATTGGTTTATCGGCCTCCGTTGGGGTGCTGATGGATCGGATTAGGTCGCTGGCGGAGCCGTAGATGTCTCCTCCTCCCAGGCCAGGTTGTGGTCCGAAGTTGGCCATTCCTAACTCTAGTGGACGAGATGGGACTGGTGGAGAAAGTAGAGGGTAGTTCACCACTGGCTTCCCAACGTATTTTGCAGCTATTGCTGATATGCGATCGATCTACAAAAATAGCAATGGAATTATTAATTAAATGTGTGATCAAATTTGAATTATATCAATCATTTTTCATAATCTGGGGTTAATGAAAGGGAAAATTTGACATATTCCAAGTAACAATTAAATTTTGTTTCCTTCGATATATTTAGGGATGTTATCAAAAATATTTTCTAAAAAGGAGAAAAACGAAGATTCTAATAAAGAAATTTACAACAGAGAATGTAATTATTCTTAAATCATTGTGTACTCGTGGAAAACGCAAATTTAATATAATATCTAGAACCTCACTTGTGTGTCTAAAATATAGAGCCCAACAAGTAAAAATGAATATTAAATGGAAAGAGAAACAACAATATAAAGACAAGAATAAATATTCATGGACTACTAACAAATAAATTTAATATAATATCTAATAATTATAAAATAAAACGTTAACTTTTGAATGTAAATGGTGTTTTAAAAACCAAATATGCATCTAGGTGCCCGTCAGCATACAAAAGAATGTCCGCCCCTTATGAGAAGCCCTAAGACTCAAAGTTCTGTTTTCATTATTTAAAAGGTAAGAAAAAAAACTATGATTTTAGGGTTTTCTTTTGTTAATTAATTATAAAGATAAATAAATTTTACATAGTATAAATGTATACTTTAACAAAATGCTGGAGGGTGAGATGACATACCCTCAACGTAGTGCTTGTATATAGGAATTTTATTTTTTAATATTCCCATTTCAAATATGTCCTCTTATTTACATAGTACTTTTATATTATGGGTTGCCAAAAAATTAGAATAAAATTAAATCTACACTCTTTTTTGCATTTCACACTCAAATTTCAGAAGACTATTGCGCTTGAGAACACATAATGCAAGAATGTTTCCATTTTAGGACAGGGAAAATTACCTCTTCACGGAGACGGGCATTTTCGAGTCTAAGATGATGTTCATCAAAAGACATTTCACCAATGGCAGTAGGGCCACCACAATTAGGGCATGAAGCATTGCTTAGGGCTTCTCTATATCTCATGTTATCAGCTCTAAGCTTCTCATTTTCTGTTCGAAGTTGAGTATTCTCATGCCTCTCGTGTTGATTCTGCATTACAAAATTTCAACTCAATTTAATTAAGGAAGGAGAAAAAAATAAGGGATAATTTTCCTTGACTATATGAAATTACTATTATTATAATGCGAAATTTCCAAAATAAATATATACATATATATTTTTTACCTTCATTTGAGTGCGTTTGTTTTGGAACCAAAATTTGACTTGCAAAGGCTCTAACCCTAATTCTCTGCTTAATTCCTTTCTTTGTTTGTCGTCAGGGTGAGGACACTCTTTGAAGAACCTAAAACCCGAAATACAAAACAAAAATAAAATAAATCAAACTTGAACTTAGCTTAACTTAATAGTAATTAGCAAGGGTGTGTGTGCGTTATTATTCTTACGCTTCCATTTCTTGGATCTGATGTTGAGTATGACGATGGTAACGCTTCTTTTTAGGACGAGGATCTTGGTCGTCACCGGACACGAGCTCATGGTTGTTGTCGCTGCCGGATTTAGTAGCACTGTCGAAGTCGTCATCTCTGATTCGAGCAAGATCGCTTTCGGAAGTGTTTTGAGGGATGTCTAGAGGGAGAAGGTGAGCATCCATAATGCTTGGCTGGAACATTTTTCTACAGATCTTTAAGATTCCGTAGTAGAGGGAGAGAGGCAGAAGAGCTTATGGTTTTTCAATCTAACAACACCAATATGCAAATTTCAATTTCCACTCCATTATACTAATCCCCCCCCCCTTTTTTTTACAAACAAAACCCTATTTCAAACCCCATTATATTTTTATAAGAAAATTTTAACAAGCAAAAAAATGTTATAAATATATATATAATTTTGCTATTTTTAACGCGTTTTTGGGGAAATGGGGTTGAAATGAGAAATTAGCCAAACATAGAAATGGAGATTATGTAAATAATACAAGCATTCTGTTAACAAATAGAGTAATTATTAAAATAAAAAAGAAGGGATTTGGATTTGAGACTCATCTGTCAAAAGGGTTTTTGTTTTTCCCCTTCCCCAATTAAGATTTTCACAGTTACCAAAAAACAAAAAAAAAATCCTTTAGAAAGTCAAATAGAATAAAATATTTTATTTTTTAAAAAAAGCATGAAAATGTAAGAGATTAAGAACATAAGAAAAAATACAAACCTGAGAAAAAGGAAGTCCAGAAGGAGAGGAAAATCCAGCAACATCATTATTCCCATTTCTTCCAATCATCGACCCCATGTTTCTGGCCGGTGTCATAATTCCGGCGGGCATAACTGTAACACAATTTTTTCTTCTTCTTCTTCTTCTTTTTTTTTTTTTTTTTGCCTAGTTGTAATAATATAAATGAATTGGATGAAAATTGGAAGAAAAAGAAAAGAATCCGACAGATGAAAAAACTAATGAGATTTACATAAACATCCACGAAGATCTCGGACAATATCCTAAAATGCTCTCTCTCTTTCCTCAAGCACTTGCAATTTTTTTCTATTTTTACTATATATATTCCTCAATTTCTCTCTCTCCTATCTGCACACACAAAAAAAAAGTAAGATAAAACTATTTAATTTCTTGAAAACCAAAAGCAAGGAGTAATGAAACTAAATTCCACAACAAACATGAAGAAAAAACAGGTAGAAACTTTGATGAAAATATAGGGTTTTTGTTTTTTTGTTTTTTTTTTTTGTTTTTCTGAGGAAAGAAAAAACTTACCAAGATAAAGTGAGTTTTCAGATCTGATTTGGGAGTTGTATTGTTATGGTTTTTTTGAAGGGTTTGGATGGATAAGTATGAGTATGAGTATGAGTACAAGTTGTGGTAGTGGAAGGTCTAGGGTTTTTGAAGGAGAAGATGAAGAAGAAGAAGAAGATGGTGAATATGATTTGATATTGAGAAGATGAAGAAGATGAAGATGAAGAAGAAGAAGGGGAAGAGGAAGAGGAAGAGGAAGGGGGAAAGGGAGGAGTTATTGCAGATCGTATTGAGAGGGTGCAATTGCATTAAATGGAGAGGGAAAGGGGTGTTATTGCAGAGAGAGAATTTTGGAGATTCATTTTTTAAAAAAAGGGAAGAGAGTATGTATAATGTATGTATATTGTGTGTTTTATGCAAATTCTAAACCAATGACGGCTCTACCAAACCCTTTTTCTCCTCTATCTTTTTATACCTTTCTTTGTACACTTTTTTTCTCTCACATTATTCTTTTTACTATATACTAATTAACAACCATTTGTTATACTATTTATTTGAACCATTGACTTGTTAGTTGAGACTATTGTATTTTAGGGTTAAATTATTTTGAACAAATCACCAAGGTAATAAAAATCAAGAGACACACGCAGATATCTAATCAACTAGTAGGATCACGAAGGTAGGGTTTAGGGTTTTAAGGTTCACGTTAATAGTTCCATTTTACTCTTTTAAAATATTATTGATGGTATCAATCTAAATTACATTGTTAGTGGTCAGATGAAAGGCATTTATTTTCTATTTCTAAAATTAAAAGTTTGATCCCTACCCCTATACCATTGTTGAATTAATTAAAATATTCATAAATCTTCTTCTTTCGTATACAATATGACCTAGTGAATAAAGATACCACTTAAAAATAATAGGAAATGACCTTACTATGTATGGATTTGTATAACCGAGACTAGGAGAATTTGAACATATAGACGTTGGAGTTACTAATTCACTCGTACGTCAATTGAGTTATATACTCGTTTTGGAAACATGTATGTGATGGTGGTTAGTGATTTAGTTTTTGTTAGTTCAATATATGTGAAGTACAATTCGAATAATGAACTTTTGGTCGGAGGTGTATACATTATGTAAACTAAGTTTTGTTTTATTTAACTTATTCTAATTTTTAAAAAAATTTGGACCATTTCTCGTTTGTGTGTCAATCTTTGCGCAAAGACCATGCTAATTTTCTCTATATCATTCCAAATTTATCGGATGTGTTCTCAAAGGGATATTCTAATTTGTTCGTGCTTTTTCTAGCTATGAGAGTTTTTACTTTCTTATATGTTTGAATTTATTTGTATAGAAAAAAAAAGTGAAAAAGAGAGATACTTTGATCATACACCGCATTTATACATACTTAATTATGATGTGTAAAAAACGTTACATGGATTTTGGTATACATATACAAGCATATATGTATTATTATTAATGTTGACCTTTTGTTGTCTTTTTACTCTTTTTTTCTTGGAGTATCATTTTTTTTTTTTTTTGTCTTTTTGAATTATTACAAAAGGTTAAAAATTACTTTTATGTCTTCATTTAAAAAATAACACTTTTCACAAAGATATAAAGATCATTGTACACATTAGTTTAATTCCATTGATTAAATACTATAATTAACAAATTTGTGCTTATGAGATGATAAAGTTGATGCAAACTGAGCACATATTAGCCATAATTTATTTTGTGATCAGAACATATTGAAATTTTTTATAATAAACTCCTAAATTAAGAAAATTAAATTAGTTGATTAATTTTTAAAAAAATAAAGTTGATTCTCTGTTGTACCCTAATTTTCAAATTAATTAATTAAAAAAGTTGGTTCTATTTTACAAGAAATTTAAGTTTTAAAGTACCTATCCATCTAATTCTTCTTTGGTTTAGATAATAGTCTATGATCTAATTCATTAATTATGTATAGGCATAGTTGATAAATAAGCTTTTTCCCTTTTGCAAGTTATACCATTGTTTCTGTAGAATTGAAAACCATATACATTTTCATCCATTAATATTAACTAAAGTAATACACACGATACATACATACATATACACATATATATGAAATAATGACAAAACTGTTAAAAATATTTACAAATATAGCAAAGTTTCATATTCTATCAATGATAAATATTGTTTTATTAGTGTTTATCAGATAATAGATTACTATATTTTATAAATATTTTGGTTCATTTTATTATATTTGAAAATATTCATTATATATTATAATGTAAATTACGTCCATCATCCTTAAGTTTATATTTTAAAAAAATTCTTTAAATGCAAAGGAAATTGTCAAAAATGAAAAAATTGGCAAAATACTATGATCATATAAAAATCTCTAAGTTCAATGGTTACGTACAAATTAAATAGAAAGGATGCTAAAATTACAATACTATGAGTATGATTTACAAAATAGGAAAATTAAAAAGATATTGTGTTATGTGTAGTTCATTCATAGATTAACTATATCAATATATATCTTATATAGTCAGCTAAGACCTTTTTTTCAAAATTGTAAACTTATAAATCTCCGAATTGGTTTGGTTTTTTTCCCCTCTAATTTGCGAATGGTTTGTCTTTTAATGTATATGTTCATAAAATTATTGCATCCTGTAGAAGAAATATATATCCGTCGTTGGGGAAATTGAAAAAACAAGACCATTAGTCCACAATTTTAATTATATCTTTTTCAATGAGTATATAACTTCAAGTTTGTTCTAGAAAAAAAAAGAAAGAAATTCGAACCTCTAAAGTTTTGAAAAGGATATTAGTATGGTATCATAACACGCTTATGTTAGGGTTCAACATAACTACCAAAAATCTTTTGAGATATGACACTAATTTTGTAACATAAGATAATTTATCATATCTATGTGTGATTCTCGGAATCTCATGTTTTTTAAATTTCTATTTCATCGTGTAATGTATTAAATGTGCATGGGGCGTAAATGGACAAAACAAAATCGTTTTGACATAATAAAGATGTATCTTGGATACGATTATTAATAATAAACAATAAGAGGTAAAGAAAAAAAGAAAAATAAATAACTATATAGAAAATAATTGAAGACAATATCATAATTTGAAATCTTATATTGAAACCCTAATATATACATGTATATTACAAAATCTTGGTGAAAATGTAAGTTTAGTACTTAAGAAACGTAAGATCGATATGTTTAAAGGGGGTATTAAATGTGAGATAAATGAAATTAATTAAGGGGATGAATTTAAAAGATAATGGCTCAGGTAAGAAATATTTTGGTGATATAAATGAAGCCCACCAACATCAAATCTTTATATATAATGATAAATTTAATTTATTCATTTTCTTTTTTGAATGTTTGAAATAATTATGATATATGGGATGTGGAAGAAAAGATGCAATATCGTTGTCAATTGTAAAGAATGAATCGAATTTGGGGGATAAGTCCTGGCCATTATTATTGTTTTTCATGTATATTTATGTTTACAATTTTTGTAATGCATTTATTATTCCTTCATAAAGCAGAGACTTGAAACTTTATTACTAAGTTTTCATGCCTAAAGACTTTGCCTTATACATTAAATGTGTGATTCGAGATTAAGAATCAAATTATATATATATTATTCTTGCCCTTGTACTGGGTTGATGAATCCCCAATTACATTTCACTTTCTCAATTTCGATTCCTATTATTAAAAGAACCAGAAACGAAAATGATTGTATGTTTTCTAAAAACTGAGACAAAGAAAACTGAAAATAGAAAACGGAAATGTCATTGTTTTGGATCTTCATGTTTAAAGTTATGAAATTCAGTTTTTTTTTTAGACAAGGGATTAGGGTGCTATGAATTTATTCAATGGAAGTGGGTATTGAGGATTTGATGAAGTTGCTATATATGAATGTGTCAGTATAGTTGATATGTTCAAATGCACTTGTTGATCCGTTGTTACCAAAATATTTATAAATTATAAATTTAAAAAATTAAACTTTACTTTCACGCCAATTAATTTTTATAACCAAATTAATTATATGCAAGAGGATCATATACATATCTAAATTTATCTTCCAACTTTACATCTAAATAAAATTACTAAATCTTAAATAGGAAAACAACCTAAATTTTGTTATTTGACAAAAACCCTTCCCTTCTCTCCCTTCAATTTTATAATCTTTTCTCGAAAGAAGAAAATAACTAAGTACATTTTCTATTGGGGTTGAAAACATTAAAGTTGTGATTTAAGGTTTTTAGTACAACAATTAGAAATAGGGAGATTGATTTAAGGTACCCTTGATTACAATACAATTTTAAATCATGTATGAAATCGTTTTAAAAAAATAGAACGATTTATTTTGGGAGGAGAAAGGTAAGGAAGATACGTCAAAATAAGTTGTATCGATTGCTAGATGATATAATCTTAAATTTACTTTTTATATTGATCAACTTAAATTTTTTTTGTTTTTTTGCGATTGATAATTTAAAATGATGTTAGAGTGTGATCTAAGAAATTCAATACTTAAACCCTATTATTTACTATTGATTTTAAGATTTTTTGAATTGATTAGAGAAAAAAGTTTTTTAATAAAAAACAATTCTAGTTAATTTTTTAATAAAGCATAGTTAAAACTTACTTTAAAAGTATTTGAAAAGCTATTTAAGTAGTTGTCAAATATTTCAATATTTTTCAAAAACTAAATAGTTGAAAAGTTAAGAAAAAATACCTTCTTTCTATTTATCAAATCTTTTATATATTTCAAATATACGAATAAGGAGTGTATACGTGAGTGCATTTCGAGCTACAATCATATTTGATAGTGTATTTATTCAAATACCCTACCTGGCAAGTTAATTTTAGCTTGAGCTTTATGAAATGTTTTTCTAATAAATCAAAGTGAAGTTTAGCTTAATGATATTTTAGCACAACCTTACTTTTTATTCATGGAAAGTTTGATCTTCCATCCCTCAAATAAGATGTGTTAATATATATATAGATAGATATAAATGTTAGTGTCATATATTTATTGTGAAGGTGGGGATTGGGGGCTTAAGTAGTGGGGTGTGGCATATGGTATTCTCCTTGTGTGTATTTAATGAGTTTCTGAGCAACAGACTCTGCCTCCCCAAACCCCTTATTTACTTCCTTCATGCAACTCTTCACTCTCTCTTCCACTTCTCTCTCTTTTATTTTCTTTTCTTTATTCGACACACAAACAATATTAAACAACTATCATTAATATTTTTCATAACATACAACTCATTTTAAATAAATATTAAAAATGCACACACACAAAATGGATATTTATTAGATTTACTATTTCTTTCCTTTACAATATATTTCAGTAATGTATTTAAACTAGTTTGTTACTCTTGTAGCGCTTTTGTCATGCTCCAGATCAATAGAGAGAAAATCAAAGCCAAGTAATAAAAATTACAAGACAGTGTGATACAACAAACACTAAGAAAAAGGAAAAAAGAAAAAAAAAAAAAAAAAAAAAGAGGTCCCAGCTTTGTAAACATAATATCATTAAAATAAACATTTTCAAAGTTTGAAATTTACGTCCGTTTTATAACGTTTTCGTTTTTTGTTTCTTTGTTTCTCATTTTTAAAAAACAAATATAACTTTAAAAAACGTTTCTAAAAATTCTAAAAATTGAACAAAAATTGAGACACTACTCTAGTTTCTCTCCGTACTATTCTCATTTTATTTAATTCTATTTTCTTACTATTTAAGGAAAGACATCTACCTAAAACTATTTTTGACCTAAAGGCCTTGGATTTAATTCTCAATTTTGATGACTTTTTTATTTCTTAATCGGTTCTTTTTCTTTATTAATTTTTCATATTTATATTTTTAATATTTCTTTATTTAGTGTTTTTTCCTTTCTTTATTAACCTTTCATATATTTGTTTAATATTTTTTTAATAATTATACGTTGAATTTAATTTTGAATTTTGAATTTCTAGATTAATGTATTATTTGATTTTTAAATTTTACATCCATTTTCAAATTTTCTTTTCTAGCCATATTTATTTTATATTTACATATTTAATTTAATTTTAAATTTTAAACCTCGGTTTAATATTTAAATTTATATATTATTTTGATTTTTTATATTTAATTTTTTCGTATGTTTATTTAAATATTTTTTAATTTTAAATTTCAAATTTTTAAATAAGCATGTTTACCTGTTATTTTAAATCTAAAATTATTATTTTTGGTGTATCATTGGAATTAGTTAGACTTTTACACTATAGAATTTTTTTATTAAAATAATCATTTAAGTTGTTTTTAATATTTTTCAACCACGCATAATAATATAATTTAATTAAATTTAAAAGAGCATCATTTAAGAGAATTAAAATGAATGAAAAGTAATATTTTAAATCAAATTTTATCAATATATGATAATCAGATGTGGATGTCCAATTTAAATTTTATGTTACAAAGGCCAATATTTGAAGAACAAAATTTTAGGTGGGTGCACCCCATGAATGCAAAAAGGTATATATATAAATATGTGATTATTAAAAATTATTTGGCGAAGAACTTTAAATAAAAATTGTGTTCACTCTAAACTTGTAAGGATAGAATGGGCATTTCATGGCTTTGAATGAAATAGTGTCTGATTGATGTTGATCGAATTTAAAGCTTAAATTATTATTTTCTTCTTTATAAAAAACGTGAGTGATACTTTAAAAATTCCCTTTTAAAAGTAAGAATGGTCATATGCTTTCCACGTGAGAACCAAATACCCAAATCTCAACTTTATTTCTTTTCCTCAATAAGTTTGTGGGGCGTAAAATCTCTTATCCACCTCCATCTCTAACGCCTCACGGTTGTGGATATTGATATTAAAATTTTAAATATGTTATATAATGACGTTTTTTTTTTAAATATAAGACAGCACCACACGACAGAGAAAAATTTTAAAAATTTTGTTAGGCGAATTATAAATATTTTATCAATTTATTATATTTATAGAAATTAACCTAATATAATTAATATTTGTGAGTAGAATAATTAATATTTTTAATTGTGTTTAATTAAAAAATTTGTAAAGAATAAAATTAAATAATTACTTGACTAAATGTTAGGTTTGAGATCAATTAAATTTAACATAAATTAGTTTATTGTTATATTTTAATCAAGGAGAATTAGTATGGATGACAAAAAGAAAAAATAAAACTATTCACAAGATATGAAAAAAAATTAAAAAGATTGTTGTAAATAGTTTTAATAGTTTACTATCTTTTTAAATATTTGTATATATTAGTTATTTAGTTAATAAATTAAATAAACAAAAGAATACGTTTTACCCAGATATAATTAAATTAATTACTAAAAATAATTAAACTACTTTTAAATTAATTATAATATTTATAAATAAATAATTATTTATATTAAAGAGTAAAAATAGCATAAATAATAATAATAAATAATATTAGTTAAATTTATTAGGTCTGAATAATATATTTATATTTAATAACAAATTAAGTTCAATAATAATAAATAAGGGTTAATTCAAAAATAGAAAAAAAAAAAAACTATTTATGACAAATTTTATTATTATACTCAATATTTTTTTATAAAGGGTAAATATTTTATCAATTTTTCTCTTTGATAATTTTTCAATAAAATAACTGGTTACAATTTATTTATTAATTAAGTTTAATTTTTACTACTCATATCTTAAATAAAGACACTAAAACTTTGCGGTATTAAGAAACCCTTGTCATATAGATTATAAAGTTTTAAGAATATAATATCCTGGATTTTAAAAGCCAAAAATTATATTAATTGAACTTTGTTGGATTTGGTTTATTCCAAGTTGAATACACATCTATGTTTATTATCACTAAATTTTTACAAGTGGAAGGTAACCATTTTTAAAAAAAACTACATATCTTAATTCTTTTAGTTAAGGTTTTATTTTTTTAATATCACTACAAGAAATGTGACAATAAGCAACTTATAGTGACTAAAATAAATCATTGCAAAGCTTCATTGCTAAAGTCAATTCAATGAAAGAATTTTGCGACGTTTTTAATGTAAACGTTGCAATCTGTGATGAATTCTACAAAACATTGCAGTTTTCAATGACTATGAAAAAGTGTAGGATGTGACCTCTACTAAAAAGTTGGAGGATATTGTTGTGTTTCTTTGTTCGTTGAAATATCCGATGTGTACATTCTCAATCAAATAATCTTACGATGTTTAATTTGAATAATATTATAAAAAGTAATTATTGGCAAAAATATTCATGATAGAAAATGGTTGTAGTGCAACTCGATCTATATTTAAATCATGAAAATTAAACATTAAGTATCAAGCTAGATTCAAATATATCTACTGCAACGAAAAGAAAAAGAAAAAAAAAAAGTCTTTTTCTGAACAAAGTTTGAATATTTCTACCAAAAACTTGGCAATTAATTAGTCCAAAATGTAGTCTTCCATAAAGAGCGGAATATTTACCACCAAGGAGTTCAAATGTTTTTTCAAAAAGCTTTGAAAATTGATACCAACAACTTCACAATTAAGTCCAAAACGAGTTTCAATTTAGTCAAGCACATATAAATAGATACATATCCATTTATTGTTAAATACGAGTCATATAGTCTCAACAATTTCAAAGTAGAATGTTCAATTTAAAATCACTCATTCTCTAATCCATAGAATTTTAGGTTTTATATATACACAACATAATAAACAATACATCTTCCGCAACAACAAACAACGAATACTATCATGGATTCAATTTTCAATAGTGAGTTTCATTTGCCCTCGACTAAATTAGAAAGACATATATACCTTTATATCACTACAATTTTATAAGTTGAAGGTAACCATATTTTTTTTTTTCAGAAAAATCATATCATCTTAATTAATATTTTTAGTTAATGTTATTTTCTTAATGATACTTAAAAGCAAAAAAATTTTACATTATTTAAATGATTATAAATAATAAAAAAAAACTTGTTTTCATAAATAGACATCAATCAAGTCAATCATTGATAAATTTAGAAATTTGGCTATATATTATAAATATTTTTCAGCGATTTTGTCAATTGAAATAATTTCTCTTAAAAGAGCCTAAATTATAAAAATACCGCCCAACTTTGATGTTTGTGTCAAAATACCCATAAACTTTCAAAAATTCAAAAAACTGCACTTAAACTTTCGAAAAGAATTAAAAAAAAAACTCTTACTGTTAGTTTAGATGAAAACTGTTAAATTTTTGTTTCAAAAATATCCCTGAACTATTGAAAAAATTCATAACCTTCAAACTTATAAAAAATTCAAAATATTTCTATTCATTCAATTTTAAAACCAAATTTCCTAGTCCTCAAAATAAAAACCAAAATTTTGAGTTAAAATTATAGTTTATGAAGTTATTTCTATCAATGTTTTCATATTTTCATGGATTTGATATCGATAGAAGGGGTGAATCCATATTTTTATTATATTGTAGAGAAATCCACATATCACATAAAAATAAACATGAAAATGACACTGTAATATAATATAATAGACATGTTTACTTATTTGAAGATAATAAAATATTTATTTATTTATTTTATTTTTTTTATAATTTTCCAGAAATATTATCAAAATCAAAATATTTGTAAAATTAAAATTTTGATATATCAATCGACATCAATGTTTTAAACTTTGGTTAAAACATAAAATTTCACAAAATTTTCACGAAGTTTCAAAAAAATTATCCTTAAAATGTAATAACCGATCAAATAAAAAAAAAACCTCACACTCATAGATCTTTAGACTATGTGTGTTAATAGACCAATACATTTTTTATTTGACAATTAGCTGTATGTTAATTACAACAATGACTATTGAAATTGATTATGTTCGTGAGCTATCATTGTGTGTTAATAGTCAAACAAATTTAAAACTATCTCAAAAAATTGATTTTGATTTTAGTTGGTGAGAAAAATGGTATAAATTTTGAATCAAGGAGTATTTAACTTTTTTCCTAACTCAACAATATTTTTGAAACAAAACTTTAATAGTTTCTATCTAAAACTATTGATAAAGATAATTTTTAACCTTTTCAAGGTTGAAGACATTAATTTAACCTTGAAAAGTTTAAGAATAGTTTTTTACACAAACATCAAATAACCACAAAATTTGATTAGTAAGTTTGTTTTAGATATTATATGTAAAACACAACCATTTAATATTAATTTAACAAATAATGTGAAGAAACTTGTTTGAGTCCAACAAAAATTTACCAAATACTATGATAATGCATTTTCCTAAAAACATAGCTTAACTACTCCTAATTATTTTGGAAGCTATTAAGCCTCGTTTTTTCTTTTTTCTTTTTTTTTTCTTCTTATTCAGTCACCTTCTGATTTTCTAAATGACTCCTCCAATTATACCTTCTGGAAGCTTCAAAATTATGGCTATAACCTCAACTAAAACAATAAATTTACCTTGAGGGACGCATATTAAGATTTGACAATGCTTTAACTTAATCATTGTATTGTGTGTGTATTTTTACACAAAGAGATAAGGGCAAACTCATTGACACACATCCCCAAAAGTCATTGGAGACTATATAACTTTTAAATTTTTACCATATCACTTTTTACGTCATTTTTGTTGCAATATATCACATAGATGTGTAATGTGTATAATTCAATTTCTGTTTGTGTTCTTTTAGACTATACTTCAATTTTCTGTTCAAATTCAATTGTGCAATCAATTTCATCTCTAAACTTTGTATCTTGGTTAATTTTAGAACTTAAACATTTTTAAAATATTTGTTTTAATCCCCAATTTTTTAAAAAGAATTTATTTCACTTCATGCAATTAGAACTTCGTTCATTTTTTTAATCAAATGCTAATATGCCTTTGTGTATTTATTATATTATTTAAATTGATAAATAATAATAAAAAATCTTGTTAATTTATTATACAAACCTTTGATAACAACATACAAACATAATTAACATAATTAACACATTTATCACATAAATTTAAAAATTATTTTTGTTCTTTTTTTTTTGTCCGAGAGTTCAAATTTCTCACATCCATCTCTGGCTCTTTCACCCTTTACTATTTTTATGTTTTTCAAAATTGAAATCTCAAAGTAAACAAAAAAAAAAAATTGACAAAATAAAAAAAAATAGAACCAGATATATTGTGTTAACATACATGACAAGATAAAACAATAATATAAAAGAGTATAATTCATATGTAAAGTAAATGTCAATTTTGAATGATCAAAATCTTGGAGGCAAAGTAATTTTTTGAATTCTCCAATAAAAAATCAATTTACCACATGGCTTCTAACAAAACATTAAAACCTTCTCTAAGAGTGATCATCTTAATTATTTGGGAGTTTAGTCATCTACATATAGAAGAGCCACATCATCATTCTTGTTAAAGAGTTAATGAAATTCTAATGGCAAACACAAAAAATATGTCATTTTTAAAAGTTAAAAGGTTAAAATAAATGTTTTTAAGAGTTTAGAGAAAAAAAGTAAAACAAGTTACAAAGTTACCAAAATTGAATATAAACCATAATTTTATTAAATAAAAATTTAAATATTTAAAATATAGTATGTCAGGTAACAAACTCAAATTATTTTTCTAAAACTAAAATATGTGTTATGAAAGGTATTAATAAATTATAGTGTTTTTTTTTTTAAACATATAACAAATCGGTAAAATGTTTACCTTGTATAGAATAATTTCGAAAATAAAAAAAGCTCACATATCCATAATGGAAAATACAAAAAAATGCCCCCAGTCAACATACAATTATTTGGCCATGCACGTGCCTAATTCTTCCTCTAAACGATCATAATACGTGATCATGTAGCAAAATCTAAACGATCGTGTACCAAATATAAAATATTTATATTTGGTAGATTCTTTTATATTTGGTACATGATTGTCCAATCATTTAGATTTGACTATATTTGGTAGACGATCATGTACAATATATAAAATATTTATATTCTTTTATGTTTGGAACACGATCATTTAGATTTGATTATATTTAGTACACGATTGTGTATGGTGTTAATGAAAAATTTGATAAAGCAAATATTTATTATTATTTTATTCTAAATATGCATTCCCACCACATTGTTAAGATAGCCATGTGGAAGACCTTTTATAAACGCATACATTCATTCATGGGTTTGAGCCCCAAGTGGCACCCAAGTTTTGGGAGGGGATATGAGATAGGCAAAAGTAGGTTTGTTGATATCTCCGCACGCACTATCGTCCGTTCAGTCGGGCGAGGTGATGATTTAAAATAATAATATAATATTTTGCTATAAATTTATTTTGAATTTCAAAACCGTTTTTTGGTTTATGATAAACCGTTACATAACCTTTGAGTTGTTAAAATTATTTGACTGTCATAAAGTTTGGATCATCAGACGATTTTTCTTTATCATAAAAACCCATTGGACCATTGGCCTCCCCATTCACAATATACACACCCTCTCCCTTCACATTACACACACACACACACACAAAATCCACCTCCCAGATTCACTCTAGTTTCTCGCTACATTCTATCTATCTATCAGCCTAAAATATTATTTCTTGTTTTTTGAGCATATTAGTGTCTGTTTGAGTGTTGATATCTTGATCAGTATCCGGTGTAGTTTTTATTCACGAAACATGGTTGTTTTATCCTGGGGACGACGGGGCTATATGAATATGTTAGCACAAAAGAGCAGAGTCGCGAAACGTCTTAAAGAGAACGAGCTCCGCAACTCAACCTTTCTTTTATTAATTTGTTTTTATTTTGCAGTAGGCGATTTGACCAATAGATGAGCTAATTAGAGAAGGCTTTCTGTTCAGGTGAGATACTAATATACCAGGCGAGAAAAGCACGCGTTCTGTCTAGGCAATACTCCTTCTAAGCGTTCCAACATGTATAACATAAAAAAGTTATATTCTTTTATATTTGATACACGATTGTTTAGATTTGGCTATATTTGGTGCACGATTGTGTACCAATATCTCCAACAATTTTTTTTTCAAGATCTTTTGTATTTGGTACACTATTTTGAACCAAATAATACTTTGAAAAAAAATACAATATTTATAATCGATTGAAATAAAAAATCATGATTTAAAAATATATATAAAAGAAAAATTGTAGAAGATGAAAAGAAAGAAGATGGAAAGGAAGAAAGAAGAAATCGAAAATTCAAAAGCAACAAAGACAAACCTAAAATATTTTTTAAAAAATGATCAATTTTGGGTTTTTCTATTTTGTTAGACGATTGAAAATACTTTGGTGTTTTTGAGTAATAATTATAAGAGAAAGTTAACATTAAACATGTCCATATATTAAGTTATAGTAATTCAAAGATAACCTAAGAATTATTGAATAATTACAAATTGTTTTATGATTTATAAATACTTGGTTAAACACATTTAAAACAATTACTTAACTTAAAGTTTAATTTCTACATCTACAAAACACGAAATACAAATCACAATATTTTTAAATTTCTGTTTTCAGATTACAAAAAAAAAAAAGAAAAAAAAAAGCAATGATTAGATTTATCGATGAAAATCATTTTCCCATTGTAACACCCCAACATCCTTTGTCTATCAATTTGTTTTATTTAATTAACCAATTAATTCATGATGGTCCACTATTTATTTATAAGATCATCTTCCATTATTCCACTTATCAATTTATTACATTTCAGTAATTAACACATTTCCTCGTACTTCACTCTTACCCACTTCTATTTATTCATCATTTTTTATTTCCATCCTACTCTTTTCTTATTAATTTTAAATTTATTTCACATCATTAATTCCCTTTTTTTTAATGCTTAGTTATTTACTTCTTTAAAAAGTTAAATTATGTATCTATAGTATCTGAATTTTAAGCCACCTTCATTTTTACCTTCAACTTTGACCTTCATTTTACCACAAGATTTGATTATCAAGATCGATTTAAATCAACTTCTATATATATATACACCACACAATCGCCGTCACAGCAAGGTTTATCAAAATTGATTCCAAAAATCACCCAAGAATTCGGAAACTTTTATGTATTCTCGAAACTAGTTATATTATCCACCACACATAACACAACAAATCCAAGCAAACACGAACCAAAATAATTTACAAGATCTTCAACTTTTTTACTTTTTACTTTCTACTTTCCGGTACAGCCAAGTTGACTTTAGAAAACAATGAATTACCAAGTTAAAACCAGAGATAATCCCAAATTAATTACCAATGTTTAAACTAATTTGATCCAAGCGAACATCTCTCAAACGGTGGAGATAGCAAATCGATTATATCACCGGTTCATTTATGCTATGATATACCATTGTAAAACTAGAGGAAGACGTATAGTTTTATTATTAATCAAAAGTTAGTGAAAGATACACACTAAGGAGTTTTTTACCTGAATAATATATATTAATAAAATTCTCACCCTTTTTATTTTAACGAAAAAGATATTTTTGTAATAATTTAATAACTTAATAGTTTTTCAAAAATAAAATTCACAATATTTGCACATACAGTTTATGTCAGTATCAATTTATAAGACGTCAAACTAATTATTATGTGAATTTTTAAACCTTATACAAATTAAATTTGTAGTCTCAACTAAAAGTTTTCAATAGTTAAATATATCACTTTGAACAATCTTATAATAGAATATTTAAATAAAAAAATTAAAGAAAAATGTGAAAATAAAATCGATATATACAGTAGGCATTTTTAGTTTGTTTGTCCAATATTTTTCTTGACTTATTTAAAAATGAAAATCATATAATAATCCTTCCACTAATTTGATGAAACTTTAGAGAAAAAGAATATTAATTCAAATGAGATCATTAATTTTGAACAACATGGATCCATTTACAAATAAAAAGTTTATAGTTAGATTGGATAAAAATATTAGTTTGATATCTTAATTTTCTTTTAAAAAGTTTTGAAGTAGTGATATTTGTTGTGAAAAGAAAAAAATTGAAAAAATTGAAAAGAGAGGGAAGAGAAGTGTTGGGTTGTGGGGTCGCAAATCCGAATCCCAATCGAAATGGGGAATTGAAGGAAGAGGGAAAGGAATGGGTCTAATAATTTGCATTAGCTGGCGTATGCGTGGGGGTAAAGGCAAGTTGCTTTCACCCCTAACCCTAAATCTTGACTTTTACCCTTCCAACTTTTTTCAACTCACCACTGTCAAAATGATCCAAAAACCGATATGGAAATGCCACACAAAGTTACATTTTAAAAACCCCACCACCAATTCAACTACTCAACTAAGAGACTCAATACCTAATTACTAATTTTAACCTCTCCATATTTCTCTCTTCTTTGAACTATCACATTTTCATGTATAATTATATACCACAACCACGGTATATTTCTATTAAATTTCATATTTGTAGCCATTAAATATAACATAATTAAAATAAAATTAATTACGCCAAATAATAAATCTACTCAAAATATATAACAAATTTTCAAATTCTATCTATAATAAAATTGATAGATGCTGATAAAAGACTTCTATAAGTTTTTTTGATCAATGTCTATCCTTAATAAAATATAAAATTTTGCTATGTTTTGGTTCATTTAGCTAATGGTTTATAAGTAAATTAGTTTAAATCATAGTATTTTATACTGTACAAACAATTGCTTTTGTCATTGTTATCCATTGTTTTTTAATTATTTAGTTGTCAAGATAAAGTATCAAACCTGCTATCTTTAAAAAGAAAATAATGTAAATTATAAATTATCAATGAAGTGGGAAATTAAGCTCACTTTACCAAGGTGTTTTTTTTCTAAAAACTTATTTCGATGGGCAAATGATTGATCTCAAAATAGTTTCATATTTGTGTTAATGCAAATTAACTATAATTTTATTTTAAACAAAACCCTTTAAAGAAAAAATTTATAAATAGAAAAGATTGTTTTTAAATATAACAAAAAATACCACTATGATAAACATTCTCACATTACCATCATCTATCACTAATATCACTAACATATTATAATATTTTTGTTACACTAAACTATTTATAACAATTTTATCATTTTTAACAATTACCTTAATTCAAAAAAGTTTAGAGAGTGAAATAAAATAATTATGAAATTTATAATCCAAAAATTTATAAAATGTTAAATTTATTATGAATATTTTAAATTAAAGTTAAATATTATTAGATGTCCATGACCTCCTTACAAATTCATCCATTAACCTCCCCATCAATCTTCGTACTTTCTTGTCCCCTCTTTATGAATATTTTTGTAACCATTATTCTCACAACCCTATAAATAGAGGTTGTAGAGATCATTTGTAAACACATACCACAATGAGTTCAATTGTTATTCTTTCATTTTTCTCTTCTACTTCATTTTTTTGTTTTGCTTCATTGTTATTATTGTTTATATTGTTCTTTATTTTATAACAAAATTATTTTTTTAGTAAAAAATAATTACTTTTGAATAGAATTAAGGAAAAAAATACCTTTTAATCTCTATATTTTATTTGTCTAGTTTCTAGAGAAATTATTTTAAATGACAAAACGTCTTAAAAATATCTACAAATATAACAAAATATCACAATCTATCTGTGATAGACCAACATAGACTATGATATTTTGCTATATTTGAAAATAGGCAAACTTACATATATATACAACAAAATCTAAAACTATTTACAGCCCGTATAACAAATTAAAAAAATCCAACTAAGCACACAATTGTTATTTCATAAATTCCAGGGTTGTCTTTGTCGAGTTTCAATTTCACGAAAATATTTTTGAATTTTTTCGTGTCGTCTCCTCATCCTTGGCGACGTTCACCTCCTTCATCTTCCACTCTTTGTTGGTATCAGGGGTATTGTCTTCACTACACAATCGTGTACCTAAACAATCGTTTATGTTAGATTATCTGGATAGTGCAACAAAGTCAAAATGATTATTTAGATCTTAATAAGATCAAAACAATTGTGTACCAAGATCTAAATTATCATTTATATTATAGTATACGATCGTTTACATTTGAAATTTTTTCACGATAGTTTAAAAATCACTACATGATCGTGTAGCAAGATCTGAACCATCATTTAGACTGTAGTACACAATCATTTAGGAAAAAATTACTTGTCCGCGTGTGGCCAATTAATTGCATGTTGACTAACCTATTTTTGGTATTTTACATCGTGGGTTTGTGGGATTTTTTTTTCCAAAATTGTTCTATACATGGTAAATATTTTATCGATTTGTTATATTTTAAAAAAAGCTCCTTGAAAATAACCATTTTTTATTATTATGAAAATTAATTTAAATGTTCACTTCACGAAGATTTTATGAATCTTGATACCAAAGAAAAAAAAAAGTGTATTTAGTGAAAAAAGTGTGGATTTCGAAATTCATTTACCAAATTAAAAAAAAAAAAAAAAAAACTCAAATGGTAAGGCTATAATGTTAACAATTAAATAATCTAAAAATGAAAATGAAATTAAAATTAAAACATAAGGATTATTTTCCTAAAAATTGAAGCGGAAAAGATGGTATCGATTCAAAACAAAAGGGCAAATAAAATAAGAAAAAGGAGGTGAAATAATTGAGATTGAGAAGATAGCTGTTTACAAAACAAAGGTCAAAGTCAAAATAGGATGTAGCTGTGCCACCTGGCCCACTACACAATTTTCGAACAAACTGCCAAACTTCACTCTCTTCAATTTTTTATTTTCCACAATCTAATAATAATTAATAATTAACCGTATTCTAATTTCTACTTTGGTGGGATTTGTTCCACTTTCTTCATGGTGTATTTTGCACAAACTTCACTTCACATAACTTTTGAAACAACCAACCTTGTTAATCTCATTCGATGATATCCATGATAAAAGATTATGAGTGTGTTTTGATTAATTTTTAAAGTGTTTAATTTTTAAAATAATTTATTTTAAGATAACTTAAGGTGTTTGACATTGGTTTAAAATAATTTTTAGAAAAATGAGATTATGAAATAAATCATTTTAAATAAAACATATGCAACCAAATTTTAGAATAAATATTTATTTGGTGTTTAATGAGGAATCTCTTTCAAATATCTATTTTTCTTCCTCTATTTTTTATATTCTTTTTTACTATCTATTTTTCACTCTGTCGTTCTTTTTGTTTTGTTTTGTTTTCTTTTTTGTTAATTTTCAAATACTTTGAATATTTTTTCAATGTGTGTTCATATACATTTAAATATACGGATTTGCAAATGTTCATTTCTTAGTCAAATCTATTTCACTCTAACATCTGTGAAAGAAATCATGAGGATGTCAATTGAAGAATGTTCGGTTCGTGAAATAAAGATGAATTAAGAACGTGATCGAATTGTACATCTTTTTGTCTAATTGATATTATATTATTTCGAAAAAAATATTTATCTTATTTATATTTTGTTGTTGGGAATCAAATATTTTTTTTTGTGGTTATGTATTTACATTTCAAGTTATTTGTGCTTTTAAAATTGAATCGTC
Source organism: Cucumis hystrix (assembly GCA_025688845.1). NCBI lineage: Eukaryota > Viridiplantae > Streptophyta > Magnoliopsida > Cucurbitales > Cucurbitaceae > Cucumis > Cucumis hystrix. The sequence continues at coordinate 6,929,176 of CM046893.1, read as the reverse complement.
CAAAAAAATTAATACAAAAAAATGGAATTAATGTTTTAAGTAACTAAAATATTAATAATTTCAAAACAACGTGCAATTAATTTTAAAATATATTTATGAAAAAAATTCAAAATATGTATTTATTTATGAAATTAGTTCATAATGTTTAACAGTCATTTATGGTAATTTGACTTAAGTATAAACATTTGTTAGTATAGGACAAATCAAACACAATTTTACTTATAAATATTTACAATGAGGTCAAACAAAAAATGCAAGTGTTTAGATTTTAAACTCATTTTACAAAAAGATTTTTAAAAAAATGTATTATTAAAAAAATATTTTTTCATAGGCAATCCAAACATACCCTATATATTGCCTTGTAATATAATTTATGATTAGAGACTTATGACCAACAATACAAACATCTATATCCATTTTCAACATGTTGTACTTAGTGACACATTTTACTTACAAATGAATGCAAACATTATTCAGTAGTGTTTGTGATAGAAGCAGCAAAGGAAAGACTCTCCCTTAATTAGACATTACCATGCAATGAATCAAGCATCACTTGATCTCCAATAATCTCAAATATCTCTTCTAATAATTGAACAAAACACTTAATCTCATATTACTTTTTTGTGACTGCACCCACATGCACTCGATAGTGAATTAAGAATTGAAACCAGCAGTCCAATTGAAAACAAAGACTGAATCTCAACAAACAGAGCCAAAATCCAACAACTCAATTTAGAGAAAACAATTTAAAACAAAATTAAATAAAATGATTAAATAAATTAGAAAGTTGGACCATAAAACACAAACACATTTTATGTCGATGTTGAGTCTAGTAAAATGTACCTGAACACATCACTGCAATTAACATGTTAATAAAAATTCAATATGAGCTCATTGTTAAGTTGAAGTAAATTTTTATCCAACGTTATTATAGCAATAACAATAATAACAATAATAACACTATATTTTGAAGAAAATAAATAATGTGAACATTTTATTTTTATAAATTTCTAGAGATAATTATATAAATAAAATTGAGTTTTTCCAATCAACTTTAATTACAAAATGAGGAATCAAAAGTATGTATAGGTTGTTGTAAAAACAAGCACAGTCGGAATACAAATATCGAGAAAATATAATATTAAAATAAAATAAAATGATATAATAAACAAATAAATAAATAAATTAGAAAAATAAAAAATTAATTAAGTTAACAACACAATTTCCTGATTATATAATTTAAAAAATTTGACTTGATAATGCTGGTGAATTTACATCTCAAACATTTGATAATTATTGTATGTCTATAGGGATAAGTGTTGAATATCCTATAGCTCATGTTCATACACAAAATGGTTTAGCAGAATCATTTATAAAACATTTGTAATTAATTGCTAGACTCTTGCTTATGAGAGCTAAACTCCCTACATCTATATGGGGACATGCTATTTTGCATGCTACGTCACTTGTGCGTATTAGGTCAGCAACTTATTACAAGTACTCACCATTACAATTAATATGACCATGAGCCAAATATTTCTCATTTGAGAATTTTTGGATGTGTAGTATATGTTCCAATTGCTGCACCACAATGTAGTAAGATGAGTCCTCAAAGGAGGCTTGGAATATATGTTGAATTTGATTCCTCATCAATTATTATATCTTGAGCCCTTAACGAGTGATGTATTTACTGCACTTTGCTGAGTGTCATTTTAATGAGATAAAATTTTCAACATTAGGGAAAAGAATTAAGAATTTGAAAAAAGAAATTACATAGAATGTATCATTATTGTCTCATTTAAATTCTCATACAGATCAATGTGAACTTGAAGTTCATAAAATAATTCATTTGCAAAATATAGTAAATCAGTTACTACATGCATTTGTAGATGCAAATAAAATAACTAAATCACATATAGCAGTTGCAAATGTCTTATCAAAGATTGGTATCGCAACACAACATGTTGTCATTAATGAATCTAAAACACGCCAGAGGCACATGGTAGACTAGTAGGTTCCAAAGATAAAAATTCTCGAAAAAGAAATCGAGTCAATAATTTGATCAAGAATGTGGATTTTCCAGAAGAAATCTAAAATTTGACTTCTGACAGAAATGTCGAAGAAGATAAAACAACTGAGAATAGTAATGAGATCTTGATAAACTATGTCATGATAGAAAAAAGATGGAACCAAACTAATGTAGTTGTTTGTATATAATGTTGCTCTTGATATTATATCCAAAAACGAGGATTATGAACCAAAATCTATTGAAGAATGTTGACATAAAAAAGATTGGTCTTTGTGGAAAGAAGCAATTGATGCAGAAGTAAATTCACTTTTAAAACTTCGGGCTTTTGGATCAATAGTCCAAACACCACAAGGTGTCAAAACTTGTAGGATATAAATAGGTATTTGTGAGAAAAAGAAGTGAAGATAATGAGATCACAAGATATAAAGCAAGATTAGTTGCGCAAGGTTTTTCACAAATACCTGGTATTGATTATGAGAAGACATATTCTTTGGTGGTGGATGCAATCACATTAAGATTTTTAATCGGTCTAGATGTATATGAAAATCTGGACATGCATCTTATGAATATAGTCACAACATATTTATATGGATCTCTTAATAATGATATTTATATGAAAGTCCCAAAAGGATTTAAGATACCTGAAACATATAAATCAAGTTCTTGGGAACTTTGTTCAATAAAGTTATAGAGATCATTATACAGATTGAAATAATTAGGACGAACGTGGTACAATCGCCTGAGTGAATATTTGTTGAAAGAAGTTTATCAAAATAATCCAATATGTCTATGCATTTTTATAAAGAGATCACAGTAAGAATTTGCTATTATAACTGTATATGTTGATGGTTTCAATATAACTGGAACTCCTGAAGTGCTTTCAAAGAAAATAGAATATCTTAAGAAAGAATTCGTGATGAAAGATCTAGAAAGAACAAATTTTGCTTTGTTTGCAAATTGAGCATCTTGTAAATGAGATATTTGTTCATCAATCAACTTATAAAAAAAAGTTTTGAATTGATTTTATATGGATAAAGCACATTCATTGAACATTAAAATATATGTTCGTTTACTAAATGTGAAGAAAGATATATTTCGACCTCGAGATGATAATGAAGAATTGCTTAGTCCACAAGTACCATATCTTAGTGCAATTGGTGCACTTATGTATCTTCTAATAATACAATACCAGATATTGCATTTTTCAGTAAATTTATTAGCTAGATACAATTCCTCTCCAACAAAAAGACATTGGAATGAAATTAAACATATACTTCGTTATCTTCAAAGAACAATTGATATGAGATTATTTTATTCAGATAAATCAAGATTTAACCTAGTTAGTTTTGTAGATTCTAGATATTTATTTGATCCACACAAAGCTGATCTCAAACAGGTTATCTATTCACATGTGGAGGAAATGTTATATCTTGGTGATTAGTAAAACATACCATAACAATCACCTCCTCAAATCAATTCTTGCTATTCATGAGGCTAGCCACATATGGTTAAGAATGATGACTCAACACATTCGGGGATCATGTGATTTGTCTTCTAGTAAAATCCTTCCAACAACATTATACGAAGACACCACGACATGTATAGCTTAAATAAAAGGTGGTTATATTAAAGGTAATAGAACAATACACATCTCACCGAAGCTTTCTATATTCATGATCTTGAAGAAAATGACGACATCACAGGCAACAAATTTGTTCAAAGGATAATCTAACAAACTTATTTACAAAATCACTACTAACTGTAACCTTTGAAAAATTGGCGTACAACATTAGAATGCAGCGACTCAAACATCTCAAGTGATGTTTCCATAAGGGGGGTAAATTTTATTTTTGTAAGTATATATGAAATATGTACTCTTTTTCCTTCATTAGGATTTTTTTTTTCATTGGATTTTTTCTTAGTAAGAATTTAACGAGACATATTTCATATATGTAATGGGCATCTAAGGGGGAGTATTATAAATCCTATTAATGTATATAGATGCCCATTAATGTGCTTAGTGGCGATAGATACATGTCAACCCATTAATCATCCGACACTCATGCCATTTGGAGAAAGTGAAAAAATTTGAGATTTCCAATTACTTAATTATTTTCTTATTTTTCTAATTTTCTAATTTCTTTATTTCTTTATATATTATATTATATTATTTTAGTATTATATTTGCTTGATATCCGTATTTTGGTTGTGCCTCGTTTTTACAACACATTATCAGCACGAGCTCTAGAAGCCATGAATCTAAAAAATACAATTAAAGAAGGAAATGCAACGATCATTCAAGAGAAAGCGAAAACCACGATTTTCCTTCGTCATCACATGATTTATGAGGATTTAAAATGAGAATATTTAACAGTGAAAGATCTTCATACGTTGGGAATAAATTAAAAGAAATGTATGTTCATTTAAAATTAGTTCATCTTTCTCAAGACTCATTATGATTGGATTCATTTGAGACTACAAGATTTTAAATCAGTAAGTGATTACAGTTCTGAATTATTCAGAATTAGTTCAAAACTGCTGTTATGTGGAGAGAAAATTACTGATATGGACATATTGGAAAAATCATTATCTACTTTTCATATCTCGAATATGTTCCTGCATCAGCAATATCGAGAGAAATGTTTTACAAATATGACCTCATCTCATGTCTTCTTGTTGCCGAACAAAATAACAAGTTGATGAAAAATCACGAATCCCAACCAACTGAAACAACACTATTCCCTGAAATGAATGTTGTGAATTTTAATCGTGGATGAGTTCGTGGTCGTGGTCATGGTCATGGTCGAGGTAGAGATTGTGGACGAGGAAGAAACAATTATAATTTCTATATATGGTGGTTGTTCTTATAATTCAAATTTCAAAAGAACCACATGGAACGATGATCATAAAGGAAAAACTCCACAAAATAAGAACTCAAAAAGTGATGAAGAAATATGCTACCGATGTTTTATGACTAGACATTTGTCACGTGTTTGCCGTGCATTGAAATACTTAGTTGACCTATATCAAGCTTCCTAGAGAAGAAAAAAGGAAGAAATTTAGAAGCCAATTGTGCCTATCAAGATACTGATATATTCGATCCATCAAACATGATTACTTTGGACGTGGCAGATTTTTTTGAAACTCCTAAAGAGAAAATCGACATAATTGGTAGAACAACAAATGTTTCTTTTGACTTTGAAAATATCTAGAATAATATTGTTGTTTTGTTATCTTTTTCATATTTTATTTTTATTGATATACAAGTATACTTTACTTATTATAATTATTTCATTTTAAATGAAGAAATATGTATCATTTTCATACGTTGGATGATTCAGAAATGAACAAAGAAGATCTATGTTTGACAGACAGTGCAACCACACACATAATAGTTACAAATAAAAAATATTTTTCCAAACTGACAATGTTGGAAGCAAAAGTTAATACAATATCAAGTTCTACAAACTCGATTGAAGGGTTTGGAAAAACAAATATTATTTTGCCTAGAGGAACAAGATTCATAATTGATAATGCATTGTTCTCTAGTCAATCAAAGAGAACTGTATTGAGTTTTAAAGATATACGTCACAATGGTTATCATATTGAGCCATATAGAAAGAATGAAATAAAATATCTTATATTATATCTACTGTCTCAAATGAAAAAAAGTATATTAGAAAAGTTGCATGCTTTATCTTCTAGATTATATTATACTCATATAAGAGTAATTGAAACATATGAAACAATGGACATAAAATTCATGAATCCAGACATATTTGCAATTTGACATAATCAAATGGGTCATCTAGGATCCATAATGATGAGAAGAATTATTAAAAATTCATATGTACATCCATTGAAGAACTGGAAGATTCTTCAATATAATGAATTATCATGTAATGCTTGCTCTCAAGACAAATTAATAATTAGACTATCACCAGCTAAAATAGAAATCGAATCACCTACATTTTTTGAACTAATTCATGGTGATATTTGTGGACCGATTAACCCACCAAGTGTACCATTTAAGTGTTTTATGGTCTTAATAGACGCGTGCAGTAGATGGTCACATGTGCACTTATTATCAAGTCGAGATTTTGCATTTGCAAAATTACTTGCTCAAATAATTAAGTAATTAGAAATCTCAAATTTTCCCACTTTCTCCAAATTATTTGGATTTCTCTCCAATCTTGGTGTGTCTTTACAAATCCACCAAAGCCCTCTATTTATAGGAAAAATGTCAAGCAAGAGATGAGGTACATGGCTACCAAGAGTCCATGTTTAAATGATACATAACATGAGTGTTGGATGATTAATGGGTTGACATGTAGGTATGGCTACTAAGCACATTAATGAACATTTATATATATTTATAATACTTATAAATAGGCTAAATTTTAACATTGAAGTGTAGAGACTAAAATTAAAAAAAAAAAGCTCTAAAATAGTACATAATTGAAATGATATTTCATCTCAGAATAATTACAATCGATGAAGTTTATAATTAATGGATTTTTAATTTAGTTTTAGGGAGATGTTAATTTGTGATATTTAAAAAAAATGTTTTTTTTTCATGGTTATGATATGTTAGAATGAAAGACATGAACTAAATTAATTTGAAAGAAAGAAACAATCAACCAAATTATAAAAATAGAAAATTTGACAAAATATTTACAATTTTCAGATTCTATCAATAATAGACATTTATTAATAAATTAAATAAAAATTTCTCTATTTTTAAAAATATCACATTATAATACTTAATGGGATTTATTAAAAAAGAGAAAACAAATATTACCATTTTCCCGATTCACTCTCAAAATGATTGGGCCAAATCAGGCCCATGAAGAAGAGAACATGGGTTCACTTTCGAGTTTATTGGGCCAAACTAGGCCCCTCTTGTGTTGTCAGTTGTCCCCCATAGTCTAATGGGTTGACAATTGGCAAAAGAGTACCACGTGCATGCCAAACTTTTTGAATATTTCCATTTTACCACAAGGATTTGTGGTAACACCATCTTTTTCGAGTACAGTGTATTTTATGAATCCTTTATTTTAATTTAGTATATCTCGGGTTTAGAAGTATAACGAAGTACATGGATAAGGTAGTTGAATTGTTGATATGTTATGGAATTATAAAATAACCAAATTGAGATTTAAGTGTCATATTTGGAAAATTAACAAAAATAGCAAATTTTGCAAAATATTTATAATATATAGCAAAATTTTCAGATTCTATCAATAATAGACCTTGATAGCCATTAGTGATAAGAGTATCATTGATAAAATTCAGAATTTTCCTATAGTTTGTAAATATTTAACTTATTTTACTATTTTTAAAAATGTCCTATCAGATTTTAGCACTTCTTTCCACTATTTGTTGAATTTTGAAATCAATATTAAATATGATATTCGTTTTGAATTAGTTAGATTCCAAAAATATTTCTTTAATAAATATTTAATATATTTATTTAATTAGATTTCGAAAATATCGTTTTAAGAAATTCTTAATATATTTTTTTAAGTTAGATTTCGAGACTTATGTATTTTTAACAAATATAATGTTTAATATTGTTATTAGTTGAATGATCTATCTTTAATAAATATTTAATATATTTTTAGTTGTATGTTTTATTTAACCAATTTGTATCATTAGCAAGATCAATTAATTTTTTTGTTATAATTTTAATTTCGAATTAAACCCTTGTTTTTTTTTTTTTTCGTTTATTCTTACTTATATTTTTTAGTTAAATTTTGAAAATATGTAACTTTATTTTCATCATTTTTATTATTTTAAAGTCATAATAAACTAAATTTTAGACTATATCTTATTTGTTGCACATACAATATGTAATTTAAATACCCTGTGTTTTAATTATGTGTAGTTTCGAAGATTAGTGTGATTCAAACCTAACCAGATGCATGAATGAAGTAGTCAAATTATTGAAATACAATGTATTTGATTCATCGATTACAAGATTTTAGCTAAATGGAATAAAGAGTTAAAACACCCTAATTTTTTTTCTATTTTTTTTAATTTTGAAGGTTTGATATCAAATCTATTTTGATATAACAATTTTTTTAAAAATATCTGCTACTATTCAATCTTAGATTTGTTTATCACCTTTATAATTTATTTAACTAAAAAATGAAAATATTTAGGTTAATTGAATCTTTTATTTGTTTATCACTTTTATTGTTTTAATTTTTAGTATAACTTTACATTTTATCTTATTCATTTTTTTATTATTTTAAATTCAGATTCAACCATTTCGATTTGTTTCTTATTATTTAAATTGTTTATGGTATATTATGTATTTTAAAAAGTATATATCGCTGGCTATTAAAAAAACCATTTGGTAATATTTTAAAAAAGGAAAAAAAGAGAGAAAAAACCCTAAATTTTTTAAACTAGTAGCATGAAGTTGAACTCTCTTCACCTTTTTTGCATTCATCCAGTTCCAATGTTGAATCTGATTTTGAAAAAGTAGGGATATTGTTGTGCATAGAAAAAATGTATTATGTTTTTATTTTTATTTTGCTACATGGAACTCCGAACCATGGTGAAACCGATGACGAAGCTACTATGTAGCGATGACGAAACAATAGTAGGCGAGCGACAGTGGAAAGAGTGGTAACCAACAAGCCATTGTAGGACGAGTAGTAGGCGCTTTTTGCGTTTTGCGTGTCCAATGATGTAGGTTGCCGCTTGTCTGTTGTGATGCAACGGTTGTTCATGAATATGTTATATTAAGCTCTAAGTGGATGACTTAGTAGACGATTAGAATAGGATCATGCGATAAAATGTGCTTTCCTATCTATGTGTTGCTGATTTCCAAATGACAAGTATGTAGCACAAGTTTTCCTCTCGCTTGCCCAAGTGTAAGCGAAGCGAGAGGTTTCCTAGGTAAGCCAAGGTCGAAAACAGGAATTTTCTATCAAACCTTAGTTATAAAATCTACTTCTCATCTAGGCGATCTACAATATTTGTACAGTGTAAAGTAAATGTATGTATGAGTGTATATTAAATCTACTATCTACATAAGAGATTCTGCAAAAGGTGGTATGGAAAGGTGAAAATATGAAGAACAAACTAACTTGCATTAAAGAAATGTGAATGAAAGTCTCTGCGTTATAGGCTATTAAGCCAAGCGATAGTCCTTGATGAGATATCGGTTAGTTAATCATCTAATTAAGACGAACACTTCTTAGTGCCTAAACACCACACTCTCTTGCCTCTCGGGATGTAAATGATAAGGACTAATTAAGTGATAGCTATCTAGATTTCATCACTTGCAAAGGTCACATTACCTCTCTTTTAAGGGTGACATCCTCTCAGCGCCAAGCTACCACACTTGTTCTCTTTTCGGGACAAAAATGATCCAAAGCTTTAATTGCCAGAATTGTGCGTGTTTAGCTATGTCCTTGCTTCTTACTCTCTTGAGTAGTTGGCGAAAAACGCTGGCCAAACGATGGACTAAAGCTCAGCTAAACGCGATGAGCCTTATAAGATGGATCTCTTATCAAGAACTTATCACAAGCCTAAAATACTTATAACATTTTAATAGATGAACAATGAAGAAATGATATATTGAAAGGGAATAAAGTTGTAATGTATAAAGTATGTAGGCCTTACGGCCATGTACAATATAAATGTTAACATTACAATGAAAGTACAAAATGGAGAGTAAAGAAGGGTGAGCCGAGTTGCAGAATGCTTAAGCATTTCTTGGTTCTTTTACAAGTTAAGAAAAGAAGATAATGGTTTCTCTCTCTAATATTTCTCTAAGCTCTCACTTATAGTTTGACTAGAGAGGAGGTGGAAGATCTTTTATAGAAGGTGAAAAGACTAGTCCTTTCTGTCGACAGGCTCTTAGGGAGCTCTCTAGGTTTTGATCGATTCAGACCAGACAACGTTAGATGGTAGGAAAGGAGGCATTATATAGACTACTTTACGTGGGAAGCTTTTATTCTTCTGAATATGTCAACACCAATTGAAGTTCTGTCAAGTCACATCAACTCTAACTGTCATTCTTGTCTGCTAGTAAATATTCATCGCGTGATGATGTGGTTCCTCGCCTAGGGACGTTAATAGGCAGACAAGCTTCTTATCGAATAACTTTTGCACTCACTCCTCTTGCGGTTCACTGTCTTATTTTTTTTTTTGTTATAATTCCCAATAAAACACTAAAAAGCAAGGTAAAACAAGCATGAGACTTATTCAAGTTATATTCTCTTATGTTTATGAATTTGCGATAAATCTATATGTTTTGACACATTATCTTATGTTTTTGACTTTATTGTTCTACCTAAAAGGTCATAATAACTTCTATTTCTATAAGTTATCAGTTGCTGAGGTTGGAAAGACTCATGATGGTCTTGAAGAGAGGATGAAGCAGATGGAAAATAAGAAGTTGGTGGGGGGAGGGGTGAATTAAGGATTTGAGGTAGGAGTTAAGTGTTTTGGTAAGAGAAAAATTAAGGATTTAATTTTCTTGGGGAAGAGTGATTCAATTATGGTGTATTTTGAAGTTTTAGAATGATTGTATTTGGAAGGTGAATGTTTTTATTAGAGTAGGAGCATTTTTGACAAATTCGTTGCGGTATATTTTTAATACATTAACAATAAAAATTTATTTTTTCCATTTATCCAAATTGAACATTAAAATTTGCCATTTTTGATCTCATCAGCCCTTAGGCTATTCATGTACCATATATAAGAAACCCTTTTTATTAATGAAGTATGTAGATAATGGGCCTTAAAATGAGGTCTATATCACACAAATGTCTAAATTTTTTCATTTTTTACTAAAAAAGAAATGGAGTTTTAACTCATATAGCTTAAATAGGGGTGTTTATTTACATGTTCGACCTAACAATACAACTTATTTCATAAAGTTCTGGTGGGCTACAAATTTACACAAAAAGGTTGAGCGCATAAAAGTACCCATCATTATTAGAAATATTATTAAGAGATAAGAAAAAAAGAAGAAAAAGGAAAGAGAACTGTCGCATATAAGGAAAATAGAGAAAATCGGGCATATTTGTTTTATTTTCAAAATACACGTATGAGAACCTTCTTTGTTGAAGCAACTTTCGAAAACTGCAGCGTTCTTGAACGAAAAAATCAACCAGCATCGCTATTTTCTATTTCTGTGTAAGAAAGCTAGGGTTTTGACCGTCAAATACTGTTTTGTTAAGTAATGTATGATCGTTCTTGACTAAACTTGTAAGGGTATATTATGTATATTATAGAACATTTGGTATGAAACTGATTTCAAGATTATTTCCCAACTTTAGTTTCCGTGTAAGAAAGCTAGGGTTTCGACGAGAGAGGACACATAGAAAGGAAATTTTTTAGATGTCGAATACTGTTTCGGTAAGAAATGTATCATCGTTCTTCACTAAACTTGTTAGAGTATATTATGTTTATTACATAACATTTGTATGAATTTGAAATCGAGATTTTTTCTAAACATATTTTAATGTTCAAACAATAAAAATGTGCGTTTGAACAAAATTGAGAACCAACTTTTCTTGTGGAATCAACATGCATTTGGTTTCCAATGAATTTTCATATTTCTATATTGATGTTTATATGCTACTGTTGCCGAAAGAAAAGAAAATTGTGCAGTTTAGTAATGGTATGTAGGTATGAGGCCTTGATCGCATTCTGCATTATGAGATGAAATTACATGCGACAACAATTGACTATGCGATGAGACTGCTACCAATGGAAGTTGGTGGTTGGAGAGATTGCAAGGTAACTTGCATTTTCCGTTTTAGCTACTCAAATGAGAAAGATTACACGATGACTATTATGTGATATGAGCTTCCTTTACCTAGAAGTAGTTGACTTCATCCTCGTGTAGAAAGGTTGGTGAGCTGATTTGACTTTGTCACCCAATTGAATTCAGAATAAGGAGGTGACAATAACACGTGGCTTTCTGACATTGATTGAGTCTCACTACAAAGCAGAGGTAATCATTCTGGCATGGAAAGTTTTACTAGAGAGACTTATAAATAGGTGAAGTCCTGTCACTTTTGGGGGTACTTTTACTTGTATTCACTTGAGAAATAATTGAGAGAATTTCAAAGATTTTCAGAGATCCATCATGAGCTTGAGTTCAACAAGGAATTGTAAGAAAGTGGAAAGAAATTCTTGTCTAAGGAATTAGGCAATAAAGCTAATTGATTGTGAGTGGTTTCTTCCTATAAATGTTTTAAAAAATAAAAGGATTTCGAGTGTGTTTAAATTATTAAATGTATTCCTAATGAAACCTTGAGTTACATGATTTCTCTTATGTTCTCCAATTCTTAAAAACATATTTGATATATACATGGTTTGAATTTGAAATATACTGGAATGATGTGATGAGATGATCTTTGGTACCTGAAAAATAGGTGAGACGATCAATAATATCCTCCAGCTATATCGAAAGTAATTAACTAAGAGAATAACTGAAGAAATATAAAGAACAAATAACATAGAAGGCTTCGTTAACTCAGTTAGGCAAATACCACCTACGTTTAGAGAGCTTCTCCGCTCATATAAGAAATATTATTATAAATGAAATGAGTAATCAATAACACTCTTAAGTTATGACAGAAACTTAATCAAAGACAGGCTCCCCTTGAATTTGTGTTTGAATCTACTTGAAGATAAACTTAGGATCCCTCTGAATTCATTGACCGCAGTTCAACTATTTCAGTCTTCTTTCATATTTCTTATCAACAAGTGCAACGTAAATACCACTTGCAGAACTTCAGTAATTCACTTCAAAACGAAGGCAATTCAAGTACCTTCTTAAATAATAATTCTTCAAGAGAGAACTTCTCTGAAATCAATTTTCCATCAATGCACACACCGAACTAAGTCAATAGCTTAGCTATTTAAAGATCACGATAATATATCTCCTATAACTTCTTTATGCAAAGATATAGATAAAAGATTCCTATTATGAAGAAAAATCTTTTATCTTTAAATAATATCCTTTATTTAAATAACCACATTAATAATAATAAAAAGAAACTTATTATTTCTTTTTGACAAAAATATCCACAAACTCCCCATTTTTGTCAAAAAGAGAATAATTCTCTTTATTTTTTTTCTCGAATAGAAAGTCTAGTAATGCACATGCAATCCTTGCCTTGATTGTGAGAAGCTTCACAATTTAAAGGCTTTGCAAATCTTCTCCACTTCTTGTTAAAAAAATATAGATAAAGATTCCTAATAAAGAGGAAATTCTTTTATCCCATCAATAGATAAAAGTTCCTAATAAAGAGGAAAATTTTTTATCCTATAAATATTTATTTTTTCTTTTTTGAATAAAATATCTAACGATAATGAAAAAACTTCTTATTAATTCTTTTTGACAAAAAATCTAACAAACTCTCCCTTTTTGTCGAAAAGAGAATATTTTTTTTTTATGTTCAACTAGATGCCCCTTAATAAAATATCACCAATAGTAAAGCCATATAAATGATAATAATAATAATGAGCCATCTTGAAAAGCAGAGTCTTCCAGAAGATTATATCAAGCAGGAATCAATAAGAATCATCAATCGAACAATAGTCAAAACATAAGTTATACCAGAAGCCATAACATACTCCTACAGAAGCAACAAAATATCAAAACAGAGGCTACACCTCAGTAGACAAAACATACTGCCACGTTGATCCATAGTCAAGACAGAAGTCATAACTACATAACAAAATAATCATAACTACAAAACTCTCCCCCTTTGAACACAAAAAGAGGTCATTCTCAAGACAAAATAATCATGTCAAATTTTTTTTTAAACTTCCAGTGATAACAGTTATCAATTTGTCGAATTCCTTTCATAAAAACAATATTGTTCTTATCTGTCACATACATCCTTAGTTGCAGAAATTTACTGTATAACCTTGGTTACACAGTTGGCTAATACTAATTAAATCTGCAGTAAGTCCTGCATATATAGCATAATTAAGTCTCGGAAGATTCGTATTACCTATATTTCCTCTTGTCAAAATTCTTCCTTTTGCTCCACGAAAAGTTACATGCATTAATTGAAGAACATTCTTTTAATTTTGAAAATATGAGCGATTGTCAGCCATATGCCTTGAGCAACCACTATCAAAATACCGATCTTTAGTTGATGTTTGATTTGTAGTGAAGGCAACATTACATTTATCAGAGGACCGCTTTACTCTCCACACCATATTAGTATTTCTTGACTTGTATATATCAGACTTAGATCTCTGAAGAGTTATGATTAGAATGATAGGCATTTTCTTTAAGAAATTTATAGCAAAAAGGCCTTTATGACCACGCTTACCAAAGTGATGACACACCCTTCTTTTGAACAATATTGTTTATGACTTGATTGGCTTTGATAGGAATAACCTTCTTTGTTAGCACATTTTCTTCCTTGTTTTTGGCTAGAACAAAAACAGTTGAATTCTTTTGTTTATAAACATGTTCCGAAGAGTTATAACCAAGATCATGCTTATTTCCACTATTTCTACCAGTATTTAGGATATGATTTAAACTATCTATGCTAGAATTCAACATCTTTACTTATTTAGACATTTGTTCATACTCTATTTGAGCTTCTCTCAATTTCAGTTTCAGAAAGGATATAACAGTCAACAACAATTTATTTTCATCCAGCAACTTCTGTATTTTTTTTTTCTGAATAGCCCAAGCTGATGAATCCTCCTTTCATAGTGCTGCAACTCATCAAAAGTCATAGTATTTTCTGTTTGACAATTTGAGTCTTCAATGCCTGAGTTAGATTCATCTCCGGATATAATATTGATAAAGGCATTGATATATTCCTCTTTCTCATCACTTACATCAGACTCTTCATCAGATAGGGTAGTGCCAAAACTCTTCTTTTGTCTCCTCAAATAAGTCAGACATTCAGTCTGATAATGGCCGCATCCTTCACATTCTTTGCACTTAAAAGATTTGTTTAATTTGACAGCAGATTTGACAGTATACTTCCGATAATTAAGCATAATTTGTGCCATCTAATATTGGAGGACGAGTTGTTGACCCACCTTCCTTGATTGATGCCATTGAAAACTCAATGAACCAGAGTCAACCTGCTCTGATACCAATTGAAAAATAGGTGAGACGATCAATAATATCCTTCATCTATATCGAAAGTAATTAACTGAGGGAATAGCTAAAGAAACAGAAAGAACAAATAATATAGAAGGTTTTGTTAACTCGGTTCGGCAAATACCACCTACGTCTGAAGAGCTTCTCCGTTTAGATAAGAAATATTATTAAGATTGAAATGAGTAATCAACAACACTCTTAAGTTATAACAGAAACTTAATCAAATACATGCTTCCCCTGAATTTTTGTTTGAATCTACTTGAAGATAAACTCAGGCTCTCCCTGAATTCATTGACCACAGTTCAATTATTTCAGTCTTCTTTCATATTTCTTATCAACAGGTGTAGCGTAAATACCACTTGCAGAACTTCAATAATACATTTTCATAAAGAAGGCAATTCGACTACCTTTCCAAATAATAATTCTTTGAAAGAGAACTTCTCCGAAATCAAATTTTTATCAATGCGCACACCGAACGAAGCCAACAGCTTAGCTATATTAAGATCACGATAATATATCTTCTGTAACTTCTTTATGCAAAGATATAGATAAAAGATTCTTATTATGAAGGAAAATCTTTTATTTTTAAATAATATCCATATCTTTAAATAATATCCTTTATTTAAATAACCATATTAATAATAATTAAAAGAAACTTATTATTTTTTTGACAAAAATATGCTACAGTACCCTATGCGATGAGATGCCTCACACTTTCTGTGCGTTCTGGTGTGAGATGTCTTATAATTTCCTGTGTGATCTAGGATAAGATGCCCTATTCTTGTTGTGTGATTTAGAAGAGGATATCTCATACTTGCTGTGTGATCTGTTATGTGATGTCCTTTACTTGCTGTATAATATGGCATTGTAAGACGCATAATGAGTGATGAAATTGATGATGAATTGATGTTGCATAGAGATCACTCCGCACAACTACAACCCAGCAAAAGAGTGGGGTAAACACTTGAGCTAAGAAAAGGGTACAAAAGATGTAATTGAACATGCAAAACAATTATGCAATATGATTTAAATGATGTCTTATGCGAGATGCATGCTTATGAGATATGAGTTATTATGAATGATTGAAAAGAAATGCTTTCCATATGATTTATAAATGTTGTTAATAAAAATTGGATTGTGTTGATCACCTAACGTGTTGAGATGTTTGATTGGAACTCAATGTTTTATTATTATTGAAACACATTTATATCACCTGATTTGGCGAAATGAATTGCAACATGTTATGACAGAAATTGACTTAATAAATGTGTTGGTAAAAGACCCCACTCACTAAACGTGTTTGTCTAACCTTCAAATATTTTGTTTTATTCCTCCCCAGGTAGCGAGGAACATCCAGTTTTTGACTGTCAACTTGCATAGCATGTAGAAGCTAGGTGAGGAGAGTCAAACTATGGTTTTGAGATGTGTATATATTTTTAGACTCCTCCTCGCCTAACTCGTCACATTATAATTGGTTAAGTGTTCATTGCCGCCTTCCCTTCTCGCATTATCTTGTTGTACAGCGTTGCCTTTCTTCACAACGCATTGTCTAATTCCTTTGGCTTCTGCCCATTTTCTCGCGTTATCTCAAAACGCCTACTCAAGCCTATTTCTGCTTACTTCAAAAATTAATTTACAAGAAACCTCTTTATTAGGATATGAGTTTCACAATTTCGCTCAGTTACACCAAAATGATAGATCAATTAGTTACGTTGGAAATAATCCATAAGAGTAATTCATAATAAACTTGACCCAAGATCATTCCAAGATGCGGAGCAAAATGAATTTTTGAAACTTGAATAAGGAATCATGTATGTGGTAAAACGTAAAAGTACATCTAATTGTCCAAGTATGCTATTTTAGTAATACAAGACGAGATAGACGAAAGTAAAATATTTTGGAATGATTTGAGAAAGGAAATTCAAACCCTACTATTGTTAGTACTTAATAGACGGAATGTTGCTAAACTTGTTGATATTTTGCTAAGCAAGTTAAAAGAGCTCTTATCGGAGAACAGGGCTAAGAGAGAAACCGTAAAGAGTGCTCAAGTATCTAATCATTCGAGCTCTTCATGTGATAGATTCAATAGAATGTTTAATCTGTAAGTTTAATGTGATTTGCGTGATAGATTTTGTTAGTGCATCACGTGTCTCTAGATTGCCATTGTAAAGGAGTAATGTTTAGACGACCAGTGAGGCTGAAGTGAGATAATTTCTCCCTGCATTTGTGATCCCTACGATAAAGATGAAGAAGTTATTAAGGAAGAGTTGTACTACCTACATGGCTTATTTAGTAAATACCCCAAGCCAAAGAGTTAAAGCTTGAGAATGTTTTTATGGTACAAGAGTTTTCAAATGCATTGTCTGACGATATACAAGGATTACCGTCGATAGTGACATTGATTTCTCCATTGATTCAGTACTGGTATAACATCATTGCATCAAGTACCATACGAAATGGCTTCAACGAAGCTAAGAGAATTGAAGGCTCATTGTAGAAATTGATGAATAAGGGTTATATGTGGCCTAGTGTTTCTCCATAGGTTACACTAGTATTGAGTCATTAAGAAGAAAGGTGACACCCTAAGGTTATGTATTTGATTAATGGTAGTTGGATAAGGTAAGATCTATAATAAATATCTATTGCTATGTATTGGCGATTTGTTTGCTCAACTAAAGGATACTTCTATATCCTCTAAGATTGATTTGAGATCAACTTATCATCAATTAAGAATTAAGCAATTACATGTACCAAGTACCATTCAAAATGAGTTATAGACATTATTGGGTTTCTTGTGATGTTGTTTGGTTTGTCATCTAATGCACCAATTGCATTTATGGATTTCACAAATCAAACATTTCGACCTCATTTTGGATCAAATTGTGATTGTGTTCATTGATGACATATTGGTTACCTTTAAAGGGAAAAGAAAAGAATGCCAAACACTCGAAATGGTGTTGCATTTGCTACGAGACAGATGGTTGTATGCTAAGTTTAGTAAATATATGTCCGTTTTGGCTCAAAAGGTGAAATTCGTAGGTAATATATATTATCACAACTGAAGGTGTGCTTGTTGATCGTTAGGAAGTTGAAGTAGTACTTAATTCCGAGCAACCCACAACAACTACTAAGATACACAATTTTCTTGGTTCAACTAGATACTACAGTGATATGGTGAGGATTCTCGAAGTTAGCTCTTTTGGACAAAAAGACAATTCTGCTACTTTATTCCAAGTAACAACCGTAAGAGTGAAGACCTTAACAAGGCAATCTCTTGCACCATACATATGCACGTACAATGAAAAATGGAAATAATCCCTTTCAAAATTTGTAGAGCATAAAAAGGAAAAAATATCTATGAGAGATAAAATGTAGAGTGTTCCAAATAAGTAAAAAGTAAAGTTTGTTGGATCAACATTTTATGAGACAAATCTTGAGACAACAACAAGACAATTTTACCAAGACCAAGCCACCTTAAACGAATATAGTTAATTTTACAATTATAATGTAATAATAAAAATATAATCCTGAATACAACTTAAGAGGGTCTCCTAATCTTCTAATATAATTATGAATTGCAAAGCTCCAAATTATGAACCACAAATTAAGAGTCAACTCCTAAACTATCAACATAACTCAAATAGTATAAAATATGTACTTCTGTTAAAAAGTTAGAAGTTCGAATCTACGAATTAAGTTTTACGAAAAAAAATCTCCGTTACCGATTTACCACTTGATGATCCAATTTTAAACAAAACTGTTTCCAAGTGCAAAAGATAATATAACATCCAAGTTCAAGAACCTAATTTATTGCATGGCCCACACCCAAGATTCTAAACCATCATGCTCTCCGTTTATTCCTATTCCCTCCCCCTCCATTTTTGATCTCTTCCTATAAAGTCTCTCCCTTTTCTTTGCCTCTCAACACCTCCAAACTTCATTTTATATTGAAAGACCCCTCCCATTTTTCTAATCTCTCTTCAAAATCCTTAAAAATTATCCATGGAGAAATCTGTTTATTCATCCGCCCAACAATTCCCTCACCCATTGCCTTCCTTTCCCAGCTCCGCCCTGGAAAGCGGTTGGACTGCCTATTTGGACAACCCCTCCGACGATGACACCAACACTTTCCCCACCTCCTCCTTGCTCTCTGACGCCGCTTCTCACGCTGTCGCTGCCGCCCACCCTCCAACTCCGCTCACCAACCACCTCCAATTCCCAACGAAATTGATTCTCAAGCCTAAACAACCACACCTTTTTGTTGATACTTCTCTTGAAGATACTGCCAGTTCTCCTGATAATAGCCCCAAGGTCAAGAAATTTATTATTATTTTTTGTTTCTTTTTTAAATTGAGACAATTTTTTAATTATTTAAATTATTGTTATGTATAGGTTGGTGATCATTTGGGACCGTTCGATGGGAATCATTATCGAAGAAAGAGTTCACTGGTATTTTATTAGAAAAATTATTTCATTTATCATCAAAGAATTAAGTTTTTTTTTTTTTTGTATAACTAATTTATTTACGGAGATTTGTTTGTTTTATGTATGGGGCAGGGAAATGGAGAGAAATATAGAGATCATGAAAGAAGATTGGAGATAAGTTTTAAAAGGAAGGCTTCTGAATACACAGACTTGAAGAAAAGAGGATTGTGTTTGGTTCCTTTGTCCATGCTCACAAATTACTTGGATTGAAAATTTGGCATAGGAAGAGCATAGTTTGGTAAATAAGATACATATACTTAATACTGTCAATATTCGACATCACTTGTCTTTATTGATATTCGATGTCTCACTTCATATTATTGTCGAGGTGTCAAATTCTAAAAAGGAAGAAAAATTTGTATATGATAGTGAAAGTTTTACAGTCAACTAGCGACCTGCCTAATTTGGGTAAGGTTACAAGCATGGCCTTTATGGTCGGCTTAATATGTAAAATTGTAAATTTAATTCAAAGTTAATTTACTTACTAAGTTAGCTACGCTATTAATTTAGTTCATACTAAAATCTAACTCGACGATAATTGACATGTATTCTTTCTTTTTAAAGTCGAAGGCTCAATCTCATTCTGAACTAAAAAGCGCTAAGCCTATAGAGATTTCATAATAAATAATAAATGATCTAATTGAGAGATTTTTTCAAAACAAAAGAAAAAAAGAAACAAAAGGTTGTGAATAAATAATTTAAATTACGGTCAAACTTAAAACCAATTCATTTTACTTTGTCTTTTTGAACCCTCATTTTCTACCTAACTTTTTTCATAACCAAAGGTTGTAAATAAATAATTATCATTTATTTAAAAAAAATTAATTTTTATTTATTTATTTATATAGATGTCTAGGACAGCTTAAGCACATTTGAACTAATTAATCACTATAAATTAAAAAAAAAGGAAAAAAGAAAGAATTAGTGATGCGGGGATTGCAAAACCAAAATGGTACATAATTTTTAATTTGGGAAAAGAGAATGAAATTGGTGAAATTTGGTTAATTCAGTAATTGGAAGAAAATTAAGTTAGGAGGTTTAGAAGAGGCGGAATTAGTGACGTGGCGTATGATGATAATTGGTCCCAAAATCCAAATTAGCGTGAAAGTAAGGTCGAAAATTTTAATTATTTGAACAGAACGTGGGGCCCATTCCCTGCCCCAATCAGAGCGTTGACGCTCGAGTGTTATGCACGATTCAAATTAAATCCCCATCTCTACTTAGCTACTAATTCCCCATTTACTAATTTAGACTCAAATCTCTTCTTTATTTCTTTTCTTTTTTTTTTTCTTTGGTTTTTAATATACTTTTCTTTTCTTTTTTCAATTCACTTATTTCTCCATCTCTCCTATCATTTTGTTTTAGAAAAGCTATCATTTTTAAATCAGGGAGAATATTTATGCAATCCGACCTACTACTGCTCTCCTTTCATTTTTTTCGTTTTTTGTTTTTTAAATTATTTATTATAGTGTATGTCAATGTCAATTAAGATGTTAGAAAGATCGATTTTACCAATATTTTGATAATTTCAATATTAATAAAGATCACTTTTTTTTAAAAGAGATTATATAAAAAACTAAAAAAAATACATCAAGATAGATAAGTAAATAAATAAATATTCTACACTTTTTAAATTAGTTTCAATATGTCTACTACATGGGATCTACCTTAACCTAAAAAATCTAGGTGAGAAATAAAATTAATCCTTCTTAATAAATGAGTTTCTCCACTATAAAATGAGCAACGTCAAAAAGGTTCATTGTTCCCTCTAAAATACAATTAATTTAGCATGGGCTACATGAGCCTCCAATATTGGATAAATTGATAAGTTGGAATTCTCGACTCACCAACCGAAAGTTAGTCGTTTTTTGGTCATAAAAAGTTGGGGTTAAAGTTCCATAAAGAGTATTTTTATAGGCCAAAATCTCCTATAGAATATTTGGTTGCTTATTTTAGTATTTTGTGAATAATTTTACCATAATATAAATGACTATTTATCTATTTTTCAATGTTGAAAATCTATTAATATTTAGAAATATCAACCAAAATGTCTAACATGTCAACCAAAATTTAATATCTCTCTCAAATACCAAATCAGAAGCAATAATATTTTAATTGATTGATTATATATATAATATTGATCAGTACTCTATCTCTTGCAGGCCATAAGTTTTTTTATTTTCAAAACTAAAAAACATCACTTATGAAAAATTTTAAATAGGAAAAATAAGTTAAAACTAAAATTTGTCATTACTTATATATATATATATACCATGATTATTTAGTAATTCTCGATTCATTTTAAAATTTTAATATTTTAGTATTTATCATTCATTTGACATTATTTGAAAAAAAGAAGTTTTGCAGCTTATTATTATTTTCACCCTATGCTTGATCTAATTTTTTTTTGTTGAATTTAAAAAAGTGTGAAAAGAAGTTATTGATAATATATCTCAATTAATGTGTCGATTTATCCATAGATTGCACCAAATAATTAATGTGTCAAATTATCATCACATCAATTTGATTATGTATGTAATTATCAACATTGAAGGGTAGTCTTTATATATCTAATAATTTATATATTTCATTAAAAAAAAAAAGTCTATTTGGTGCACATTATTTTATTTGTTCTAATTTCATATTTTATTCTATAATTTAATAGTTACATTATTAATATTTTTAAGAGAAAAAAATGCATCTTTTGTAAACAAAGTGATCGTTCTTTTATTTAGTTGTTGCTCTTTGTTATAGTTTTGTATTAAATATATAGAGCTTCAAATACCACAAAATAATTTTCACTTTCTATTCTTCCTTAAATAAACGTCATTTTCTATTTTATAAAATATACATTTAAAATGTAAATTTTAAATAACTTCAAATATAATCGGGATAAATTAAAAAAAGTATATTTTTTATTGATTGATGAATGAGAAATATACTTTGAGAAGGAAAATATAAAATTACTTAGTTGTAATAATTTAATATTATTAAATTCTCAACATCTCGATATACCCCTCAAAATGGTGTCTTTTTCGTTTACTAATATCGATTTGGATTTGATGGATTCTTATACCATATTTGATAATATGAGATTATATCTCAAAATGGTCAATTAACAATGTGAGAAGTCATCTATCTATCTTATAAAAAGTGTCAGTTTCCTTAAGTTTTTAACGTGACATTTTCTGCCTCTCAACAACAATTTATTACTTCATCTTTCTTTCTTTTTTCCACGTATTTTGTCCAACTAAATTATTTTTATACAATAATTTATCTCTTACTTTTCTTGACTTACTCAATTATATCTATCACATTTTCTTATATACCTATATCTAGATTAAAAATATTATTATACAAAAGCAAAAGAATTCATGATGGTTACTAGGTTTAGAATCTATGTTTATTTAATATTTAATCTTTATTTATTTACTCCTTTTCCCAATCATATTAATATGTGACTTTTAAACTTTTTTACCTTAACAACCGTCTATCAAATATATCAATATAGTCATCAACTATACATTTTCAATCTTTTTTAAAACTGAAATTTGGAAGATAAGTTTAAGAGAAACATCACTGAATTGAAATCACATTATCTGAATAAAAGTGATTTTGAATATATGAAAGTATACTTAAAAAAAAAAAAACTTAAAAGGATTAAAAGCTACTATCTATATCAATAATGTATATCTTCTTTTTTGGTAGCTCAATTATAGGAACTTCATAGTTAAACGTGTTAGCTTAGAACAACTTTATGTTAGATAATTTTATGAGAATTTTGCTAGAAAACATGTGAATAGAGAGCAAAGCACACTAAAATAACCCATATAAGTTTGTGGAGGGGCAACTTTTACTCTTAGAAGTCTCGAAGACAAACAAAGATGATGTTGTTGAATCGTAGGAGAGATGCACGGAAGTGTCGAGGAAACAAGAATTTCAAATCCTAAACCTAACATAAAATTACTTGTGGGTGAACTTTAATATAAGTAGGCCTTCTAAGATAAAAGCAAAAGCTTATTGTGTTCTTTGACAATAAAAATTAGTTGTTAAGGAAAAACAATAATATTGTTGAAATTTGTAAAAGAAGATGATAATAAGAGACATATATTGAGGACAAAAGAATTGATTGGAAGTGGGCAGGCCAAGGGGATTAGGGAAAGAGGGAAAATTCATGAATGTTGTGTTAAGATGTTTAATTATTGAGCATTATATAGTTGTTTTTCAATTTTTTTATATGTTAAAACACTATTTAGAAATAAATAAATAAATAATATAATGGATAAAGATGTAATAATTATTTGTGTGGAGAAAAATGCCAAAATAAAAATGTGGCGTGCAAAAGTGCATGCATACCTTCATTTTAATAAAAAAGAGATGATCAATTACTATATGTAATAAAATTATGGGATATATGAGAGCATTCTTGAATCATACGCCTATTTCGATGTTGACAATATCCTCAATTTTGCTTTTGTACGTCAATTCTCAATTTCATTTTCGTTATTATTAATACCAACCTTTTTAAATAAATTAAAATATTTATAAAATGTAGCAAATGGTTAAATTCTATCGATAATAATTTTTATTACTGTTTATTAATATCATTGATATATCAGTATGTATTAATATCTATCATTTATATAATATATAAAATTTTGATATATTTTGTAAATATTTTATCAAATTTATTCTTTTTTATAATTCTCTTTATTATTAATTGGTAGTATTTGTTATTTTATTTTGACTATGCTATTTTTGAACTATTAACTCGATAGAAAATATCAATTTTAGAACTCTAGACTAACTTTGCTATTTTTTCAAAATAAATTTGATTGATCATAAGCTTATAAAAGTAAGAGCGATTATAACCTTTGAATGTGCTAAAATATTGCCACTTTAACCATGTAATTATAAGTTCTCACTTCAATTATTAAAATACAATATGAAATTGGTAGACTTTTTCTTTTAAAGAAACAACATTATAACTATTTTTTTTTAAAGTTTAATGAATTTTAAAAAGAGTTTTAGTTTTTAATTTATACATGGTACATGTTATAGATGACAACCGCTTTAGATTTTGGAATCAACAAAGAAGAGATTGATACTGTCACAACGATGAAAAATATGAATGAGATACTTGATGATTTCTTTATTTAAAAGAATAAAGAATAATATAAATTTCTTAATTTATATTTGGTTTCTTTTAGTTTTAAATGAAAACTGTTAAACTTATATTTAAAAAATGCTTCTAAACTATAAAAAAGTTTTATAAATAATCTTTAAACTCAAAATAAATTTTAAGAACATTTTTTAAACTTATGACAAATCAGAGATATTTTTATAATTTAGCAGAATTAATAAACAAACAATCCAGGTGACTAGGAATAAGGAAGGAAGGAAGGAAGGAACTGCCGTCATAATAACGCCAATTTCGGTAGCTAAGTAAACTTTTGAAGAGAAGAAAGAAATTAGAAAAAGAAAAAAGAAAAAAAGAGAGAAGTAAAAGAAAAGATTGTCATCTATGACATATACAATGCCTATTATGACGTTAAAATAATGTTTATCCATCGGATAACATTTTTTAATGATGAATTTCGATCAACTCACGATGTGACACTTTATTTTTAAAAAAAGCTATGATGTGACATTTAGAGAAAAATATTAATGGAAGCCAATGTATTGCAAGAAACAATAGTATTAAATTTCCATTAACATTTCAATAATGTAACTAATATTTCGAATTTTTCAATGAATTCGATAATTGATACTGTGATGATTTCATATCTTTTATTATATCGTCCAAAAAGTGAAGTATAAAAAAATTATTAACATACTAATAAAATAAATAATACACATATATTAAAGATACTGATTTAGTTTAGTTAAGTTTATTGCAACTTTTTGGTGCTTGGTACACCTTTATTGCTGGCTTTTCGTCCTTTAAAATAGACAAGTGAAAATGTAATTTTGAAGTGACACATGCTAGAACATAGTATAATTAACAAATTTGGTTGTTCTTTTCATTTGTAATAAACTAGTACCATAATGTATTTCAAATCAGTGCATGACAAATTTTGTTATTGGAGCTAAAATATGTTAATCAAAACTACTAACCATTTTTCCAAAGCTATTAATAAGATCTAATTACTCTCTACTTAAATGTCTGATGATTATCAAGGATGAACTTTGCTTTTGCAAAAGAGTATTGGACATGCAGTCTCAAAATTGTCACTACTAGTATATAATTCCCCATACAGTTTCTCTTTTTTCTTATATCTCGTTATTTACCTCATTGTTATTTCCTAACTTTACTATTATTTTGGTATGGTTAAACCTAATTTCTCTATTATGGATAATATACTAATCCTAATTCATATTTAGAATTTAAAAGTTAAAACGGTTAGCATAGAATGCTATCAAACATGTTGTAAATAATGCATGCATAAGTATGTCGGTATAAAATTAACATATAGTAGATATGTCGGCAAATTAAAACTTGCATACATTTTGATGTGAAATCCAAAATAGGGGAATAATTTATTTGAAAACTCTACTTTTTTTAATCCCTATCCCTTTTTTAGTTTGAAAATAAATCCAAAAAATCTTGAGTGATTGAACCCAAGATTGTGAATTTGGATTGAAAATTAAGGTCCAATGTATGTAAATAAGTCAAATTGAAAGGAGTTAGGTTAAAAGGCCTAGGTTGCATATGTTTTAAATTTAATTTTAAAACATTGATTATGGTTCACTACTGTCATATCCAAGTGTCACAAATCGTTAATATGGTTGGCACTTTTATGACCATTATTATTATTAAATAACAGTTTATTACCAAACTTTATTGGATAAGCTTTTTGTTATTCTCTCACTTGCCTCTTAACTTTGATTTGCAATTCAATTAGTTTGGTGATCCATCACCTTAGTTTCACTGTCAATTATGAAGTCATTCAATTTAATTGACTTTAATTTCTTACTTAAATATGGATAAAGATACATACCCGATGATTATAGTAAATCTTAATTAAGATAGAAGAATCAACCATTACATTTAGAAAATGAGCATTTATAAAAATAACAAAATAAATTCAAATATTTATAAGCTATAACAAAATTTTGAATTCTATCAATAATAGAAATTAATAGACTTCTATCACAGGTTATCAATGTCACTGATAAAGTATATCAATGACTATCAATGTCTATTATTGGTAGAATCTGAAATTTTTGCTATATGTTGTAAATATTTTGTCAAAATTGTCATTTTTGACGATTCTCTTTTAGAAAAACCTTATTTTATCAAATTATTTAACCTCTTAATAGGATAAGTTAATAAGTCAAGATTTTAATGGATCAAACAAGAATGTATTTAATATAATTAATGAGATCCAGTGTTACTATATTGGACACATATATGGGACAATTCTATTGGTAGATATTATTTACATTTAGAAAGATTTAGACAAAATGCATTAATTGAATAAGAAATTTCACAAATGTCCTAATTTGAAAATTATTTTCTTAAATAGAAAAGATAATATTTTATGGACAATTCTAACCTTTCAATAATTATTAATTAGATATTAGGATTATTAATTAGATATTTTATTCATAATATTATTTGAAATATTTCCTTATTGAAAATGATTTGAATTTAATATGAATTCCATAACTTCCTTAATTTAATGTGATTAATGAATATGGTAATAAATTTTAAGTATCTTTTCAATTAACTATAAATCAAAACCTATTATTCTCCATCGTCGACAGCCATTATTGTCCATCACTTGAAGCTTTTTAAAATTTGTATTCAATTTTGTAATAACCGTAAGCTGCATCTTTTTTACAAGTCGCCGGCATTTACAATTCTCCATCACCTGAAGCTAAGATAATTTCCACAGTAAGTCATTTGTTCTTTTACCCGTTTAAAATTAAATAGTTAAACACCAAAACTACATGATTAGATCATTAAGAGTATATCATCTGCGTATATATCGTATATTTTAACGATATACCCCTCATTTTAATGGTTGTCTGATGTGATTATGTAAATATATACCACATATTATTTATAATTATTCTAGTTTTATAATATTATCGTAATATATAATAGTTTGTATATGTGATTTATTACATATATACCACATCTTGTTTACATTTATATTAGTTTTATAAATTACCCGTAAGATATAATACTTTTTAGTTGTTGTTTTATAATATATATTCCATATATTATTTACAATTATACTAATTTTATAATATTATCGTAATATATAATACTTTGTATATGTGATTTATTATATATATACCACATCTTATTTACATTTATATTAGTTTTATAAATTACCCGTGAGATATAATACTTTTAGTTGATGTTTTATAAAATATATACCATATATTATTTACAATTATAATTTATAATAACCTATAGTTGTAATATTTGTGTGTCAGGATGGCCAATATTGCAGTCTATTTTGATGGTTTTTTCAACGAAACTAATAATTACGTTAGTTATAGTGTGTCTGAAATAGTAGTTTATGAACATATGTCATATACTGAATTGTCCAATGTCCTTAGATCCAAGTTAGGTAGTTTTATTGATATGAACAATTTTGAGATATACCTTTGCTTAGGTTCTATAGAATGTCTTAAGAAAGATATGAGAATAAATAATGACAACGATGTTAAATGGGTTTACCATATAATAATATCGAATGTTGAACAACATATTACCCTTATTGTTCATTGTATTGGCCTTTTAGCTATTTCTTTGGGTTCATCGTCCTCAAGTTCATTTCAAACTGAAATCCATTCAGATGGGGGTCATTTTTTTGAAACCATAGATATGTCTAAGATAGCTTCCAACTTTTCACTAAAAAACCAAGACATGTTTTCAACCAAATCTTTATTGAAACAGTTTGTTCAAGACATTGCCCTTAGAGATAACTTTCAATACGTTACAGTCAAATCAAACAAGCAGGTCTTGATTCTGCAGTGCGTAATTGAAGATTGCCAATGGTCATTGCGTGCTTCTTGTTGCTATCATGGTGATAGGACATTATGGGTTCTTACTAGGTTTGATTCTGAACATACATGTTCAGCCGATGTTCCACTTACAGACCATAGACAAGCTACCTTTACGGTTATTAAGAACTTGATAAAGAACAAAATAAATTTAGCTGGTTCAGAATTGTCCACTCCTAAAGATATAGTTCATTATGTTCGTGTTGAACATGACTTAAACATATCTTACCAAAAAGCATGGCGTGAACGTGAGGCTGCGTTGGATGAGATTAGAGGTTCTCCGGAGGATTCCTACAAGATGGTCGCCAAATTTACATACATGTTGAATCTTAACAATCCAGGTATATTAATAATATACCTAACGGCCTATGTAATATATTTTTCATTAACAGTTTGTTGTTCTTTAATGTCAATATTTGTTATGTTCATAGGTTCTATTGTTGAATACCGAGTTGATGCAGATAGTAGATTTCTATATTTCTTCATGACATTATATGCTTCTATTGTTGCTTGGCAACATTGTCGTCCAGTCATATCTATTGATGGAACAAGCATGAAGAATAAGTATGGGGGTACTCTTTTAACTGCTTCAAGTCCTGATGCCAACGATCAAATTTTACCACTAGCATTTTGTGTTGTCGATTCTGAAAATGATGCCTCTTGGACGTGGTTTTGCAATCAACTGAAGCAAATCATTGGTTGTAGGAATGACATTGTGATAGTATCTAACCGACATAAAAGTATATGCAAAGCGATAGAGGTAGTATTTCCCAATGTTCTACATTGTATGTGTATGGTTCATTTACTTAGGAGCTTGAAGTTGAAGTATAGATCAATAGTCGATACCGTGTTCCATGCATGTGGCAAGGCTTACAATGTTGTTAATTTTGAACAACAAATGCGTTTGTTGGAATCTAATGCACCTGATATACGTGAGGAGTTACAATCGATTGGATTTTCAAGGTGGTCCCGTGCCTACTCACCCCTTAGTAGATATAATGTCATGACTACCAACATATCTGAGAGTCTGAATAATGCAATTATCAAGGCTAGAGAGTTGCCAATATGTTCAATGCTTGAAGTATTGAGAATGATGTTGCAGAGGTGGTTTTTTTAACGTAGAAATGAAGCAGCCTATCAAGTTACAGATTTTACAAAAACGGTTGAAGGTATTATAAGGGAACAAATTGAAAATAGTCTGCAGGTATATTTAACTTATAATCTAAATTGAATGTTAATATATACATCTTATTATCTAATATATACCTAATTATCTTCTACATGTAATTATCTATGTAGGTCAATCTAGCCAACAATATGAAATACCAGATCATCCATGGCACATCTCAATATGTTGTGTACTTGCCTTCGAAGATTTGTACTTGTAGGATGTGGGATATATTGCAAATACCTTGTGCCCATGCATTTGCTGTTCTTACCATGAAGCATTTGTCAATAAAACCATTTGTTTCACATTATTATTTGAACAACACACTTAGTTCAATCTATAGAGAATTAATAAATCCTTTAGGTTATCATCGACAATGGCAAGTACCTGATGATGTTTTATTTATTGTCATCCTCCCACCTAATGTAAAACGTCCAGTTGGTAGACCCAAGAAGATTAGAATCCCTTCTAAAATGGAGTTCAAGAGACGGATAAAATGTGGCCGTTGTGGGCGTTATGGGCATAACAGAAAGCGATGCAAGTTTTTCTTATCTAGCTAGTTTTTCATTGTATTTTATATTAGAATTTTTTATTATTGTTTAAAACTTTTGTTACGTTTATTTTTCAATTTGTTTTAACTTTAAGTTTATTTAAGATTTTAATTTAATTATTTCCATATTTTTATATTATTATCCATATGCACTACCACTACCATTTATTCGTTTTACTAAGTACATATATTATATATATACATCATTATATATTTCCTATTATGACAAATATATCGAATATCAAATACAAATAACATTGTTATAACACTGTTATAACATTTCATTAAATATAAATAACATACTATCACATATAAGAATTACAACTTGTTCCAAATATACTTATTAGATTTATATTGAACATTTTATCTTCATTCAAACAATAATTCCATGAACAATGAACACCATATAACAATATACTACATCATATAAATAATATATGACTTTAACGTCTTAGTGATTGCATAATACATACAGTGCACCAATTAATCAGAACGAAAAGTACATGTAAATGATTTCAGAAAATGATTTTTTTCTTCATTACATAACCTTCAACATTAACTATATCATTTTCAACTTAAAATTACTAAATTCTTTTTTATAATAAAAAACAAATTATTATGTTCTCTCTAATCATACACTTTCCCATACAAAGAACATTTATATAACATCATCAATTTGCTATAACATTGGATTAAATATAAAAAACATACCATCACATATAAGAATTACAACTTGTTCCAAATATACTTTTAAGATTCATATTGAACATTTTATATTAATTCGAACAATATGTCATGAACAATATACTACATCATATAAAGAATATATGCCTATAACGTCTCAGTGATTGCATAATACTAACAGTGCACCAATTAATCTTAACGAAAATTACAAGTAAATGAATTCAGAAATTGAAGTTTCTCTTCATCACATAACCTTGAACATTAACTCTATTCTATTCAACTTAAAATTACTAAAGTCATTGGGATAATAATTTGAAACTTGGACCTTCAAACCCTTGACTAGTGATCTCTAAGTTTTCCTTCTTTGGCTCTGCTGATCCAAATTTGGTTGTGAACGGTGACCTAAATATTTTTTATGGATGATTTCCTCTCCTTAGGCTCCTCGTCACTGCTTGCTTGTAAGCAAAAATCTCTCTTTCTCTTTCCTAATTAATCATTTAAAAAATATCATGGTATATAGATAATAGTATGTCATATATTTCAAACATTTTTCTTATACATACCTTTACTGTTATATTTTTCACAGCTCCTCTTTGATTAATATGCTTTTTCCCCAATTTCTTGGTCTGTAACAAACATTATAAACTTCATTTTCAGTTTATGTTTTAATTCATAAAATCACTAATACATAAATGATTTAAGAAATGTAATAACCTTCATTTTCAGTGTTTCTTTTTCTATTTGTTCTACTTCCTTTAGTAGAGCTGTGTTGTATACCATGTCATCTAAGCTCTCGTTCTGTCCATCTTGTCAATCAAGAATACATACACAATACTAAATATATAATTTACATACGTGTTTAAAAAAAAAAAACAATACATATACTAGTCATAACATCATACCCTTGCAGCTTCATTTCACTATTTACTATTGTAGTTTTGTCCCCTTCGTCATCCATATTTATATTTTCTGTATTACCATCTTCTCCATCGTCCACCAATCTGTCATCTCTTTCACCGTTTCCTTCATCACGATCCTCATCCCTATCTTCCCAATTTTCTTCTTCAGTCATTGAACTACTTCTATTAGTCAATTTTTTTATCTCTTCAACCTCCCCAATGAGTTTGTCCAGCTTCTTATTTAATTCTTCATTGTTTGCCAACATAATTTCCTGGAATTTTAGGAAATACTCAGGAATCTGAGTGTTAATACCCTCAGATTCTTTAGAGCATTCTCTTTTTTCAAAATTTCTGGTTTCAGTACCATGGAACATACTTCCTTCCATGACATCTTCATCAGAAAACAACCCCTTGAACACAAACTGAAATTTGAAAAGTATTGTACATAAGTATATTTGGGTATATTGCATATATACATATTGAATTTGAATATATTTCAATTTACTTAACTTAGTGCATTACCTGATTAGTGTCAAAGACCCTTTCGGCCAATTCCTTCCACTCTGGATGTGTGTCAACAACCCATGCATAAATTGCTATAACCAACTTTTTTAGCACAGAACATAGAAGGTTCACTCAATAGTGGTATACATTCATATGCCCATACTAAAATTGCATAAGCAAATCCAGAAATACCTACTGCTAGAGCTGAAGGGTTTTTTATAGACTTCTTTATTGAATCTATCACAACTTGATACTCTATTCTTCCCCATGGGTAACTATCAAATTGGGTTTCATCATCAACCAATTTGATGTGCTCAACATCTACCCCTGTTGTTAATTGTTTTCTTAGTAGAAAGTTTTCTAGGAAATAAATTTTTGCCAACTTCACTCTATCTTCATCTTTTACTTTTCTAGAGTCATTGAAGATGTATGCCAACGTTGACGTATAATATCCTCATTTTTGAAATACTTTCCTAAGACTCTACCCTTCAGTTTATCCATGTTCACTTGTGGTAAAGGACCACAATTCAAACCAGTTATGACTTCATATTCCCTAATTCCAAACTTAGCTATATTACCTTCAAAGTTGAACCAAAGTTCATCTTCCTTGGTCAAGGTACATTGCCGTCTTATGATATGAAATAGCAATTGGCTTTGGAATTTAGTTATTTTTAGATCAAGGAACTCCTAAACATCTCTATCTGCTCCTTATTAAGTTTTTGTTTTAATGTTTGTAATAACATCTAGACGTGCATATATACTAAATTTATGTGATCTAGACCATTTATTCCTTTTCACGATTAATGGTGCAACCTGCAAACATTAATATTAAGTAATATCCATTTGGCAACAATATGATATATGACAAAGAATACCTCATTCAAATCATTATTTGAATCCCTTTTTTGTGCACTCCTATTTTTCATTTTTTCTTTCTGTTAACATTATAAATATTCATTACAATATAATAAATCATAATTATAATTCAGAGGATGGACAAAATTATATATATGAGTATATCGCAATATACTGCACCATATAAAGAATATATGATATATATTTGACAACATATATGATATATGACAAAAAATACCTCCTTCAAATCATGATTTGCATCCCTCTTTTGTGCGATCCTATTTTTCATATTTGCTTTCTGTTAACATTATAAATATTCATTACAATATAATAAATCCCAATTATAATTTAGTGTATGCATCAAATGATATATATGAGTATATATAAAAAATACTTTTTTTTATTCTACACTTCTTTTCAAGTCTTTTTGCACTTTTGATTTCTTTGCTGTATTTGATTTCTCTATACTTCTTTTCAAAACTTCTTGAACTTTTGTTTTCTTTCCAGTATGTCCTTGTTTCGTTTTGTCTGCATCTGACAACTTTCTCTTATTTTTCTGAGTTTCTTGAGATATTCTTTTCGACTTTTTCATTTATGTATATAACTTTCTTTTAACTATCGGTACATTATCCTGTCAAATATACATCATATATGTCAAATATACCTATAAGTAGTTGACCATAATAACAAAAATAATATTGCTTCCATTTAAATATACCTCATCAGATTCATCACTTTCTTTAACGGGTAATTCAATGTTCTTTGATCCTTCCGATTTCTAATATAACATCATATACCAGTACATTACTAAGTATACCTCATGTCAGAGCCTATTAAGTATACATCTTTTTTATAAAATATATACAACAGTGTTTATATACATACATATTAACTAAACTCTCTAACATTAGATTTGTAAAATATATACATCAATTAACTAACCTCTGTTCCTTGTGTATCCAATTTCTGAACTGGCGTTTCTATCTTTATTTTTCTTTTACTTGCTAAGTTTTCATTGTACAGAACAATTTGAGTGCCATTTGGTCCTGTTATATCATATTCATCCTCACCTGGGTACACTGTTGTATAGGTTTGTAATCCATTTGATTTTCTTCATAAGTCTCTTGAGAACTTGATTCTTTTCATTTTATGATATAGATGAATACAATATAATTAAAATATATTTGCATATCAAACATCAACAAAGTAACAAATTATAACAATTAATCTTAAATATACCTCAGAATCATCGAGAAGGATTGGATTATCTTCGTTTGATCTTAGTTTTTTCATCCTAGACCGAAGACATCTTTCACTTCGGCTTACAATTTTCTACACTGCCAACATTTAACATATGTAAAGCACATTGCATTGTCAAATAAGTTAACGAAACTCAGAGTACCAAATGGGAATTTCAGTTGTAAGTTAAAGAAACTCAAACTACATTTCAGTTGAGCCCTAAAACTCATAATCTCAATAAACACGAGAGTATGTCACAATAAAAATTACATTTTGGCATTTGCTCAACAATTAGAAAATTCAAGATATACCCAATGAACATTTAAGATATACCCAATATCTATAGGAAAAACCCTCATGCGATGGTCCTAAAAAATGTCTTCTTCACTCCGAAACCTCAATAAACCCTAGGATATAACACATGCAAAATTTCATTTTTTGTTTCGTTGCTTATTCAGTCTAATATCTTAAATATATGTAATATACCAAATGTCTACTATGTATTGAATATATACAACCTAACCTCGTATTTTTTCGCCGTCGAAAAACAGAGGAACTGGTCTACCGTCGAATAACTTCTTCACTGTCGAAATCGATGAAACCCTTCTTCTTCACCGTCGAAAACGGAATCGTCAAATAACTTCTTCACAGAAGAAATGGATTTTATTTTTTTGAATATGGAAAGTGAGAAAACTGTTCCATCAATTTCCTATTTTAATGACCCACGATCTTCTCATTATAATTAATATTTCTGTATATTTTAAAACAATAAAAAATTACCATATGGACATATTGGATATTTGAGCCTATTTTTGTGTAATATTGTGGCCAATTTGGCACATTTGTGTAAAATATTAGCAATTTGTGTTTTTTTGGTAATATCCTATGGTAAATTAGGCTATATGAGTTAAAGACCCTTACATTTATGTTCAAGATTGGTAATAGGAAAGGACAAAGACAAGTGAGAAATGGTAAATAACATGACTATATGTGAATATCTTTATAGAGAAAATTGACCCTAGGTAGAAAAAAATAGTTTGCTATTATTAAAATCGTACCAAATGTGTGACATCATTTATTTCCTAAAAAAAACAATTAAGGAAACCTAGATTGAGCATGTTTGGGAGTGTCACTATATGGAAAGGGTAATCTCCTAACGCACAAATGCGTCGAAAGATATACGAAAATGCATTGAAAAAGGATCTCTCGACGCATAAAATTCCATCGGGATCGAGGTAGAGAAAAATGTGTTGGGAGAGGTTCTCTTGATGCCGATAACTTGTAGAAATACAAGTTATCATAGCCTCTTTGTAAATAGGTCATGTCACTTCAACTTTTGGGGTCGTTATTCTATAAAAGAATAATTTCCTTTCCAAAAGTGTCTATAGAAAGCCTCAGTCTACACCACTAAAGAAAGGGGGCCAGACGTTTGAACAGACCAACCAAATGGCCTGAAGGGGTCAAATCCTAAAGAAAGGTAAAAAGGAATGACCTTTCCATTGTCTACAAAGAACTTACCTTCTTCTTCTCCAATTAGATTGTAAAGTGAAAGCTTAGAGTCTAAGTAGGGAAGAACTCATCTTCCATTTTTTTCCTAATTTATGCTATTTACCACTCTTATTTCTTTCCATTTCTGTATTCTTTGAGTAATATATATTGTTTATATTATACAGTGGCCTAAGACCTACATTCATTGATATGTTACACGTTTATGACCTTTTCAATCTGTCATTTCTTTAGTTTCCATTCATTTGTGTGTTGCTAGTATTTTAGGTTTGTAGTAAGTCTTTGGCAAGAAGTTTACTCATAATACTTATCGCGTTAGTCGAGCTACACTCATCCCTTCGCCAGTGTATGTCGCCAACTACCCAAAAGGGTAAGTAGTAAGGACGTGGCTAACATGTGCAAGGAAGAGTTTTCTCGACCTTGGCAAGATAACTTCCATCATTTTGTATCCCAAAAGGTGAACAAGTGTGGACAATAGGCGCTGAGAAGTTGTCGTCCTTAAATGTGAAGCTCTATAAGTTTTATAAGTAAAAACGTCTAGACATATTGCACTTAAGCAAGATTAGTCATGGTGGATCTCGACAGGTGACCATGTGTGACATTCAATGACTCATAGATGAGCTCATCCTTAATCATAATCTGGTTCAGAGCAATATGTCGTGTTAAGACTTCCTCCTTACTTAAACATC
Source organism: Cucumis hystrix (assembly GCA_025688845.1). NCBI lineage: Eukaryota > Viridiplantae > Streptophyta > Magnoliopsida > Cucurbitales > Cucurbitaceae > Cucumis > Cucumis hystrix. The sequence goes on along the minus strand of CM046893.1, from coordinate 6,892,430 downwards.
CTATAATGCATAGATCTTCCTTAGCTCTTTCTTACATACAAGTTATAAGATCTATGGTTCGTATGATTTAGACAAACTTTGGCAAATTTCTCCTTTTAAAACTACTTTCACTAGTTTCTGTATTCATAAAAGATGGTTTATTGAAGTAATTATAACTATTGTGGTTTGATGAAAGTTGGGGGCTAGATATAATTCAATATCATACGAGTTGTTTTAATTTATTGATTATATTACTTACAACCCATTAAGTATTGATGCAATATGATGTTTACCCATGGTGTTTGGAGGTTATATTGTACCTTTTGAGGTGTTTTGAAGTGTCGTCTCGTAAATGTTGCAGGTTCAACGAGCTTTAGGTAAGTGTTTTCTTTAGCGAGAGATTGGAATGTTGTTTAAGCACTTCTACAATGGACCTCAATCAATATTTTACTTTTCATCTTGAATGACGTTATTAACATCTTGGATGTTAGTAAAAGTAAAGAGAAGTTGTATGAGACAATTGTGAAGGATGGTCTTTTAAAATAAATTTATTGGTTGGAATGTTTCAGTAGAACCATTTTTAACTTCAAATTCCAATTTTCTTGCAGTAGGAAGCTTTAATGCTACGACCGTAGGTTTGACTAATAGGTGTGCCTTCTAAGTAATAATATCTTCCCTCATTCTACTGTTGCATTTAAATTATTACTTGTCAATGATTGCAAAATGGGCGTCCACAAGATATTTTGTGCTATGGAGAGCAAGCATATGATTGCATAACAATTAACTTTTACAATTGATTTACTTCAAGTGGGGATGAAGTTGAGGTACATTTGATGAATCATAACCAAAAAAGTAACAGAGGTTGCAATATATTTTGCTATGAGTATAATCCGAAGTATGTTTTGTGTATTTAAGTTGGTTCTTTTTATTCTTATAATACTTTGTGGAGCAATGCTATTAGAGCTTTCATTTGGCATATATATGACTTGAGTTAATTGGTCTGTTTGGATTATGAGTTAATTAATTGTATATTTATAGATTGATACACGAAGATCATACTCACAGGTCGAGTTGGACGAGGTGCGAGTTGAGTTAGCTGAATTTATGTGTGATTGCTAACTTTTTTATTATTTTGAAGTAGGAATATTTTTTGTTATGGATGCCATTCTCAAACTTTCTATATAGATAATATAGGTGGCAATCTGATGAAATTATTTATATTATTTTTGTAAATGATCTGAAATATTCATTTATATGTAAAGTTTTGAAAGTGATTATATATATATATGGGTTTTATTTATATATGTTCGAGTTTGAAACTATATTTTATAAATATCGTTGTTTCTATATATTTATGAAACTGTTGTTGGACCACTATACAGAACTATGGGAGCACATATAGGAACAAAAATATAGTTGAATTATATTTTTTAAAAATAAATTCAAAAAATTCGTGATGGTTTTCCAATGTCATAAACAATAAATTTTTTGACAGTTTTTAAATGTCATGAACACTCAAATTCTTGACGGTTTTTAAATGTCATAAACACATGTTCTTGATGGTTTTTAAATGTCATGAATACACATACTCTTAGCAGTTTTAAACTGTCATGAACACCCATACTCTTGATGATTTTAAACTGTCATGAACACTCATACTCTTGACGGTTTTTAACTGTCATAAAAATTTGTATACTTGACGTTTATAAAACGTCGACGTTCACTATTCTTCATGTTTTTATCAACTGTCAAGAACTTTGGCTTTTTTGACGCTGGCTTCAATAACGGTTTTAAAACAGTCAAGAATAGTGATTCTTGACAGTTTAAAAACGTTAAGAGAGTCTATTTTTGTAGTTTAGCTAAACGATCGTGTACCAAATATAAATGATCGTTTTCCAAAAAATCTAAAAAAAAATCGTTGAGATTTGACAAGTCAAATTTAAACAATCAATCTAAACGATCGTGTACAAAAAAATAATTAAAAAATCTAAACGATCATTTTTCAAATACTGAAGGATGGTTTCCCAAATATATTATGCCTGCCAGATGCCAATTAATTGGGATATTTTTGGAATTTTCTATTGTGGGCTTGTGGGGTTTTTTCGTTTTTGAAATTGTTCTATACGGTATAAATATTTTGCCGCTTAGTTCTATTTTTGAAAAGATCCCTTATTATTATCTAGGCCGTCTTAATAGAACTATATGTAATTCATCGAATTTATTGGCTAAATCTACCAACAAATTTTTAAGTAATTTTCAATTTTAATCTTTTTATTATAAATACTATTAAAATAGATGGTCTCTTATTGTCTAATATTGACATTTGTCACTTCATTTCTTCACATCTATATTGCCATGTGTCTTTAAGGTATCAACTCTTAGTGGCATGTAATCTAGCTCATGGTTGCGAAATTGCTTATAAACAATGGCATTTTGTGGGTTTTGTAAGACACACATATCTGGGAAATTTTCAAATAAATGGGAGAAAGTGGAATTTTTTTAGATTTTAGATTTTCTTAATTTAATTTATTTTAATATTATATTTTCTTGATATTTGTGTTCTGTTATGCTTCATTTCTACAACACGTTATCAGCATGAGCCTTTGTCATTTTTTCCACTGAAGGTAGGTCCTATTATTGACATACACGTAAATGTGCCATTAATATATCATTAGAAGCAATTATTCTTCTTAAAACTCGTTATAAATGGATGCATTGAGGCTCCAAAATTGTAAATCAATATGTTAGAGAAGAAGATTTTTACATTTCAGATATGCTCCTTGTCACACCCTCTCCCAACCCACCTACTCTTAGTCCAAGAGTTGATGCAACTGGCCAACAAATATCGCAACTTACCTCAGCGACAACTATTGACCCTAACTTACTGCTACTTAAAATGAATAACACAACAGAAACATAAACGACAACAAACACCGTACTACATAACATTTTCTTAAAGCTTAGTAGCAAACGCTTACCTTTGAAGCATGTTTGTAAAATAATCAACTTTAACAAGTTAGAAACTAATTTTAAAACATTTAAAAGTCACTCACAAATACTTGCTTAACCCTTCGGTTTATAGATTTTTCTAATACTTTCTTGTCCTCAAAATTGAGAATTTAAACCTAAATGAACCTTCTAGAATAAGAAATTATCCAAATAAACTCTAAAAATTTCAAAACTTGTCAAAATTAGGTGTCATGGCACTGCTGGCCGCATGGCCTGACTGGTAGGCATGCACGCGCACGCGTAGACCATCAGGTGGTCTAGCTGTGTGGTTGTCATGCACAACTGGCCTTGTTGCATGCTGGGTGCCACACATCTGGCCTCATATAATCGCGAGTCGCGTCGCGTCACATGGCCTTGTGCGATCTCGCATGACAATCCAACGTCCCAAATAATCTCTTTTGCTTACCTTGTGCGATGAACAAATCCTTTCACTCTAATACTCGGCTAAACTCAATAACAACCCAGAACACTGAAATGTTCTAGAAAATTACTATTAACTTCAAAAATCCAGAACACAAAATGCAAAAATTCCTTCTTCAATCTTACTTATAATTGTGTTAAATACCTTACCTCAAAATCACAGCTTCAAATTCAAAGAATTGGGTTTTATAGCCTTCAGAAACTCAACACTACTTAGAATCCTTTGAAAATTGACCTTCAAGTGTTCTTGATCTTCAAACTCAATCTTCCCTTAATCAATTTTTTCCAGCAGCCTCACACTTGAAAATAGACTCACAAAGTAAGCTTTACGAACTTGAATCACTCAATTTGCACGAGAGAATTGAGAGAAATTTATTCCTGAAGTGAACCTTTTTGTAGAGTTGTCTGGACAGTTGAATTTGCCACCTTCTGCTTGCATGAAACCAGCTTTTGCATGTTGAGGACGCCTGGAAACAACTTTACTGACTGTCCAAAATGTCTAGAAGCACTCTTAAATGCCTAACTTTCAATTCTCTTGGCCAAATGCATGGTCTTCTCGCCAACAACCTCTAAACACTTTGGCCGCAAGTCCTCTATTCGCCTAGGCTTCCTTGCGTACAAAGCCCTTACTAACTTTTCTTGATATGGCTTCCTCACAAAGCATCAAAATGCCTAAGACATTCCAAGCTTGCCGCCTACCCTTGCCTTTTGCCTAGATCATGACCTCTTTAAAGGTTATCTCGCCTAGCCTCAAGCAAAACGCCTAACAAACTCCACCCATTTGCTTTGTCCTTTGGAGGTTCCCATGCCAATAACTTCTCTTCTCGCTTATGACATGAGTAAAACGTCTAACTTCTTCCACATAAACTCTCAACACTTAGAAATTTTCAACCATCAAACTTTATTCTTTCCTTATTAAATTGATCTAAGATCTCTGTAAAATCTTCCACTACCAAGGGTTTTAAGCCCTTTAACTCCTAAATCCACTTCCAGTGCCGAAATGGAAATGGAAACATGTTACCATGGAATTTTTATTTTGACTTCCTCGTACATTGAGTGGGTATGATGGCATTTAGGTTCTAGTTGACAGACTTACAAAGACAGCAAGGTTTCTACTAGTCAAGGTCACTTTAACCTTAGATAAGCTGGCCAAATTGTACGTTGATAAAATTGTAAGTGCGTTAGGAGTTTTGGAATCTATTGTGTCCAATTGAGATTCCAGGTTGACCTTAAAGTTTTGGTCGAGTTTACAACTTGTGTGAAACCCTAAAATCTCTTAAACCTTTGGAAATTATTAAGTTGGTCAAGGATAAGAGGAAATGGAATTTAGAAGAAAAAGGGAGTAAAATACTTGGAAACTTAAGAGTTTGAGGTCTAAGTTTAAGAGAAAGAGAAAAGTTGAAAATTTTGGCTAAAGTGTAGAAAAGATTTGATTTTGGAATTTTGAGGTTAGCATGGATAGCAAAAGGAAGCAAATAACCCCCAAAAGAGTGTTAATGGGTGACAAAGTGAGGCTTGAAAACCTCTAAGCTTAGGCGTTAGTCATTGGAGTAGGCGGCCAAACATGGAACTAACCTCTAAAGGACATGCTTGGGACTGAAAGATAACCTCCAAAGAGGTTATCTATGCATTTGGACAATGGCTTGGCGACAAGATGAGAGGTTGTCCATGTGAGGAAGGTTATGTGTTGAGAGGTTGGTTGGGCGAGAGGCATGGTACGCGAGGAAGGCATAGAGGTTAGCAACCTAGTGGCAAAGTATGCGTTGAAGAGGCTAGTTGGAAGGCCAAAGCTAGGTGAGGAGAGGTTAGGCAGCCAAGCTATGCGACAAGGCCATGAAGGTCAGCCATGCGTTTAAGACAAATACATGGCATGATTAGGTTGTTTGGTTTAAAGTTAATCTAGGTATCTTAATCTTGTTGTCATGTATTTTTGCGGCTAAGGAGTGCATGGAGGAGAAGATGAGGTGTAAACACAAGCTTAAGAAATGAGTCTAATCAAGGATTAAGTGTCACCTTAATCTCATGCAAGGACCTCTATAAATAGACACCTTCAACAATGAATTTTTCACAACTCACTTGTGCAAAATAACTCAAGTTGGTCTTAAAAGTCCAGAAATCAAGTCTAGTTTGTGAGAGAGGGCTGCTATTCAATTTGGATTAAAAAAAGGTTTGCGATTGGATCAAGATTAGTCGAGGAGATCATTTCTACGGAGAATCTGTGCAAAGTGCTATTGCCATAGGGCTACATGACTCTTTTCTTAGATTCTTTCCTTCATAAATTTGAGGTAAGAAAGTTAAGACAACTTAGAGCAACTCTGTAGGATTTTTCAAAGTTGGGTTATGATTCTAGAAATAAAATAGGGTTCTGGGTGGTAGCCGAGGGGCTTGCATGTGTAGGCAAGATGGGTATGCGTTTTGGGTTTAGAGGTTATTTTGGTCAGGTTACACGCACATGACAAGACCATGGCACAACCGAGCGCAAGGCATGCGCTTAGGCTGCACGCATGACCTTGCTTTAGAGGTTAGCGCGACGCACACTGTGTGTGGAGAGCACGAGTGCAAAGCAAGCGATGGGCGACAAAGTAGGTGACAAGGATGCATAGGAACCCCATTACGAGGTTAGCACGCTGCACGTGGCCCACCTCAGCGAGGTTTAGCACGTGGCAAGGCCTCAGGCCATCCACGAGGCCAGCCACATCCACCATGTCATTGGGCATCGTTGGGTTGTTTTTGGCCTGTTTTGAGCTGTTGCGATAGTTTTTGGAACTTTAAGGGAAGTTTGGATATTTTCATGTTCAAGGGTTTAATTGAGGATAAATTATGAATTTTTTCAAATCAAGGAAGCTTGAGAAGAATTTCACGACCAAGGCTCTATTCAAGTGATAGTGAGTAACACCATGATTTCTAAAGTATTTATTAAGCATGTTTTCAAGCTTCACAAGCAACAGCTTGTGAATAACAAAATGTTTAACTGATTTATGAACATGATTTCCAAGTTATTATTTTAAGTTATGATTTACGATGAATGTTTACTGAAATGATATTTCAACCTACGTTATGACTTCATGATCAAGGAAATATTTCAAAACTTTCAAGAAAATATTTCAATGTTTTTATCCATGCCCGAATGTTTCATGAGACGTATTGTATACATGTGGTTAACTCCATACTGATTGTAGGGCTAACGGGCCTATAGTTTATGGGCCATCAGGAAGGGTATAACTTTATGCCTTAAATGAGGAGGGTTAGCTACCAACGATTGTTCCATCTTCGAAAGAAGAGGTAAATACTGCCCGTGGCTATAGAGGATTGTCTTAAAAAAGCTATGCAAATGTTTCAAGTTTCATGTTATGATTTTTTACTAATATATGTATTTATAATTCGGTTTAATACTAAACTGTTTATGAAAACATGTTTTCTAAAACCGTTGCTCACTAAGTCCTTCAACTTACTCTTTAAAAATGTTTTTCCTCTTTCCAGGTACAAATTATGGATCTCCATGTGCTGAACTTACTACTGTTAGGCCAACATAGTTTTCATTATGCAAGGACATTGTTTTATTTAAAGTAGTATTGTGATTGCTAAAATATTTATATCTTCATATTTTGTTCATTTTCCATGATACGTTTTAAAAGAATTCATATGTTGCAATACGGATTTCAAAGTATAATTTAAATGTTTATTTTATTGAAAGACTTTCGCTATTTAAAAGTTTTGCAAATGTTCATGTCATGTGTCAATTGAAGTTATTCCGAAGGCAAACGACTTCGGCTGGCTTGGTCTCTCTTGTGTTGGATGGGTGGTTTTTTATTGTAATCTATGTGATAGGTCATTGGTCATTATCACTGTATGTGAATTACTCACTATGTACCTCTCCATCGCATAACCACTAAATCCTCGTTGAGTGAAGGTTTTCCCACTACTTGTCCAAGTGCGAGCGAAGTAGTAGGTTTACTTGGATGATCCATGGTCGAACTCTGGAAATTGATTCAAGACATTAGTTCTAGGCATTACTTCGCGTCTCAACAGTATAAAAGAATTAATTAAATAAAGTATAAAAAAGATCAAAACCAGGAATAAAAACTACTTATGCACACCAAGAGAATCTATAAGGGGAGTAAGTGGATGCAAGATGGAATCATGAACTAACTTGTATGCGAGAAAAAGGTGAAGGAAGGTCTACGCATTATTAGGCGATTAAGCAATGCGAGAGTCTCGATGCAATATATCTTACATAATTAGCCCATGATTAAGGCGACCTTCTCTCAAAGTGTTTAGACACAACACTTGCTCAACTTTCGGGATGCAAATGGCTGTGCTTGATTATGCGAGATGTATCAAAAGATTTCACTTATAAAACTTATAGAACTTATAGTTTAAGGACAGCAACCTCTAAGCACCTAATGTTCGCACTTTTTCACTTTTCAAGATGCAAATGTTGGAAGTTTTCTCACCAAGGTGGAGTTTGTTGCCAAACTCCCTGCGTGCATTAGCCTTAGCCTTGCCACTTGCCCTCTCGAGTAGTTGGAGATTGACACTGGTCAAGTGATGAATATAGCTCAACTAATGAGATAAGACTTATAAGCTAGACACCTTATCAAGAACTCATCACAAATCTAACTACTAGTAACACATTGAAAAGTGAGAAGTCAAAAAATGATGGATCGAAAAGGTATAAACATGTAATATATATAAAGAATGTAGGCATTTGGCCATTGTACAATATGAATAACATATATTACAAAGAAGTGAAAAAATGGAAAGAAAGAAGAGTGGAAAATGATGAAAGCGATAAACATGCGCAGAGGAATTAAGATCAAAATCTTACTCTAATTGCAACTAAACAAGTTTAGTGATGCTTTTCTTGTAATCTTCTAAAATAATATAGATAGAGTTAAAAGAAAAACCTCACCTGTGATGCTTTTCTTTTCTTGTAATCTCCTCACGTGCTTTTCACAATCTCCTCACGAAATTGAAGCCGGGACTACCACTAACGTTGATCCGCAATTCTCCGGACTTAGAATTGAGTTGTGAGACTCAACAAATGGTAGAGGAAATAGAGAGATATGATATCTTTTGTAGGAACCTAACCTTTAGGTTTTTTTTTTTTGTTTTAGATGTTGAGAGACTCAAATAAAAAGAGTTCTTGGTTTTTATTTTGTAATTCTCAATTACAAAATTAATTTTCAATTTCAAATCCAAGAGTCATTTCACCTTTGCATAAAACTTGTTTACAAGCAAACTACATGCAAGAGCTTCCCTATCTCACCACTTGACATTCTTAGTGGGATAGGTGTCTTGCATGCAATAAGCCACTTGCTTACAACATGCAAGTGATAAGCTTGCCAAATCTCAATAAGTGTTATTATTTAAATTAGTCTAAGGGCAATATGGTAATTCAACATTTAAATCAAATTCAAAGTTTGACTTTTTCAAGTCCAAAGTCAATATTTTGACTTTTAACCATTTTGTCCGTCTTGACTAATTTCAACCTCCCAAGCATGAATCCGTATTCATTTCTCCAAAATTTAAATCACATTTGAATATAAGTCGGTCAAAGTTTGATTTTTCAAAGTCAAAAGTCAACATTTTGACTTTTTACTTCTTTGACCTTTTTCATCAATTCTGAGCTTCCAAACATGAATCCATATTCATATTTAAATCACATTTAAACATGAAGCTCTATCTTAAGTTATAACCGATGACTATCAGATATATTTGTCAGTTTCTCTAATTTGAACATTCGAACAATTTGAATTATTTCATCATAATGTTCTAAGTTGATTTCTTGTGAGCTAGCGGGGGAACCTAATAGACCTATAGCACATGGACTCCAACGATTCGAGATTAACTTGCTAAACTCTTTAGACCGAGTTAATAAACCTTTGTTAACTAACTGGTCATTCCACTAAAGTCCCGTAGTTGCACTTCCCTCACTATAAATATATTCGTGTCCATGTGATATGACCATGATAAGTAAGTTAATCCTTCACAGGTTGTTCATAATCTCAACTGGGTCGAAGTACCATTTTACCCTCGAGATTATATCTTTTCTCCTTAAGTCCCACAGATCCACTATTGAACAATTGGTTTAAGGTCCAACCTTTAAATCGAATCCCTCTCGGGCCAATGAGAGGGTGGGGCCCTTTGTTCAAGACCCGGATTCAGTCCTTAAGGGAACAACCTATCTACTAACCCTAGAGTGGGTAGGAGTGAATTCCGTCTTACACCCTATGTCCATAGCTATCCACCCGATCTTACTCCTGAAATGGGAGGCTTATTGGGCCAGCACCATTGAGCTACCCTCACTTATGCAGAGCTAAGGATAATTTCGTGTGAATAGAAGTTCATAATTAGCTCAGGATTAAAATTAAGTTACATTGGATATCTATAAACGAAATAGTCAGTTTTACAAAGTTAACGGTGTTATAACTTAAAAGCGACTATCTCATGGTTCCAGTCTTATGTAAACTCTTTACATAGGATGCCCTCACTTTCATGTCTCTACATGAACGATTTAGGATCACATCGTTTGTCCTAACTACAAAGTAGGCCACATCAATAGTATCTCTCGAATAAGGCGCCCAACCGTATCCATATACTATAGACCATTTAGGCTATGACTCAAACTTGATCCACTTTTATGTATGTACATAAAGTTCAAGTCTACATAATAGCCTTAGAACATTAGTTTATTGGCTTTCAGATTATAGTATCAATAAGACGATTTTATTGAACATAATTTTGAATACAAACTACGACTTTTAGGACATAAATTCCAACAGAAAAATAATTCAAGTTAGGGGGCAGTGGAAGTATGGATTCCTTCATACTCAGATGCTGAGCTTTCGCTTTTACAACTGATCAGAGAAGAAGAAGAAAACTTTACAGACGGAAAAAAGGCTATTCCTTTCTACCACTCTCTTTCTCTAGGGATTGACCTTCTCATGCCTTTACCCTTACAGGCGTTCATTGGCCCTATGCAGGCCTCTTTTGGGTCCATTCAAACCTACTTCTCCTGGTGGGGATGAAGTCTTTTTATAGGCAGCTTTTAGAGAGAAACGTGTGTTCTTCTATGATTGTCAGCGCCGATTGCAAACTTATGAAGTCACATCAACTCCAACTACCATTCTTGTCTTCTAGTGAACCCTCATCGTGTGATGACGTGGTTCCGCGTTGGAAATGTTATTTGCCAGGTGAGTTTTCATTGCATGGCCTTTGAGTGAGATGTCTCCTACAATTCACTAGCTTCTTCCTTCCTACTTATCTTGCGTTTAGACTTTGTAATCGCATAAAACAGTGGTAGTGCTTGTGTAAGATGTATTTCTAAATACTTATGAATTTACAATATAAGTTACGCATTTTGATCCTCTTCTTATGTGTTTCAGCCTCATTATTCCAATAAAAGGGGCTATAATAATGGGTATTTATACATGTTATCATGGCTTCACACCACATCTTGGGGCGAGCAAGCAGGTGCCCAAGACGGGGTGTGACACCTTGGGTACCACGTTACATTTTAGTATCGTATTTCATCTTAAACAGGTGGTTGGTCATAAAGAACCATCCAGAATTTGGAAGATATGCTTCAAGCTTGTATTTTGCAGTTTAAAGGTAATTGGGATGCTCACTTGCCATTAATGGAATTTGCGTATAATAATAGTTTCCATTCAAGTATTGGAATGGCACCATGTGAGGCTTTGTATGGTAGATGTTGTAGAACTCCCATGTGCTGGGATGAAGTTGGAGAAAGATAGTTAGTGGGGCAAGAATTCGTACAAACCACTTCAGAGAATGTGAAAATTATTAGGGAAAATCTGAAAATAGCCCAATATCATCAGAAAAGTTACATAGATAAGTGCTGGAGATACTAGAAATGTGTGCTTGGTGACAAGGTCTTTCTAAAGTTATCTCCTTGGAAAGGTGTGCTTTGATTTGGCAGAAAAGGAAAGCTGAGTCCAAAATTTATTGAACCTTATGAGATACTAGAACGTATTGGGCCTGCAGTGTATTGTTTGGCATTGCCTATGGAACTTTCCAAGACTCATGATGTGTTTCATGTGTCAATGTTGTGTAAGTACATTCTCGATCCATCTCATATTCTTTAGGCACTACCAGTTCATTTGAAAGGAACCAATACAAATCTTGTCAAGAAAGAGCAAGTGCTAAGGAACAAAGCCATATTATTGTTAGTTAAAGTTCTTTGGAGGAACCATACTACTGAAGAAGCAACGTGGGAGACTGAGCAGACAATGAAGACTCGATACCCACAGATTTTCACTTCATCACCTTGAACCAATTTCGAGGACGACATTCTTAAATTTTAAGCTCTCATTTTATTTATTTAATATTTTCTATGTATAAAAAACAAGCTTAAATTCTAATTGTCAATTTTTAAGGTTGGTTTTTTTTAAGGAATGGAACAAAGTTAGTTTTGTGAAAGACTTGAAATTTTTTAAAGTATTTGAATGTTTTAAGAAGGAAACTAAAGGTATAAAAGTAAGTTTAGTTTGAAGAGAGGGGCATTATAGTCTTTTTCTTTATATTATTAGTAGGTTTTTTATTTTATTAAAGGAAAAGAAGAGAAAAGACAAAAAGGGGAGTCCTTCTCATGGAAACTGAATGCCCCAATTATCTCGAATTTTCCCTCACCGATCTCCTCTTCATGCCACCATCTCCAGCTACCTTTTCACCAACAAACACCTTCGACTATTGATAACATGTATAAATACCCGTTATTATAGGCTCTTTTATCAGAATAATGAGGCCAAGACGCATAAGAAGAGGATCACAACACGTAGCTTATATTCTAAATTCTTAAGTATTTAAAAATACATCTTACATAAGTATTTTGCCTATTTTACACGATTTTCATGTCTTAACACAAGATGATTAGGAGATGCATAGGCTACGCTGGGAACTCGTTTGGTGACTAACACCTCTAAATGAGGAACCACATCATCACGTAAGGAAGATTCACTAGACGATAAGGATGGTAGTTGAAGTTGATGTAACGTGACTAGGCTGCTATCAGGGCTGACATGATCAGAAGAATAGAAATTTCCCGTCAAAAAGATGCCTATAAAAGAACCCCATTTCTACCAAGAAGAGCATGCCAGTAAGGGCAGATATGACCTAGATGTCTAAATAGAGCTACCAAACCCTAGAGAGAACGGTGGAAAGGACTAGCCTTCCCAGCATCTGTAAAGATTTTCTTCATCTTCTTCACCGATCATATTGTAAGTGAGAGCTTAGAGTCTAAGTGGTGAAGATTTCATTTCCCATTCCCCATAACTTGTAACATTTTCCCCTTATCTTTTCTCTTTATTTTCATATTTCTTTGTTATATATGTTGTTCGTATTGTACGATGGCCTAAGGCTTACAGTCGTTAATATATTACATGTTTATACATTTTTAATCCATCATTTCTTCATTTTCCATTTGTTAATGTGTTTTTAATGCTTTAGGGTTGTGATAAGTTCTTGATAAGAAGACTAACATATAATTCTTATCACGTTAGTTGAGCTATGTTCATCGCTTGACCAGTGTCAATCACCAACTACCCAAGAGGGCAAGTAGAAAGGATAAGGCTAACACGTTTAAGGAGGAGTTTGGAGATAAACTCACCTTGCAAGATAACTTTCATCATTTGTGTCCCAAAAGGTGAACAAGTGTGGCAATTAGGTGTTGAGAGGTTGCTATCCTTAATCGTGAAGTTTTATAAGTATTATAAGTAAGTTCTTTTAGATATACCTTTCCTAATCAAGCTTAATCATTTGCATCCTGAGAGATGAGCAAGTGTGGCGTCTAAAGACTTCGAGAGAAACTCGCCATAATCATGAATTGGTTAAGCCAGTTATATCGCATCAAAGCTCTTGCATTGCTTATTCACCTAATAATGCGTAGACCTTCCTTCATCTCTTTCTTGCACACAAGTTAGTTCACATCTCCATTTCATATCCATCTATCCCAATTTATAGATTCTCTAAGCGTACGTACATAGATAGTTCTGATATGTTTATATGTTATTTAATTAATTCTTTTACACCACCTAAATGATGAGTGAATTCTAGAACTAAGCTTCGATAGCAACTCTCTGTGTTTGACTGTGGACACCTAGATAAACCTATTCCTTCGCTTATACTTGGGCAAGCAGTAAGAAGACGTGTACTATGAGAGTGATAACGTTTATAAGTACTTATCATTATAACCTCTTTTATTAGAATAATGAGGTCAAAATGCACAAGAAGATGATCAAAGCGTGTGACTTACGTTGTAACTACATAAGTATTTAGAAATACATCTTACATAAATATCATGCTTGTTCTACTCCTGGTGAATAACACCTCTAGACGAGGAACCACGTCATCACGCAAGGAAGACTCACTAGAAGACAAGAATGGTAGTTGGAGTGATGTGACTTCATAGGAGCAGAGTTAACAATCTCAGAAGAATAGAAGTTTCCCGCATGAAGTTGCTCCTATGAAGTCAGTCTACAGAACCTAAAACTGGGCTCTGATACCAACTGTAACAACCCAACTTTCCTATAAGTTGAAGTCATTAATATTTAAATAAAGGTAGTTTTTTTTTTTAAAAAAAAGGAAAATTAATTTATAAGTTGAGAAAAATTTAAATAATAAGAAAATAAATAAGTAACTAAAGTGGTAAAACAAAATACTAGTTTGGGCTCTTAAAATAAAAGAAATACTTTAAAATAATTCAAGTTCTGAAATTCTAAAAATAGTTCTTGAAACATAAATGCGGAAAAACTGAACTATTCCCTATGGCGAACCACGGTCACTTCTTGTCATTCGCCAGCTTGCCCTTGCCTTTACCTTTACCTGAAAATTAAACATTAAAGAGGATGAGTATATAAAGTTATACTCAGTAAGAGACCCATACTTAGTCTCCCTATGTGTTGTTAGTCCCTTTGTTAGAGTCCTGTAATAAAGTACCACGCTCTATGGTGCTCCCGAATGCACACTATCAAGTAGTCCCACCGGGACTGAACTGGACTCTCGGTGAACCCAAAGGAATCACCCTAAAGGAGAGTCGGGCTGTAAGTGATCCCGTCGAATCACGTCTCTGTAATATTCAAACATATATATGGGAGGACCTTAATGGACCCCTCGTTGTACGACTCTAACCAGCAGACCAACAGAACACTATAGGCTATACATGCTCATCACAAAATTAACATTCAGCTCAACATACATACATATAATCACATTATGCATCAATAATATGCATCTCAGGCAATATGGGGAAAATCCTCTTACCAGGAGATCTGCTAAAAGAAATTCACAGGTTGG